>JAQMCX010000001.1:13926040-13936143 GCA_029814765.1 Acanthurus leucopareius | reverse complement strand
ACACACACACACACACACACACACACACACACACACACACACACACACACACACACACACACACACACACACGTTCTCGCCTCAGGTAGTTGGCTGTGCTTTACTTGAGTTAGCACCAAGGTTAGTTGACTGACTGCGTACTCAAGAGGAAACCGCTATCCAAACAGCAAGGTTACAGTAAGTCACATGACCTGCTTAGTGGAAAACAAGTCATGTGACGTGTTGTTAAATTGTTCTGTGTTTTGTGATTTCTTCTGAACACATTGCGGTAAGGTTGTGCGAGCATGTTTATCAGTCATCTGCTGTGTGCGCGCCGCCAAAACAACATGTTAAACAGACTATGTTACAGAGGTTACCCTGTTCAAACACCAACCTGCCCTGACCGCAGCTTCAGGGATTCACCACTGAGGAAAACCGTCTCTGTTGGCTTAATTAATCACCACCACCAGCAGTCGGATGAATGGCCCTTCAGGCATTCTTGCCAGAATTGAAAGACTTTCAGAACTTTCATGCTGTCCTTATTCTAATCACAGTGTGGTCTTATCAAGAGCTGAGACACTTTCCCTCTGCTTCCTTCTGTGGTGTATCTTTAACAGCTCTGTGTTGAATGTGAAGAGTTGAAGTTATTGTGCCTGAGGCTCGTACTGTTCACTCTGCACTGTTCTCTCAACTTAGATGTTCTTAGACTTTTTGATTTTTGAATGTTTCAGTGAGATTTTTCTTTTTAAAATATAGCTGTCATTTGAGGTTGTAAATGATAGACAACTGTGTGAGTGCAACACAGGAGGTTGGTGGGGTCCTGGGACCCCTGGGGGTCCACAGAGGGGACTCCATATATATAATCACATTTTAGGTTGACATCACATCAACACGTTAGCAAACTGATGGACATATCCAACATTTAATAGAGATCTGTTTATGTTCGACTGTCAAATTTAGGTCCGATATTTATTCTCTTATAATTCAGTTTTTGGTCTCCTCCAACTTCTGAGGAGAATGTCTGGATACTCGGCAGCCTCATTGCTACCGTGAGTTCATCAGCATGGTGCTAAATGTGTCTGTCTGCCATTTGCTGCTGAACAGTTAGTGTCCAGTGTGGTTTTAGAGCTTTTTAAACCAAATGTTCAGAGGCCATTAAAACTTCTTCAAACGTGGTCACAAGGTCACAGTGTTGAGGTGAATGTGAATATGATGTGCTGCTTGTGTTAATGTAACATCCATAACTAACTCCCGGTCCAACTCCTGGTGCACGAGTTGTGTTCACCTTCCAAAGGCATTTAACGTAAGCTCCTGCTTTTTCTGAGGCAGCTGTCTTTGTCCTCAGTTCATAATGTAATCCCTTCATGCTTCAGAATTGTTGTCACAGTTCTTACTTTGCTGACTGTTTGTCACTTGTATGTTAAAACAATCTGCTCATGAATATTAACCTTCCTCAATCTGCTTAAAACACATGCATAAAGCACACGCACGCACACGCACACACACACACACGTATAAATGCACACATACATAACCTTGTAGTGTGCTTGTTGTGTCACTAAGGAAGACTTTTCTCTCCTCTTTGTGTCTTTGGGGCTTTACAGTTCATGTTTTTTTTACTTACCATTTCACTGAATGTCTGAAATTTTAAAAGAGGATCTCAAGTCTTTATTTTCAGTCTAAACCATTCATTTTTCTTAGTACTATTCTGAAATCCTGAAACTAAACAGTGTCCACAAAAATGACAGAAAACAGCTATAACAAATGATATTCATTTAAAAAGATGAAATCCTCTCCATCACTCTGCTAATAGTTTCATTTGGTTTTACTCTAAATGAAATTAAACTGTTTATTACATGCCGTTTGTTTGCTATAATTCCTGATGAGTTGAGTCTCTCAGCAGTAACCTGAATTGTGGAAGCTTTTTTAAAAAATTGGTGCCCTATTTTTTTTATTGCTGGACAGCACAGGACTGGTGCTTTTTAATCTTTTAATGAAATTACCACATAATAATAAATATTACCAGCATGAATTTGCTGCTGATTAGGGCATTTTAATTAACAATCTGCAGTTTTTATCCCCGGCATGTAATACAGTTTTTCTCAGTCCTTTTTAAATAAGTTAAATTATTGTACAGTAAGTGTCGTGATTATTTTATAGGTTATATAAAATGGTTTATTAAATTTAAGTATGTTTCTGTGGAGGCAACCCATTATACAGTTTCCAGTCTTTTTTTCATTAAAAGACATTTAACGCCGATCTATTCTTTACTGTGTTGCCACCAAAAACCTCTCAAGAGCATTCCCATATAATCAAAGATCATAAATATCACTGTGCTGCTCCATAATACTGAAACTCTGCAATATTCAAACAAGACTGTGGCACATCATTAAAAAACTGCATTTTGTCCCAACAGGTACACTCGGTGATAAAGCACCGGTTCAATAACGGTAAAACCTTGAAAAGCTTTTGCATCTTAATTCACGATGTTTTTATTTGTCGTCTAAATAATAAATCTACAGAGGATGCGGTCACAGACATTTCAGGTTGTAGTCATGCAAGTGAAGTTGGGAAACTTTTATATGCTCTCAGATTTTTATCACGTCATTTTCATCTCATTTATATACTTTGGCATTTAAACTGATCCCCGCAGGTAAAGCTTCTTGACTGCTAGGCACACTCAAAAATTTGCCTCTGAAGTGCATTAAAACCTCTTTTGTAACAGATGCCAGCCGTGTTTTATGGAGTCTGGACATGAACTGAGTCTATCAACAGGAACTACAAGCATCAATATACTGTTTGTCACGCTAAATGTGTGTTTGTTAAATATCTCTCTGCTCTAAGTGCTGTTAGTGCTGCTCAGCTATGAAACGAGTAAGGACTGCACTCAGTTTTCAGCCCTTTAAACACAAAGGGGGGTCCTTTTACACTTTTCCGTGGTGTAAGAACACTCAGAGAAATGTTCACTTACCGCCCAAAAAAAACGATTACCACATTACCACTTGATTGTTCATTAAAGGACTTTTGTGTGTGTGTAGCTCAGGCGATGCGTTTGGAGAAATTAGTTCCACTTTCTCCTCTCAGTGTGGGTCAAAGAGCAATGTCAAACAGCTCAGCAGCTGCTGGTGGGGACTGAGTCCTTCATTCAAGGATACCAGAGCTTTTTGCCATGCGTATGACCTGCCAGTGTTTCTGCTGAAGGACGGCCAATCAGTCTCTGTGAATAACAGGACCCCCTTCACCTGCTAATATACATTACTGCACAAGAACAACAACATTTATCACAGCAATTATATTAGCTCCAGCATTTTTCCACATTCTTTAAATGTCACCTTACATGCAACCTCACCAGAAGGTTTAGAGGCTCAGACAAATATTCATGCTATTTGTCTTCCTGTGCCTCCTAGAGACTCCGGGGAGGGGAGAGGACGGTCAGGCTGACACATCCTTCTCTGACTCATCGCTCTTCGCTCACTGGGGTCAGGAGCTCAGTCCGGACAACCGGCGGGTGGCGCTGAAGATGTTCCAGTACTATGGATATAATGGCTACCTCAGTGATCGTCTCTCACTAGACAGGCCAATACCAGACCTCAGGCCTGATGGGTAAGAAAGACATTACCTTTCCTCATAATCATATAAAAATCCATAAATGACAAACATCAGTTCTGCTTTGTGATCTGCAACATCAGCCACCATGGCTGAACGCATCCAGGGATATTCACAGGGCAAAATCCTGAATGTTCGGAAAATACAATGGAAACACACGCTTAATAAGATGCAGGTCATTGGTATGAGAATACTGGAAAAATAGATTTAAAAACTGCGAACTTCTCCCTTGCATTACAAAGGTTTTTAATCTACTAAAAATTCACCATCATGTTTTGTCCTCTGTCGTTATTCTGTCTTTCTCTAGACTGAATGTTAACACATTTAAGAAATTGATTTTATCTCTCTGACTGAAAGAAATCTTCACAGACAAGGTAATACATTAAAGTTAAATCCACGTTAGGTTTAGTCACTTTTGCCAGCGTCCTCCTTCACTCTGACTGGTATTTCCCCTGAAGTTTAGCGACAGGTGACAAAAAAATGCACCGTTAACTTCAATTAAATTACAGACTTCTCAGGGTTTTAATGTTGTTTGGAAAAAAAATTAATCATCTTAGTACACATCTCAGCAAAATATGCAACAAAAGACATTTTTAAGCAGAAATATTAACTATTATACATTCAAGGAGGTGTTTTCAAATTGCCAGTTTTATTTAACCAATATTCATAAAAAATTTCAAGACACAAAAAAACATGAAAATGTTACATTTGTTGCAAAAACCAAATCTGTTTAAGTTTTGCTTGAAAAATGAAAGATGAAACTATAAACCCATCATCAAAAAAGTTGCCAATTAATTATCAATTAACAGTTATCATCCTTGTTTGTATCCTCATATTTGTTAACCTTGTCTATCCTGGAGTTTTGTGCAGTTTTTTAACTCTAAGGAAAATGAACTTTTTAGTTATATGCAAAGAAACTTATGAAGCACTTAGTATGCAGCAAAACATTTTGTTGTTTTTCTCTCAAACACCGACTGCTTCTAATTGAAAACCAATAAAGGATTCACTTCTACTCACAGCATTCAGTGAAATTACCTGCTGCTGAGTTAATCATACAATGTGGGCAAAAAGGAGAACTTATATTTGTAGAATATTTGGTTTTATAAGCTCTAAGGTCATTTGAAAGTGGCAGGACAAAGCAAATGTTTTCCATCTGCAGCCTATAAATGAATTGACATGCATTTTCAAAGCCTTAACACAGTTACTAGTGCACTGTGAGCACTTTGATTAAATCTTGGACAAAATGTACCGCAATCCTGCAGAGTAAACACACCCACAGCTTTAGCACTGGTTGGTTATGACTCAGTTTTAGCACCACTTTCATGTTCACATCACCAAGGTTACAGGAGTGCACAAGATGACAGCTTGGTGCAGTGGTTTACTCAGCTCAATGATCTTGAGGGCATTTTCTCCCCTGCACATCACTAAACTTCCTTTTGACCATTTATTCCCACAAATATAAGCTCTGTACACTCATCTAAAACTGTTTTGAGGGATAAATTTCCCAAAAGCAATTCCCAAGTTATGGCAATCTGTAAACACAACAGGATTTTTGCCATAATGAACAGCATGGTGTGTGACAGCGGGTGATTTTGTTGAATTTGACAGGCAGCTCAGAGTATCGAGTATCACAATGCCAAAACTATTCAGTGGGTACAATTAAATTAAATTGTCCTGTCAAAGGAAAATTATTATGGGGACAATCCACATACTGTTATTGGGGGAATAATTGTCTTTAAATGCATTTGTGTCACAACGCACAGAAAAAATATGATACAGATTTCCATTTCAGAAGCTTTTATTCAAACTAAAAGGGATATTACCTGCAGCTTTATAGTCATATTTTTGCGGCCAGCCCGTTCTGAATTTGTGGGAAACAGGCATCAGTTTTCTCCTCAGAGAATAGGCTTGACTCGTTATTCACAATGAAAATGTCAGCATGCGGTGGCAGAAAACAATATTCTAAAAGGGAAAGAGAGGAGCTTGATTGATGTCAGACCTTACTACACAGCCAATTATTTATTCCTCCTAAAGTGATCCCTTTTATAACTGCATTGCAGGTGCACCCCTTTTGCAGTCGCACTATAATGGTTAAATTTCCAAAAAACCTGATGAGCTGGTGCCAGTGCCTGCATTTAAACCTCAATCCATGACAATGGGGTCCTGATAAAGTCTGCCAAGAACCCACAGCAGGCTGGCATGAGATCTGACTTTGCCCTGCTCTTTAGGAATCAATGTCAAATTTATCTGCTTATACTTTAGACAAGATGCATTTCCTCAGCAAGAGTTTCTTATTTGTCCTCCACAGGTGCAGAAACATCACTTATCCTTTAAACCTCCCTCAAGTGAGCATTGTGTTCATTTTTGTGAATGAAGCCTTGTCCGTCATCCTGCGGTCCATTCACTCTGCCATCAACAGGACGCCCACCCACCTTCTCAAAGAGATTATCCTGGTGGACGACAACAGCAATAACAGTAAGGAGCATCATCTTATGACACAGCAATGGCCCAATCATAGTGTAACGAGTAAAAAAACAGGCACTGCAGTGCTGTCAAGCTTTGGATTTCTTTACACATTGAATTTGTGTGCATGCAGCTGTGGTCCGGGAAATACTCTGCATTAAAAGAGTTTAAGGGTTGGTGTCTCATTTTAGCCTTTCCTACACCAAAACCACAAGGGTGACAGAGGAAGGATAGATAAAACAGTGTGTTTCTCTGCTCTCCCACTAGCTGCCTTGCATGTCCACTAATTAGCTCACATACAGTAGTAACCCACCCCAGCGTCACCCCCAAGGTCACAAAGTACATCATTAACTGACTACATTATTTTATGGGTTACAGGTTATGTTAAAAATGCTCTGCTCGTGACTACAGCATCCAGTGTGTAGAATTCCCTCACTACATGGGAGTCAGTCACAGATATAATTAGAGTGTAAGCTAACGTTAGCGGCTCTGTCCTGCTCCTTTTTGGATTTGGCTTCACAAGGAACATATGACTGACACGGTTAGCCCCCTTCCTAAATGCCTTTTTTCTTGTAATTTAAAATGTGAAAAATATGTTGTTAACAAATACCAAGACAAGTTAAGGACACAAACACTTGTGTCTGAACAAAATAACAGTCTTCATTACTGTACACTTATAGTATTAGGACTAACTTGCTCTGTGCAGCAATAAAAAGGAAAAAAACATGTTGCATTATATCTGTGTTTTCTACACATTCGTCACCTGATCAGGATGCTGATTTTCTGGGACATGTCAGCTCTAGTCTCAGTCTTTTAACAGGTTATCATGCATATAGTTATCAATATGGGCTAGTTCAGTATAGCAACAGTAACTAAGGATGGGGGTCGGCTTAGCAAACATGCTAGCAGTTATTTTAGAGGGCAGCTTCAGTAGCTCTGTGTTAAAGGGGGTCTATAGTTTAAATACCACTGCCTCATGTGTGAGGAAATCTGTGTCTCTGATATTTACTGCTCCTCTGACGGCCTCCAACTCCTTTAATGTTTTTAATGAGGGTCTGTGTACACTGGATTTACCCCATAGATGAATAACACTAATTAGCTGCAATGCCAGGAAATTGGCCCTGGGGCAGATAACAATCGTGCAAGGTGATGAGGTGTTTATACGTATCATGTTTGCATTTATAACCCTCTTTTTTTACATCTGCATGCATTGGATGTGTTGTTAACCATGTCAGTTTGAAAAGATATCCAGTATATGCTGGCAAAGTGTAGCTGCAGAGCTTTGTTTACTTGTTTTTTACTGAGCCGACTGATGTGTAAGATCACTGATAGGTGACTTGAGTCAGCCATGCAAGGCACATCTCACAGACTTGAAATCAATTGTGAAAAGTGCACATATAATTTATAGCATAAGACTTAACTACATTTCAAAGGCAGAGAGCTGGCTGTAAAAAGGTAATGATACTGTGCCAAGGTCACTTGTAGGCAATACAAATTTAAATGGGGCTGTGCTGCTTGTAACAAGGACTGAGACAGCCATTAAGGGCAGTCAACATGGGAAATAATGGCATTAGGAAGAATTTGTGAACCAAAGTCAATAATGTGAAACATGTTACATGACCTGTACCATGCTGGAACAGAGTATATAGTGTGCCTTGATAACTTATAAGCTGCAATAAAATGATCACCCTCCTTCAGGCAATCATTGACTGGAAAGTTAAATGTGTCTGAAGTTATCCATCAAAACAATTGGAAGGATGAAAACCCAAAAGTTTGCTCCCAGTGCTCCTTGCACATTACTAGATTATCCCATCAGATCACATTAACATTCATATTTCATCACGTAATTGAGAGCAAGAGAGCATTCGCCTTTAGCCTCTTCAGGGACCCGAGTCACGCACTGACATTTTGCTGAGGGCATTTCACCCTGTTTGCCTGAGCAGTCTGTCACACTGCGTCTGATAGGCCCGGTGTTATCATTATCACCATGGCTATGAATCTTATGTGTGCTAAATGTCGTTAGCCTGTTGACCTGTGGCGTGGCTGAAATTGTTGAAGGGGTCACCATCCACGGCTAAACTCCATGGCATACGCAGTTTTACATTAGTCATCCACGACTGTCACAGCTCACCTCCTGGAAGCATTAGCATGCAGGAGGACATGTAGCTATCAAGAAAGAGAAGGGCAAATTGACCTAGCTGATTCCTCCTTAATTGGATAATGTCCCAAGCTGTGGCCCGAGAAAGCCTCGTCTGTGTGAGAGTGGGCTTTTGAGAAGGTCTCACTTATTAGACAGGCTGTCAGAGGACCTATGAGTTTTTAAACGTAAATGATAATACTAAGTAGTCATAGGAACTCCTGATGCTCAAACTTCTCCCTGAATCGCTGTGTGGTCAACTGAACTGTCACGTGTTATGCATGTGAATAATATGTTAGTGATGCATGCAAAATGTGTATGTATAACATTTATATTATAATCACTGTAATGGTATTTTATGCATTGTGTGCTCTGTCAAAAGAGGAGAAGGTATATGAGTGTGAGACCAGAGCCCGATCTATTTAAAATAAATACCCAACCTGAATCAACTCAGTGTGTCAGGATCGAGCAGACTTGCAGACCTCCTATATACCCTGTTCACTCCTGGCACTAACATGTGTCTCAGTTTACCCAAGTACTAACGGACAGATACAGGTGTGAATGCACCTAAGATGCATTGAGGACACATTGAGATCCGATTATTTAGACACATTTGATCTGAGACATTTATGGTCACATTCTTCCAGCAGTCTGTGTGAGAACGTGTTGTGGGTCCCAGTGAAAGACCACCTATATGGTTTATGTCATGTGCACAAGTGCATACATGAAACACACACATTGCTTTGCATTTGATTCACAGTAATCCAAATAACATTCTTTGGCTTCCTTACCTGTCAAGATAAGCAGCACATGTTTGTTAACACCTTTTCTGTTTTAGCTGATTTCACTTACTATTGAGCGCAACTTTCCCATACTTGCTTAAAAATTCATACATTTTTAAAGGTTGTAGGGTGATGAGAAGCATTATAAACTTTGCAGATCCTTAATTATTTGTGCCTTTTTGCAAATTTGGATTCATTTTAATGCATCAAGTTGTGTCTCTCCTTATAAAAAACATTTTGTAAGCTTGTTGTGGCAGCACTGTACCAGCCTGTCAATTTGGTATCTGAAGAGCATCTAATCTGCCAACAATTAACGGCTACTTGTTTGAGTACACTGTTTCTGCTGATTTCACCATTTATAAGATAAGATAAGATAAGATATACAAAATTTATGAAAGAAAACAAAATAATTTAATACCTTTATAAAATTCTCTTTCCCATGGTGTCTCTGCTAGATCACTAGCTTTTAGGTTTCTGAGTCTACTTCATCTCATCCGTGAGGGCAGCGGTACCCTGTAGATGCCCATCAGAGAGATTTGAATATCTTATAACGTTAATTAATTATTGCAATACTTAAATAATACAAACCCTCTATTTTTTTTTTAATTTAAGAATTGATTGTTTGGTATAAATAGTAGAAAATAGTGAAAAATCCAAGTCTAAGTTGTTGAAACTACACAACATTCAGACTATGAAAAAAAAATGAAAATATATTAAAAACAGCAAACATTTACGAAATAGAATCCAGTGTATATTTTTTTTTGCTGATCAACAAGTGGATTAGTCTTCCAGTAATGTCAGATGTAAATGAGACTTTTTTAACAAGGATATAAGAGGATTCAGACTAATTATGGTGACAATGCTCCAAACTCTCTTTACACTGCTGTCCATCCCTGTGAGTGTTGTAATGTGTTGTGGATTCAGTCAGTAACCCTGGTTTTATGAGGGAGTTCCAGCAACTGTTTGAAACTGATGGGTTTGCAGTAGTGGTGGGACTCGATTAAAATTTTTAATCGCGTTAATTATAGAGTCTGTAATTAATTAATCGAAATTAATCGCTTTTTTTTTTTTTTTTCGGGCTTTTACACCTTTATTGATAGGACAGCTGAGATATCGGACAGGAAATAGGGAGAGAG
>JAQMCX010000001.1:13913178-13925940 GCA_029814765.1 Acanthurus leucopareius | reverse complement strand
GTTAAAATCTTTATCGCGTTAAAATCTTTATAATTAATTGATCGAAATTAACGCGTTAAAGTCCCGGCCCTAGTTTGCAGCAAGCAGGTCTCGCCAGTGAAAGCTGGAAGGTACACAAGAGCCGGGATGATATCAGCAAAATCCAACAAAGCTGAGTTTACAATATGTACTGCCAAATATAAAATACAAGCAGTGCACATTTGTAGTGGAACTTCAACAACATGTGTTCAAAATGGTTTTAACAAGCTGTCAGTCTTGTATCCAACCCATGAAAGCAGGGTTTGGATACAAGACCGGTGCAATTGTGGAGGAAGAGCAAGTATCAGTCGGATATTTTAATCAGAGATTTTCACACCTGCAGAGTTGTGTAGTGAGAAATTGCCAAGTGGTGAAGTGCAAACTACACTGCAACTGTGAAACCTGTGTCCATGCTGATTTGCCATCTGCTGTGCAAGCAGTAATGCCTGTGTGATGATAAATGGTGTTTAGTCTGAACATGCATGAGGAGAACATACAGTATATGAGTATTTAAGTATCAGGCAAGCTCTTATAAAGCAGCAACAAGTTATGGATCAAAGGGAACACTAACTAAAACCCCATTCATCAATCAAATGTCGTTTTCCTGGATGTGCACAAAGCCGCACATGAGACACTGTCATAATTTAGTTCTCTGCGGCCTTAAAGAAACAGGAATTTTTAAGCCATTATAGACTGAGAAGACATGCTTTGTATTGACAATAAATTGCTTTCATAGCGAGTTGTTGAGAAATCAGAAACTTAATATTCATACTCAGGTAGTTATACACAGTCTCATGCAGTGTTATTTTGTTGTATCACACAGAGAAATGAATAGGGATGAGCTAAATGGTGTATTCACCAGTTTCTGCCTCACCATTAGTTTTTTATCTTCTGAGAAAAACCTGTTTTCTAATTGCATTTTAAATATGTTACTGGATTTATTGCCTGACTGCGCAGTGATGGTGGAGACCTGTTGGCTTGGTGTTCCAGTTCAGCTCCATCACAGAGCCCATCGCTTTTCAGCAGAGCTTCAGCAGGATATCAGCCCTGAAAGACTGATGACTGTTGGCCACCAGCCATGCCTGGAGTAATGGACTTTTGTTTTATTATGATTCGCTATGAGGCATAACACATCATCATTCTTATTTTCAATTCACACACACATCAGAGTGTCTTAATTACTGATGGATTAAGAATTATTATAGATACAGTAATCATGCTGGTACGTCACCAGCAGCTGCTCAGATGATTAACTATCGTTCCTTTTGCCAGAATTAAAAGTCCAAAGTAAAGACTACCACATTTGCTTAAACTTGAATTAGTACAGATGTGTTTTTTTCTGATCCAGAGTCCTTCTGCTTTAAGTTCTGGATATCTCAGCAAGAGCAGAATTACACCTGTAATGTCTGCTGATTGCAATTAACAAGGAAGGATAAAAAATAACAATGCTGGTTCTTCTAATTAGGATACAATCATACTAAACAAGAATGTACCATAGAACTGCATGTTTCATGTAGTGAAGCCCATACATGTAGTGTGAATACTAAAAGAATCAACCGGAATGATAAATTTAACACTCTGCATCTCTGACTCTGCTTTATTATTAAAATAGGATTGTATTTGTTAACAAGAATACTCCAAAGGACACAGGGCTTTAACATTATCATGGAAAATCAAAATGGTGGTTAATATTGACTCATGTGTCATTCAAAATGGGCAGAAATTGTTTAGTTTTTGATTGTCTCTTTGTGTTTCTATTAGATTGAACTTTTATAATCAAGTCAAGTCAAATTTATTTAGAATGATATCATAAATCACATATTTACCTTCACAATCTGTACAATGAACCTCTATCCGTAGACTGTCAAAGGTCTTTTATCCATATCTATGGTATATTTTAGCATATTAATGTGACAGTTGGTATAGTGATGTCTCTACTGTTGTATTAGAAAGAGAACCCCTGTAAATAAAATGAACCTGTTAATAAAATATAAAGTAAAACAAAAAAAGCTTTCAAAAACCTGACATTCCACTTTTGTGGGAAACTAATTGCTGCATTTCCAGTGTCTTCAGGGATTTTTACTGAAATTATATCAGCGTAAATAAATTCCATTTTGAATATATTGAAATTCATTGTTTTGTGAGACTTGTTTACCAACTTGAGCTAGCGTTACCTACCACACCAAACAGCCTAAATCTGTTCTTTGCAAAGTGGGAAAATAAGGCAGCTCTAAAAATATTTACCCAGCTCACATTCAAATAAATCAAAGCTGAGGCAGGTTCATGTGTCACTGTGCCAAGTGTGTGTGAGACTGTGCAGACTTTGGACATGTTTGAAAGTGAAAAATACTGCTTTAATTTTGATCAAAAATGAGTCTTATGCACTTTTCAATAATAGATATAAAAACTTTGTGATGAGATGAACTACTTCTTAAAAAAAATCCTTTTCCCAGTTTTTTTGGTTTGAAAAATCAAACTTTTTCAAGTCATACTGCCTGTAAAGAGGCCAAACACAGCATGATTTCAAGGCAGCCGCTTGCTAGTAACTTCTCTTCATTCCCTTTAAACTCAAAGGCACTGGCACTTAAAAGTGAAATAGTGAGCACACAGCAAAAGGTGAGGGCTAATGAAATGCAATGCTGATGAAAGTTTTATTTTTTTCCACCTTAATTTGGTTGATAGCACAGTAGAGAGTTTTGATATAATTGTGCTTTTCATTCACTGACTCTTTTTGACATTTCCATAACCGACTCCAAAGCGTGACCTTTATTAATGGAACGTTTATCAGCCTAAGTTTTTTCATTTGGCTTGAAATTAAAGTAAATATTTGAACCACATGGGCAACCTTTAATACGTTGTTAAAATTTATTGTATCATTGAGAAAATTAGCAGAAGTACTCACCTAACAGAACTTGTAGCGAAAACTGTGACGGTAATTAAAGTAGGACCGGCTCTTTTTCCCGGAGGCTATGACTCATCATTGAGTACATAACTCAGGTAATAATGGAGGTAAATTTTGAAGCCAAACATTAAAACAGATGGATTTCTCCTCCCCCCCATGTTGTGAAAAGCATCGCAGGCTGAGTCCTCAATACCGCAATATCCCGTTATGACTAGTAAGCCCCATGGAGGTCTGCAGTGCTGGCTCAAGCTGCTGCATCTCTGGTCCAGTGATGAAAGCAGTGAAGCGTGAGAACTTTTGGCCTCCTACCAATGAAATTCTGCCCACCAGAGGAGGACATGACGGCGTCTTGTGGGTGGGAGTTTGCTCACAAGCAGCTCCCACTTTACTCACCTATCTCATCTTCAGATATCAATGTATAATTTGTGTGTGTGTCTGTGTGTATGTGTGTGTGTGTTTAGATGAGCTAAAGGAGAAGCTGCAGGATTTTGTGTCTGAGACAAACAGCCAACGACCAGGATTCATTAAGATGGTGCGACATTCCAAGCAGGAGGGTCTGATCCGATCCAGAGTGAGCGGGTGGAGGGTTGCCACCGCCCCAGTTGTTGCCCTGTTTGATGCCCACGTCGAGTTCAACGTTGGCTGGTGAGTCACTGCACAGTTCAACGCGAGAATGCTGGTTCTTGAGTCATTCCTCTGTGTGGGTTCACAAAAAATTAAATCATTTAAAAACAAAAGACTCGGGTTGGCTTTTTTTGCTGGTGGCTGTGTTCTGTGTCTGTGATGATATACACATGAGTACACACTGCACAAGGTCACTACAATCCCTGATCTGCCAGGATCCTCATATTCCACCAGACAAGCCTGCAGTCTGTCCCAAATCTGTCAAGTGAGAATCTGAACAAAATCCACATTTTTTCTATCATTGTAAACTGCATCTGCTTTCTAAAGCCACATACAAACTCATTAAAACAATTGTTTTGACTTTTTTAAAATTCTTATTTTGCTTATTTTCTTTCCTGCCAAAGAAAGATGAGAAGATTGATGTCACTCTTTTATTTCTCCATTATGTATGAGGCTACCACAGGCAGACAGCAAGTTTAGCATGAAGGCCAGAGAAAACAGCTAGCCAAGCTTTGACTGAGTGTAACAAAATCAGTCAAAATCAACCTACACTTAACCTAATTTTTTACAGTTTAAACAAAATTTGTTTTTCATAATGTGTTAGATAGATCCATAATTCTACCTGTCTCTCAGTCAAACATCATTGTCATGGCATAAGATTTTAGTGCTGACCTCCTGGTCTGTGCCTGTAATGATGCTGCTATGCTCCTGGAATTTAGCTAGCTAGCTTGCTTACTTGCATTTCGCTAATTTTTAAAAAGCTTGCCTAAAAACAAATCAAAAGAATCTCCTGTCCAAATAAATCTATGAAATATTAAGCAGAATACTCAGACACAAAGTATTGATTTACCATTCTGTCAGTTGGTTAAGTAGGCATGCTGTAAGTTATGTTATTTGAAGAGCTTTGACATGGAAAAGTTTGGGAACCAGTGAAATAGAGTCTTTTATAGGCGCTTGTGGGTGGATTATTATTATGCTAACAGAACTATGACTGTAGCTTCAATTTTATCCTGAAAAAAATGATCTCATTCTCAACAGAAAGCCCAAAATGTAGAACTGGTGCCTTAAATCCTCACATTACATTCTCGTATATATGAATAATGCAAAAACAGATTACACACTTTCTTAACTGTCTTGTCATACATAAATTTGCCATTAACCAAACATGGGGGTAAAAATATGCACATTAAATTAGCTGGTGAATGTAGTGTGTATTTTTTTAACCACTTCGTTAAGTTTTAACAAATAAATAAGCATATTTCCCCTCTTCATCTTTTAATTAAAAAATCCATCAGCTTTTTAGATGAGAAATGATATTTTGTCAGGCTAATGAATTGGATTGAATTCATCTTGAAACTGTGAAATTGTTTTTTTTTTCCAAAGTGGCTCTTACATGACAGGCATGATCACAGAGGTGATGGAGGATGCCTGTCAAAACAAACACTCCCAGTAAATTGACTTCTCTTTTTTGAAGGGCTGAACCCATTCTGCAGAGAATTAAAGAAGACAGAACTCGCATAATCTCCCCATCATTTGATAACATCAAGTATGATACATTTGAGATCGAGGAGTATCCCCTGTCTGCCCAAGGCTTTGACTGGGAGCTGTGGTGTCGCTACCTCAACCCACCAAAGTCCTGGTGGCACAAGGGCAACAAGAGTGCACCGATCCAGTAAGTGAACACCACAATATCTCAACAGCCTGAATCAAATCATGTGATATGATATACTTTTTTTTCTGAAATGTAGTAAATAATTGTCAACCGTGCTTAAAGGGTAATTCATGCAGCATTCACGAACAAATTATAGGCTGTGCAAGGTCACATTTCTCCTCTATTCTCTGCTGTCACTATAGCAACAGTGCCAAGCTAACATTACCTGTGCAGAGGAACAAAACTGATCTTCATCATCTTTAATCCCCTAGGAGCCCGGCCCTGATTGGCTGCTTCGTTGTGGACAGGCTGTACTTTGAGGAGATTGGCCTGCTGGATGAGGGGTTGGAGGTGTACGGGGGAGAAAATGTGGAGCTGGGCATCAGGGTGAGTAATAATGTCAACTTCCCTGTGGCCATGAGCCATTGTTCATCCAGGTAATGTGTGGAAAATTAACTATGGTAATGACATTTAATGTCTGTTGGGAGCAAGGTCAGGGAGGACCCTTATTGTCAAAATACTAGACTCATTGAAGTGTAATTTTGCTGCAAGCTACGTGGTCTGTGTATGTAAAATTGTTGTAGAGGTGGAGTGTCCCATTAGTTTCTGCTGAAGACAAAAGCAAATATATAGTTGACAAAACATTCTAACCTCAAGGTCCCCTTAGTAGCTGCTCTCAAGCTTTTGATCATATCGCATAATCATTATCAGCAGCACTCTGACTTCCTTAAATCGACTCGACCCTGCAGTTTTAGGTAAACACTGCTCAAACAGCAGTAAATAGTATATTTATTTGGGTCTATTTTCAGCTGTGGATTTACACACATTTTGCGCTCTAATGAGCATAAACAGCAGCAGGTTGGTGTGTGTAGGATTGAGTCAAGTTTCAGTAAACTACAGCAACCAGGGCCTGAAGTTTAGAAACACTGAGTCCAAGCCTTCCGTACTGCACCATGACCTACTTTTTATCCTTCAGATTTTCCTATATTTCATTAATACAGCTAAAATTGAATTTTATTCTCTCTAAATCTTATTTTCCAACATAAAAGCCAAACCTGTTTAGATCCACCAGATCGCCAGGGATCAGCTTAAGCTATTTCAAAACTGCTAACAAATTAATTGTTAAACTTGGTCCTTTTATCAATATGCTATACATTGTTTAATACTTAGAGTTATCCATTTACAAATCAACCTGCTAGTTAATGCATTTTGGCCTCACATTTATCTTTTACAAGCTTCCTGTTTGGATATTTCAAATAGGCTCAGAGAGCCAGACGTTAAAAGGCTGAACACTAGAATAATACTGCTTTGACAAGTCTTTCTCTCCACAGCTGGGAATAAAGTCTCATGTATTTATACTTTCAGTTTTCTTTTTGACTCAAAAATAGTCGAATTCAAATATACTGAGTCCATAAATACTTGAGTCAGCCTTTGAAATACCAACCATGAGTTTGGTTTTAGTTGCAGAATGTAAACTCAGTGTTCATCTCACGTTTTTGCATTTTCTATTGATATGTTGATTGTTTTCTTCCGTTCAATAATCTATATACAACTTTGGTTACACAGGCAGTTCTTGGTAATGTGTTCAATTCATTGTTTCCATCTCTCCGTGGGATTTATTGACAATAAGAACAATATAGAATACAACCAGTCCAGTCCTTTTAACACCTCAGGACGGGATAACTAATTACTGTACCTACGAGCTTTGACAGGAACAAGAGAACCCAGTCGAGGAAATTATCCTCATCCTAGTGCGCCCAGAACAGACTATAGAACAGACTACAGAGCATGCTCTCTATCGTGTAGTTTTAGCTAGAATTAATAATCATGGCTAATTAATTTGGAAGTCTGAATGATGACCTTCATTCCCCAGTGAGCCTGCTGAAGCACATGCGAGAGTTGTAGGACTCAAAGTCTTTGTTACTGTTAGCAGTGATGTGTGAAGAGAACACCAACATTGTGGAGAGCAGCCGACAGAAGGGCTGTTTGTTATGTTGCATTCTCCTCACAGAGCCATGCTTCATTTGTACGCCATCACCCGCTCTGACTTGGAAGAAAAACGTTTTTGGTGTTCGTTCAGCTCCACAAGCAGATGGGCCAAAGAACGAACAGCCCTCCATAGGGATAGTTAATGATAGTACACATGTACTGTACAAAGTCATTATTGCGGCTATCATCCCGTTCAATAACAGCAAGGAGTGGGAGACAACTCTTACTCGGCTCCACTGCTGACTAGATTGGACTGTGAGAAGGAAATAGAGACAAGCTTACGACAGGGCGCCGAACGGGGAAATATTCATCCTCGCTAATGATAGAGATGCAATCATCAGTAAAGAAGGGAGATTAGTCCCGTAAGTCATCTTCCTCCAGAAATTACATGCTTTTAGAATTCCTGGGCCTGATAATAGCCCCACTGATTGCTTTATAGCTGGACACATTGATGATTTTATCACATATATTACGAACCAGGGTCCCAGCCTTATGTATAAACAGCTTGATGAATCCGCTTGGTCCTTTACTTTGTTTCTAATTCAGTATTACACTCCATGTTGTTTACTTGATTTTGTTAGAGTGAAGGAACTCGCCCTTACCTCAAGGTCAGTGCAGTTTAGGGTTTGGTAATGCTTTTGAAACAGAGGGTGACACAGTGAGCTGAGGGCTACAAGACCAGAGGACCCTGGCTTGGCCCCATATTAGCAGTCCCACAGAGTCCCAGCAGGGTCTGTCTGTCTGTCTGCAGCGTATTGGTCATGCCTCCAGACCACCTGCCAGTGCACAGACTGGCTGCTGACGGATCCTCAGAGACACTCAAACCAGGCCAACAGCTACAGGCTTTGGCCGAGGCTTGAAAGGGATGTCCTCAGTGGTGTGAGGGTGAACGAACTGCTGCGCACATGTGGTCACAAAGTGCAAACTGAATATTTCGACCAAGATTTACAACAATTATCAGTCTGATTTGGCATGACAACACAGATGTTTTTCCTTATGTGCAACTGTCGGGTTTGTGTGTGTTGTTGTTGCACTGTGTTATGAAAAAGGAATTATAATTTCTTGAATTAAACTCACTTTTATTTTGAAGGGGAAACAGCGACACATCCAGTGTTATTTTTCTTTTTTTTTTTCCCTAGGCCATATTGAGTGTTGTTGATATATATATATTTAAGGGAATAAATGAATAAATGTATGAATAAATAATTTGTTCTTTCATTCACAATCCTGGGTTGATGGTGCAGGTAATCAGATTTTGGTGGCTGGGTGTAAATACTACACAGAACTTCCAGCTTGTAAATCCCAGACAGAAGTTAGCAATGCTTATTCCCACAAATGTGTCATTACCAATTTCCAATTTGTGATTTAAGACTGAAAAATTTCTTTTTGCACATTTACATCTGTTGTAAGAGGACTATGTAAACCGTTATCAACCAAAAGGCAGAAATCTGTTACCATCTCTCGAGGGAACAATTACATAAAAATTTTCTTGAGACCAGATCCTGAGGGGCAGACTCAAAGTACTGCTGTATCTCTGCTAACAAACACTGTCGCCCTGCCAGATAAGGAACACCACATTGCATTGTCAGCTTCTCTTACTGAGAGATGCGACTGCTTGTTTTAGCAACTCAAGGTGATACACTTCTACTAGCTTTCAAAATCGAGGTCAACTTAAATGCTAATTCTGCCATAAGTACAGGATATATAAAAGGTTGAAAAGCAGTTTATTTTAAGACTCTTGGTGTAAATGGTACCTGTGTATGAGAGTACTAGAACAAAATAAACAAAGATTTAAACTACTAGGAGGAAAACAAAACACTAAAACTTCCGTACTTCCTTGTTTTTAGTCCTGATTTCTCTGAAAGAGACGCTCTGATTGAAGGGAAGTTACGATACTGCCATCTGTGGTGTCTCACAATAAACTGCTGAAGGATGATGGCCTTTGTCACAAACACAACACAGGGAGCTTGATTCATTATGCAACTTTTGCCTCCTGTTTTATATACAAGCTGTCTGTCTGAGTATCAAGTCAGTATGTGTGGATTTATTTTGTGGATTTCTTTATGTGCGGCAAACCAAAGATAGAGTGTTTTTGAGGTGATCCTTAAAGTAAGACTGGTCGGTAGGACACACAGCAAATTGGACAAGACCTTGAAACAGAATTGTAATAAAAATGATTTCCCAAAACACCTGTGAATACTGGGTACTGCGCCAGTGAAGGCAGCCTGGAACAATGCATCACAGAAAGACCAAAGCCGACATCATCACTCTTAGCCGGTGCCAGGAAGGTTGTGTTGAGAAATGAGGATCATTGGGTGCTATGAAAAACAATTATGAGGCCGGCTTTGTGCACAGGATTTATGGAAGTGGCACTAAAACACCATTACTGTCATAATCACGATTTACACATTGCATTTCACCTATATACATATTCATCATCATGCAATTTGTATAAAAAATGTGCAGTATTATCTCTATGAACATTTAAAATGCTAATGTTTAAGTACCAATAACATAGAACATATGAAACTCAGAGAAATACCAAGACCAGTGGTCTTATTTATAACTGTTGTGCAAGCACAAAATGGAGCCTTAGAGAGACATTTTCACTCAAAAGTTGTGATCTATAATAACAAAGTTGATCTAAGAATGTGCACACCTGAATGTGAACTCTGACTCAAGCATATGGACACTTTGGTAACAAGGGAAACTGGCGACACAGACAATGAAGAGGTGAAATGAAGGCAGATGGTAGAAATTAATTGCAGGAGGAATCATTATGTGCTATAAAAATGCCTTTTATACATTTATTTTTTCTTCATTTCGTGTCACTGAAAGATTCACAGTATCATCAACATTCAGTCTGCAGTGTTATTGGTGCCTTTGCTTGTGAGCCTCTCCATAAGTACAGTTCAACTGTAAAAGAAAATATAAGCTGACTCAAATCTCAAATCAAAGTCGTTGCCAACCCGCAGAGTGCAAAGGAGAGAGCTGAATGCTACTTACCCTCAGTTGTGAAACACACTGCAGCAATGAAATGTTAGGATGATGCCAGGAAAGGATGACAAGCAGAAAAAACTCTGGCTTTCCCCTTTCCCTAAAATTAAGTGTAAAAAAACCTTCAGTCCTTCAGCCTTAACCACATCAAGGAGGCTACATGATGAAATTATCAACATCGTTTAAGAAATGCAAGACAACATCTGGATTGCAGAACAGAGTGTTTGTAGTTTTCAAAAATATCTTCTCATACTGCCCACATATCACAGAGTACAATATTAATTTTTACATAGTTATGATATGTAGAGGTGCTGTAGTGAACACAAAGGAGCCAGTGACAGCTCTCACAAAAGTATTACACACCATATTCTGACCACAATGCAGGCCAAGTTCACCAAAACAGAACTTAAAGAAACAAACTTATTTTATCTGTCAAACCTCCATTTTCAAAAGATTTCCTGTATTTTGAGATACCTTAGATTGTTGCAAGCTTCTTAAGCTATGAAGCAGTCAGTGTGTTTGCTTTAAAAAATAAATACTGCAGTGATATTCTCACATATGCTGCATCATGGATGCACCGGCACTGGTGGAGGGAGAATTAAAATGATGTGTTTTCCGACTTCCACCTCACCAATCAGCACCTGGATGTTAAATCAAAAAAATATTTTTTTTTTGTTGTCCTCTCAGTTGTTGTCATGATTAATCCAAGAATAACTAAACAGCAGGCTCATTCCCATGCATCAGCAGTCATGTGGGGATTTGCATTGACCTCCTATGGTTTAATGTGGGCGTGTAGATGGTGATTTATGAGGCCAATCCACATTTTTGGTGAACACTATTTTCAGCCTTTGTTTGCACATTTACTTTTATCCTGTATTCTGTTTTATACACAAAACCTCAGGGCCTGACAGTGACACATTATTTTTCTAAAATGATTAGAAATTCAGTGTGATCATCTTCTAATTAAAAACCTTTTTTATCCACCCAGTAAAAGTTCTGAATCTTGATCTCTTGCTTTGAACAAAAACATTACATTACATCACATACATTACATACACCATATGAGGAACATAAATGTATTTTAATGCATACATAAAAAGTGTATATATTTTTATTGGCTCAGATTCAACACAATAAATATAGAACAACATGATGTAAAACAGCTGAATATCTATATATGCAAACCAGGTAAGTTAAAACAGGCGTATTGAACTTTGTCATTTCGATTTCCTTTTTTTTTTTTTTTTTTTTTTAAACAAATTCTTGACTTTATTTGTAAAGCAAATTTACTCAACAGTAACAGTCACCATGACTAAATGAGCACAGTCCGTAAAAACAACAATCTGCATTGAAATGAGTTTCAGATATTCAAATTTTCACATCGCTCCCCTCATTCAAAAGGCACAAAGATTTAGAGTTGTACGTAATCATACAGGGTGAATACCAAAAGTTTTATCATAATGACACAGTCAGTAATTGTAGAACAGCAGTGATTGAGTTTCATGACCCCAGCGCTGCTGAAAAAGCTATCGAACCCCACTGTGTAATCTCAAACCAACAACACAATCAATGAGAAAGTCTTTTGTCTGGCAGAAGTAATGTGAATAGTAATGTAGCAACACAAGAAATACCACAGCTTTATGCACTATAAAATCTACATAGTTTAATGCAGAAAGGCTAACAAGACTGGTGCACAAGGCAGGGACTCAAAAGCAGTTCACTTGGTAGAAAAGGTCTTTATCCAGAAATAGATTGGTACACAAAAAGGCAGACAAAAGGCAAACAGGTCAGACGAGGGCTAAGTAAAAAGCAATGTCAAAAAACACAGCAAAGCTCTAAAACACCACATTAACACAAGGAGACTGCTGGAAAGTTTGACACCAGGGACAAAGACGATATAGCACAGGGAAGTGGGAGCACTCATAGTAAATACTCAGGGGAGGCAGGGATAATTAAACATGCAGGCTGCACATCAGGGCAGAGCAGACGATCACAAAATCACATGATTGAGATCAGGTATAATGGCATAATGTTTCCAAGCACAAAGGGCTACACATGCATGCAAAACATAAGAACAAAATGTCCCTGAAATTCAAATAATTGCATGTATTCCCTATGTAAGTGTGCCAAAAAAGGCTACAGCTTCATTAAATTGTACAACCCTGTGTTGTAAAATAACAATAAAAAAGCCTAAAATGTTTTTTGTTAGTTTGTATTCTATTTGAATTAGTTTTGAAACCAGCTAATATTGTTTTAGTTTAGTTTTATTTTTTCTTTGAAAGTATTGTTGTCCATAATGATCATAGTTAACAGAAGTGTAGCTGTCAGTCTACATTACTACAGACAAAATAGCATCACAGAAAAAGCATCAGTGGTTGTTGTTATAGAAACAAGGATGTTCTGAAATGTTACTTGAAGAACTAAAGTATATTTATAGATTATATGATGTATAGATTGTTTCAAATGTATCTCACTTATATATAACATGAGCACGATGGCTTATTTGAAGTACCGTATTTTCCGCACTATAAGGCGCATCGGATTATAAGGCGCACCTTCAATGAATGGCCTATTTTAAAAC
>JAQMCX010000001.1:13891291-13913078 GCA_029814765.1 Acanthurus leucopareius | reverse complement strand
ATAAGGCGCACTGTCGGTTTTTGAGAAAATTAAAGGCTTTTAGGTGCGCCTTATAGTGCGGAAAATACGGTACATTACGATTATCTAGTACTCTACTTTCGTTTACTATACTGGCTGCTTTTCTAATGGCTCATTTAGCTAAATGGAAATCCAGGCAGAATAATGACCAATAGACACCAAAGCTGTTTTTTTCTAGCATGAGGAAATCACTTCATTGTTGTGGGTCAAGTTAAAACCAACTGGAGCAACAACAAACCTCATACAGGAGAGGAAAAGCAAAGCAAAGAGGCGTCTTACAGGAGGACTTAGGGAGGATGAAGGCAGTGTGGCTGCAGCAGAGGATGAGTTGTGGTAGTGGGGTCTTTTATGAACACCCTCTGGATGGGAGATTCAGTAGCACTGAGTGAATACTAAAACTTGAACATGGATCCCCACAGAGAAGGATTGACAGGACACTAAAGATCTGGTAGACGGCTAACTTGATGGATCAGGGTTTGATGGCAGTATGTTGCTTTGCAATATTGACTTCTTCCTAACATACTGTTTATGGTTTATTCTACTCTGCATATTTACTTTATTGTTTATTGTGACATAAAACTGAATATGCCTTGATGTTCATTTTATCACCTCAAATAAACACCAAGGCCTTAAACTCACACAGTGTCAGGAGTTACTTGAATAATCAAGTTCAAGTACAAGAAATTAAGCTCCAAAATTAACTCTAGGTTATCATGAAGACTATACTGTGTTTTCATACTGAATGAGTTTCTATGTTTTAATGAAAAAGATCTCATAGTCTTGGTGTTATCCTCAAAGCAAGACTCTGTGTGCAATATGCAAACATGTTTGAATGTTTCTCTTGTTTCAGATTCACATTTTTTGTGCTGATAATAACAGTTGTGAGGAGAAAGGAAACAGTTTGGATTAAAAAATAAATCAAGTCCCCGGCCAAAAAGATAGTTTTGTTCTCAGTGGGTTCAATTTCATCTTGACGCAGCAAAACTGCAGGCTTTTTTTAAATAAGCACCTCTTGAGTGGTTACAACTGGGGATATTTTCCATGTACAGATGTGCAAAGAGATCCTTGTCATTAGACGGCTGAATTAAATTCTTTTTAATGTGCTTCTGGAGGTAAAATCAGTCTACAGCATGAGGAAAACACCCCTTTGTGGAGTTATAGGTTAGATTCAGACCACTGGATTTAAATGTAAAACAATATATATTCTAATTAAAACTTTAGAGAATGGTTTGGTGTTCTAATAAATGTTTTAAATGCTGAATGACATTAATCTTAGCTTATGATTATGTAAAGAAATGCAGCAAAAAGTCACATTCAAAGATGTGATGTAAAATTTAGGAGACTTCAAGAAAAGACTGATTAGGCGAACATCAACAGTCCCAAGCAATTAGTTATCACAAACTACCACTCAAGAAACTCATCAGCATCTCTAGTCTTCTAGAAAACTCCACATTTTTAGTTAGGCAGGGTGTGATAGTTAGTGATGCATTAATAATGCAAAGCTATGACTCTTTCATATCGCGGGCCTGTTGCCTAGAAATTACATTTAATGCATTAATTCTTCATTAGGGATTTATGTCTAAGGGTGACCAAGTTATCAAGAGAAACAGACATATTTTCTCCCTTGCAACTTGAGGCATTGAGCAACATTTTGGTTTAATTAGCATAGGTTTAGAGATATCCATCTCTCAGATTTCTGCCTCCAAATATAAAAGAGGGGAATGAAATTTGTTTTCAAGGCTGACTCCATTGAAACAATTATTTTAGTTTTGCAAGATTCAGAAACAATGTCATATGGGGACAATGGAGCATTTCTAAATAGGTTCACTGAAAGGGCTGCACCTCAAGTTCATTTTCATTACTGATTAATCCGATAATTTTTTTTTTTTTAAAAAATAAACGAGTTGTTTGGCATTCTGTCAGAAAATAGTGAAAAATGTTTATTTCAATATGCCAAAGTCTGAAGTAATCACTTAAAATGTTTATTTTGTACAACCAGCGGTTTTAAACGCTCACATATTCAATGCACAATCACATAAGAAAAAGAAAAGCAGCACATTTTTCAAATCTGAAAAGCTGGAAAGTGAATTGCTTGTTAAAAATTGTGAAAACAATGAAGAAGAGAGAGAAGAGAGTTCTTAGTTGGCTCACATGCTGTGTCATTGAGCGAGTGAGTTTTAAAACTTATTTTGCAGTTGAATGATCGTCTCTCTGTAATTTAATTAATGACTATAGTGAGCATGAGTGACATTCACCCCTGCTTCTCACTAGTGCAATCAACCCTTTAGAGCCCCTAATAATGTTTTTTATCATTGTCATCATTTATTAGAAAGGAAATAGAATTCTGTACAATCTGACAGCAATCCTAAAAAAAAACAACTATGTAAGGCTCTGAGCTTTTTTTAGCCTTAGGCATATTGAGACATACAAGTTTATGCTTCACTGTGTTTTCCATTGGCTCTTAATGTAAAGTATCACCACAGCGCTCATACAGAGAACAAGAAGATGCATATAGACTACAGAGCAGCTTCTTTCCTCAGACTGTGGGACTCCTCAAGTCATCTTCCTCCAACCACCATGAATATTCTTTTGAGGGGTTTTCTGTGTGTGTGTGTGTGTGTGTGTGTGTGCGCAACATAAAGGAAAAGCTTGACTTTCATTGTTATAATTTGCGTAATAAAATGATGAATACATAAACCTTAGACCATGAACCATGACATACAAACTTGTTATTATTCCTGGATACCTTACCAGCACTTTTGTCACACAGCTGAAGTTTTTTGTACAGACACACAAGGTTACACAGTGTCTGTTTGTGACTCGCAGATTCCTCCTGCTGGAAAGCCTTTCGAGCACATGGTTAACATGAAAGAGTGGCATTTTGATTTTAGTATTGACATGGATTGGTACCAAAGGTAGCTTTTGTGTCTGTATGAGATGCCGAGGAAGGTGACAGAACACTGACATCTGAAAACTGCAGAGAGGGAGCTCTACATACAGCTGAAACAAGGACAACAAGTTAGAGCATAAAGAGAGAATCTGTGATAAATATTCAACAGTAAATGTAGTAAGTTACTTTATAAACATACAGTAAGTGGTTGTGTGTGTGTATATTCTGTATATTTACATGCATCCACATACAAGTTTATGTAATTGATCATTTTTCACAGTTATTAAACTGTAATACATGGCATTTTTGACAGTAGATGGTTTGATATTGCAGGTATTTTTTTTCTAATGCGATCTTCTACATTGAGCTGTTTTTAAAAGTGATGAGAAAAGAGTCCTTGTGTTTGTTTTGGTGTTAGGAGGACAGGAAATGTACCTCCCTTTTCAGACAGCAGACAGTGCGAGCTGATGCACATACAGTTGAAACTCAATGCCAGTTGTCTGCATTGCTTCAACTTTGTGCTCTGGGCAGCAAAAGAAGAAGCTCAGCTTTCCCTTAAAATAAGTCTGCGCTTTGATGTGAAGGGTTTTATTATCGCAAAATACTAAGAAAATGTGAAGTGAATGCAGTGAGAAATATTAGGGATTTTTTTTTTTAGCCAGTAATGGTTTCTGGGTTGGTGGGGTTGCAGGAGAGGTGGTGCAGAGAGATAAAAGCAGATAGCTTCAGATACACAGATGAGTATAAAATGAAAAAAGGAACATTCCTAAAGCAGCATAGTAAATCACAAGGAGATATGGTCGAAAACTTCCTGAGGTTCTGCTCATCTTGTCAGGAGGCTGCAGAACGATGTCTTTCCTTTGCTGTTGCATTTCTTTTTAAGTCTGACAGTTATCATCGACAAGGTGTCATCGCATTTTCACATCAAAAACTGTCAGGACGCTTGTAACATCACCGTTTCATGTTTTATACTGAAATAAAAATCAAGGTTTTTGGTCAATTGTATAAGATGTTTAGACTCCAGTTCTCTCTTGACATTTTTTCATTAGATTTCTGCACTGTTTTGAGTGCAAATAAAAAGTATTTTACAGACCTCAGATCTAGAGAAATTCAATCTCAGAGTGGCTGACTTGAGTTTAAATAACATGCTATTTCTCCATCATATCTTTACATCTAAGTTGTATTCAGATGTCTGTCACCTTTTATTAAGAGGCATGACATTTATCTTGAGAAATGCATCTTACCTCATCATACCCCGACCTCCTGCTTGTTGGGATGACTCATGGCATGACTGATGCTTGAACTCATAGTTCTCCACATCTCCACCCGACCAGCTTTAAACAAGGCCATGTAATCTGTTTTAAGTCCTCCAGTGTCTCGATTACTTTCACCAGCCTGATTAAGATACACACCCCCATACTGCTTCATCAGAGAGGGAATGAAAACAAATGTATACCTCGCTTACAATTTATTATACTAATAGGCACTGCAAAATTCTTTTCAAGAGTGCATTTTCTTCCATGGCTTAATGTCAAAAATAGAGAGAATCATATGTTAGCTCAGTAATAACGAGTTAATGTTGCTATCGTATAAGGTTGTGTTCAGATAGTAATAGGACAAAAATATAATCAGGTAGTAAGTGGAATGTACAATAGATATAGTGGTAAAGCTGCTAAGCTACTAAGTAAAAAGTCAATAAACTGTGCAGGAGACATAGGGAATAAAGAACAAATTTGTACTTGTATTGCAAGGTAGCAAGTTATTGGTAATCCAAAAAGAGAAAGGCAGCTGCAAACAGCAGCCTAAATTCTGTTACAGTTGCCTCAAGAACCTACTAACACAGCAGATGTGTTGAATCTTCGTTCCACATAGCGTAACCTGTCTTTATATGATGGCACACTAACCGATAGATGCTGGAAGTATAGATAGTGAGCAGGACATACAGCTTGCTAAATCAAATTCCTACAATTTGGCTGTTGTATTTTTGATTTATACTATAGTAAGACAGTGTCTGCCTTAATGCTCTTACCACACGTACTGCCTAAATAAGTGGAGAAATCCATATGTCTGTGTATTCAGTCAATTGATAATACTGAGCACAGAAAAAGCAGCAGAGAAGTGTTGCAGGATCAGCTTATGACATGTTGTGAGATTTTTTCAGATGCATTGTAGATGATGTGATTCAAAGCTACTTGTACAGCAGAAAAATGAAAACATGTTACAGCCACTTTTTCAAGCCTGCGGGGGGATGTTTACTTGACACTTTAATAAAATTAAATCTTGGGTGGCATACTTAAAACGCAACAAACCATACACAAACCAGAGGTGGCAAAAAGTTCATTATATAATCAAGTGGGGTGACAATGCAGTCATTAAGCTTAAAAGCGTGTTCCCTGTCATTTGATTTGACATATTGCACCAGCATAAAACTGCATCGTTGTTATGCTTGATATCTTTAAAGACTTTGTGTAATAACCTTGTGAGTACTAACGTCAAAATCCACTTTAAGCCACTGGATGCTCTGCTTGGTAGCTGGCATCACTGCAGACAGAAAAATGAATAAAGCCCTTCCACTCAAATTACATTTACATTAAAGGTATTTAGCTCTTGCTCTTATCCAAAGTAAATTATGATGAGGGCAGCAGTGAAATTAGCTTCGACTCAGCCTGATGGTGCCCCGATAATAGATCTAAGCAAACACTGCTGTAAAATGAGATCAGTACTCTGCCAGAAAAGTTCAGCTAAAAGAAGTTAGACGAAGCACAGCTGGATAGATGGAAAGATCGGATTTAGACTGGAGCATATTTGCAGGAGGATGTGGCAAAAAAGGGTGTGATACGAGTGGGAGCAGAGGACGTGAGGTATTTCTTGAAGAGATGAGATTTAAGTTTACAGGGGGAGGGGAGTGGTTGTGCTGTCCTGACTGTGATGGAGTCAGGCAGATGGGGGAGTGAGGACCTGACTTTTAATAACACAAAGGAGACTCAGACATGGACTAAAAGCAGTGGAGTGCTGATTTGATTTGTTTGTACCGCAGTGTGAGAGGATGATGCCTTCCCTAAATGACACGAAGCAAATATCTGAAGTTTTGTAAACCTGCAGTTACTGCTAGTTTCCAGCTTTTTGACAGCATGGAAGTGCAGTCTCTGATCCAAGATCAGCTTGGAGTAAAGTGTGGTGTTATCGTTTTTTAAAGTGTTGTTGAGCCTTGTCTCTGGTTTTCCACGGAAGAAAACACTTTTAATAAGTCAGCGTACAAATAAAATGGTGGGTTGGATCATTCAAAGTCAGTGCACTATTGGGAAAATCCAAAAGTATAAAATTGTTGTATTTGGAATGAAATAACAATACAGCCCTCTATAATAATTGAAGACTCAGACTTCTGTCTTGACAGTAATTACCCATTTATAGTGATTCATTTGGGAAAACGCAGCAGACAATTAGCCGTTAACTGCAGGGGGCATCATGCAGGCAAAAATTTGTTTTATTGTCAGAAAAGAAAATTGACACTGAACAATTAAAGGAGAAAACAGGCTGTAATTGACTGTGTGTTTTGGAATGTGCTGGCACAATTGTCACGATGTTTAACTGTGTCGTTTCTGGCTTAAATAAATCTCCAAAGTCATGTTTAATTAGGTTCAGAGGAAGAACAGAGTCTGCTACTCATTATTATTGTTGTGAAATAATCTGTTGATTTTATCCACGCTCACTGCACCACTTCATGATTGGCCAATTTTTTTTACTATTTTAATATCCTAACAATTGTTGGATGGATTGCTACAGAGAACGTCAGAGATTGATGGTGCCAGGATTAAAAACTCTAATGACTTTGGGGATCCTGTGAGTTTTTCCTCTGACACCATCATGAGGCTTTTATTTGTGTTTTTGAATGAAATGTCTCAACAGATATCAGATGGATTATCATGAAATTTGGTTCAGACATTCATGTTAAGCACAAGATGAACTGTAGTTACTTTGGTGACTCTTTGACTTTCCTTGTATGTAAATATCAGTTTGTCATTTATGACCCAATAGGCTCATTTGCCAAGTAATTGACATTCCCATCAATATTTGCAGTTCTCTCTTTGATATGCTAATAAGTTGATGGTAGCATGCTAACATGCAAAATTAAGCTGGCAAACACTCATTGTGTATATTTCCCATTATATTTTTGTTTCTGAGAGTATATGTGCATGCTTATGTTGGCATATTGCTTAAAGCAATGGGCTGGTAGCATAGCTTATTAGTGCAATCCCATTAATTATGACAATTATTGATTATTTTTATTATTATTTTACAAAAAGACAGATTCGTTTGACCAACAGTCCACACCTCAAAAATATTTAATGTACAATAATACAAAACAAAGGAAAGCATCAGACCCTCAGAGGCTCGGCTGGCAGTTAACAATCTGTCAGTATGCTAATCAGTTAAATAAGTAATCAAAATCAATGAGCAAATAGTGTTCATTACCAGGGATTATTTGGTTTGGACTTGAGTGGACTCTTGACTGGATTCAGCCTCTTTGTGTTGTATTGCTGTTACATATTTTTCTGTGTGTTGCCAGGACACCACTGCAGCTGCTGCAGCTACAACACACAAGTCACAGTACATACCACGATATCACCAAAGAGCTTTTAATTCAATCTAACTTGGGTAATATCTGCTAAAAGTGAGATTTCAAATCAATTCTATGGACATCCTAAAATTAAATGAATAACATTAAATGTCCCTCAGGAAACATTGTAATCTTTTTCTTTTTTTTTAATTTGATATTTTTGATCAGTTGCCTCCCAGGAAAACATGCTATAAAAATACATGTTCAGCCTTTCCCTTCCAGTCTGTCAACAACACAGGCAGCAGAATATGAGTGTAAATACATACAGTGCATGATCATTACGTAGATAATGCTCGGGTAATTGCCGGCTGTATATTCTAATTTCGGAGCCTCAAACAGGATCAGTGTTCACCGTTGCAGAACAAATACTTCTTTCCCTTTTGAATTGGATTTTGTTTTCATTAAAACAGTGAGCACAAAGACTAGAAAAGACTTGGATTGTCAGTGACAACACACTAACAGTTCATGGCCACATCTGCCTGACAGCCATTTCAACGGTCACGGAGCGTGTCCTATCATTAGAGTCCCAATCACATCCACAGTTTATGTCACATCTGATGGTTGTTGCTCATCTTTGATGATGCCTCTCTACATCAAACACTGAATATGTTCTTTGGCAGCAGATCTTCTGTTGGAAATGACACGTTTCACTGTGGAGGAATGTCAGCTGTGCTATTTGGGCTTCACATAACAGAACAGCGTGATGATTTCAACATTCATTCATACCCAAACACGAGGCGTCCTGGACTAATGTTAAGCTCAGCACATTTAAGTGATTTCTGAGCATCCTCTGCAGGCTCTGGTGGTGACATCTCTTTTTGATGACCCAATACAAATGTGGGCTTTTAAACTGAAAAGCACATCTTTATTGCCTCTGTGAGCTCTTTGAATTGCTTTGAAATGCCATTCAAATTCCTCAGATAGCAATCAGCAGTATTGTAGAGCCTAATTCATTTTATAATTCATTTTCCTCCAAGTTTAAATTCCCATGCAGCGCTTTACAAAGTTTTTATGACTCCGAAATTCAAACACTTTTTGATATATTGAACATTAATCAAAAAGTGACAAGAGGAATTGAAGTTTTAATAACTCAAATGGGCAGCTGGGGTTTTTACAGAGTACAGGAAGGAATGTAAATAAGAAAATAAATCAAATGAGTTTAAATAAATAAGTTCAATTAATAAATCATCCATTTTAAAGCTTGATTACATGTTTATAAGAAATGTCTGGGAAAAACTAAGCAGCTATGAATTTAATTATGTGTAAACAGTGATTGTAAAAAAAAGGGCACAATATGAAGAAGGCAACCACACTGGTATTTGCTGCATGATATTGATGGGCATTTAAAGATTTAAGTTTTCTGAGAACATAATGTTAAACAGCAAGAAAACTTGCATATGATGCTGCAAAAAGAGGTGTCTTTTAAAAAATATTCAACTAAATGTTCCTTTCTTATGAGGGATTTTTTTTCCATGAGCCATCACCATTTGCTGGGTGGAGGCATCACAGTTGGGAAACGTTTGCAGAGATCACTGCACCAGGGTCCTGAGCGTCCCAGTGGTCTTCATTATGTGAAGAGTTAGTGCCACTGGCTTTTAGTCATTAAGGACTCAGATATCTCCTCCTGGGCACTGGGACATTAACGATTCCCACCGTGGGGATTTCCTCCTCACAGTAAAGGATACACTAGGCTGCAGAGGTAATAAAGGGCTCCTGCTTGCTGGCCAAAATGTGCTTAAAGTAGCGTAGAAATGATGGCATCATGGCCCACTGCACTGACTGTATGGAGATGCCCAGCTGCTGTCCAGCTGAGTAACAGTCTGTGTTTAAGTCTCACTGTCAGAGCAGAGATGCTTCCACTAAAATTGTTGGATAAAGGCAGCAAAATAAACTGTATATTGATTAATGAGAAAGCGTCTGAGTTTATAGCTCGAAATTGAAAAATAACATTGTTTAACAAGTTAATACAAGTCGGTACTGAAACTTTTCATTTTCTTCTTCAAACACTGTTTCATTGCTCTACAGAGGGCTTAATGTTCAAGGCTCATTGAGTGTCACAGCAACATCTGTGCAGCCTTTGGTTCGGCTGTGGTCTTTTAATTATTTCCAAGTTTTCAATTTTCAGCTGAACTCTTAAAAAGAAACTTATCAATAGACTGTTACTTTAACAGAATAACAGTATTTCCCTTTTCTTTGTTCTTGTAATGTTTGAAAAAAAAACAGGTGTGGCAGTGTGGTGGCAGTGTTGAGGTCCTGCCCTGTGCTCATATCGCACACATTGAGCGGGCTCATAAACCCTACACGGAGGATCTCACATCTCACGTGCGGAGAAACGCCCTCAGAGTTGCAGAAGTTTGGATGGATGAGTTTAAAAGTCATGTCTACATGGCCTGGAATATTCCCATGGAGGTGAGTGATTATGTTAATCACATTGACTCTAATAAGTGCAAGTTCCAGCTCATAATATCAGGGGTGATTGATAAGTTAGTGGCCTGAGGTGGAAGGAGATGAGTTCTACAAGTCTGATTATTTGCACGTGCAGTTCAGCTCATTAAGAGAGAGAGGGAAAAAAACCAGCAATCATGCAGTCATCCAGAAATATGATTTTAAACTCAGCCAACACTAACCGGCTTCTCCTCATTTGGCACTCTTGGACTACCACCTCTTCCATGTAATGAGGAGGGAGCTCATTGGCTGCCATTTTGACAGTGTAGATTACATCATTGCTGCTGCTGAGGTCCAAGATGCCAAAAGAAGGGAAGAGAAAATGAAAAAAAAAGAGACCTCTCCAAAGAATTCTGAGCAAATAAATCGAAGGCAACTGGACGCAGTAATATGTCCTGAGTCCAGCTGCCTTCGATTTATTTGCCCAGAATTACCATGACCTGGATGAATGAGAACATGCACAGACTCTCCAAAGAAGGGATCCACATGCTCCATGATCACAAGGTTAAGTGTATAAATGTAGAGGAGGATTAGGCTGAAAAGCACTTGTGCAAGGTTTAGTTTTATTTTGGGTCATGAACTTATCAATTGCCCACAGTGTTTCTTCATGAAATAACACTGGTGTCCTCATAGATACAGTTTATCTGTGTTGAGTCATCTACAATGCATATGCAACCTAATTTTTGTTTTTTGTTTATGAGACATAAGTAACATATTTGTTTTTATGTAAAGTCTAAAACAAATATGGACATGAATGGAAGTAAAATCTTGGTATGTGTGACAGTCTGTGTAGCAAAAGAGGAAAAATATTCTCCTCAAATTGCCAAAAACAGTTTCTTGTAAACAGAAATGTCCTTTATCTTCAAGTTCTTTCGGCTTTGCAGTTTTATAGACAATTCAGATGGAACATTGTATGCTTTGGACTCAGACCTCAGTCTGTACATGTGTCCCATTTTTTAAAAGCAAGTTATCAGACATAAACTGTACAGACCTTACAAATAGCAGATCCATTGAGGCATCTTTTATGTATAGAAAAGGAGGCAAACACATCTGCCTCAATGTAACAAGTGAGCTTACATACTGTAGGTGTCCTTGTACCAACATGTTGCAGCAGACCACAGCATATCGCAGTTTTGACCTCTTGTCCCAACAGTAATACAAACAACATAACGACAAGCAGAGCTGAAGCCAAAGTTTATCAAAGCTTGAACTATTGTTTTCTATGTTTTATGTACGAGGGACTTGTTGCTGCTGTCTTTTTTTTCTCAAAATCTAAAGGGAGCATTCATATAGAAGTGCAACTCAGATGTGAAAAAATGATGCACAAACACACAAAATGAAAACAGATTATCAGACAGCACTGTTATGAATCCACAGGACCAACAGGCAGAATCTAAATGTTACAGGATTGAATGTCATCTGTCATCCGTTGCGCTCCCTCCATTGCAGATGTTTAGCTGAATCGGGCCCCTGACATCTCCAGATGGCTCAGATGAAATGATTTCTTATCACTGACAGAATGTCCTAAATTAAACATGCGCCACAGAATAAATTCATTTCTAATATTGTTCAATATAATAATCTCAAAAATGAGATATTAGCAGCTAGACTGCAAAATTGGGTGCAAAAAAATGACAAAAGAAACTATCTGTATTACAGCTGGCACTTGGGAGCAAAATGTTTAATAATACAGAAAAAAGAATGAAGTACAAAGATGTAAAAGACAATTGTTTCAATTATGTATTTTTCAACAGAAATGAAAGCAATATATTCTTTTAAATCTCTCTATGTGACTTTATTGTATTATTTGAGCTGTTGAATAAAAACGTCTCCAGTGTCAAAATCTCATATTTTTATAAAATGTCACACAATTTACAGAATCCCCACTCTGATGCAAAATTAATGTGCTGCAAGTTGTCTTGCATCCTTACAGCTATAGTGTTATTAATGCCATATTTCAGTGTTTCAGTACATACTGATTTGTATTTGATCTCAAACTGGATTCGGTAAGTTAAAGTAAATAATTACTCCATGTCGTCTTAAGTTAAATGTAGCATCCCTCAAAGGCGAAGTGAAATGTTTGTTCACTGAAGCTTTTTTTGCTTCTCCTGCATAATCTGTTTGAATATGTAAATCCACGTTATGAATAGATGAACATCTGCAGGCAATTCATTCAGTCAATAATGAGGCATTTAACAGAGTCTGTACTCAAGAAGCATGAAATTTAGCCCCAGCTTTAGCCCCATGAATTAACTACACAGCAAAATTGTCAGTGTTAATTTACCTCTGAGAGTGTAAAAATCAACACAGTGCCAGTGTTCATATTAAATCTGCACATATCTGAATTAAGGTTTTGATGTTTTTGAGCGCTTGAGAGCCCCATCAGCAACATTTGCACCCACTTCGGCTCCCAAGATATTAAAAAGAGGCATCAGTGATGTTGATGAGGTACAGTGGACAGCGTGTGGCAGATGGTAAACCTGCAGTGGTGGAAGTAATACTTAGCTGCTTAACTTAAACATACAGTACAAAGCATTTCCACATCAGAATGTCTAAAATCAGCCATATCTTTGTTTTATATTTCATTGAGTTGTGCACTTACGTTGCACCTCATGTTTCCAACAACGTTGAAACTCAGAGAATTCTGTAATTTTATTCACAGTGCATTTAATTTTGTGGCCTGTGGCTAACTACAGGGTAGCACTAGTCAGAGAGTGAGGAAGGAAATGTGACTAAATGTTACATGAATAAAACTTGAGTACATCACCTTTTCTGTGAACATTTCTGTCTGAGTCAGTCACATAGATTTTTATCTGCGATTGTGGCTGTTAAACAATGAAATGAACAATTCCTGCGATCCCCGCTTCATCAAAGTACATCCTTTGCTTTTTATTATTTGAACTGTGAGCTGCAGAAATTACGTATTATGCATTCAAGTAAAAGCATATATATGTTCAAAATAGTACTTTCAATTCCAACAATTCAAATTAAAAACACTGATTATTAGCAGCTAAGTGCAGTTCAATAAAAGATTAAAATAAAACTAGTCATTCCGCCGCTGTCCTCCCTTATAAACAGTATGACATTGTTTGTTACTGATGCATCAGTGTGTAAGAAGCTTTTTACTGCACCTTGACCTGCTAAAAGTGGGTCGAGGTGGAGCTATTTTTAACCTCTTTCCTTACAGCATGGTTAGTGTAGTGCACTGGTTTCCAACCTACAGTTCAGGTGTTAAAGTCACACTCATGCACACACACATGTACAAATATCTTAAAATATGTCACAACTTGCTGCAGTACTCAGTTACTCTGCATCACTGGCACATGAAACTGGTGCTGAGTCTGGCTGTGTGATATAGCAGCTAGAATGTAGATATTTTTTGAGCCAGAACAGGAAAAAATCAAAACCCCATAGAAGCCATTCAAATGCACAACAAATGGCTGCACAAAACTCCTCGATAGCCCATTATCTGATTTGCTTCACCACATGCCACGGCTAATCAATTTTATGCATTGTGTGAATTGGTGTGTTTCTCTCTCTTTGTATGCGTGTGTGTGCGTGTGTGTGCATGTGTGCGTGCGTGTGTGCGTGCATGTGTGTGATGGTTTGCCTGGACCCAGGACTCGGGGATAGATATTGGCGATATCTCTGAGAGGAAGGCCCTGAGGAAGAGGCTGCAGTGTAAAACTTTCCGATGGTATCTGGTCAACATGTACCCTGAGATGAGGCTGTATAGCGACACCATCGCATACGGAGTGGTAAGCTGCCGCCGCCGCCACCGCCTCCCTCTTAATCCCAAATTCAGTTTAGTGTCAGCAAAAGCCAAAACAAGGCTAAACAGTGCCTGAGCAAATCATTTTTAATCCCTTGTGTTGGGATTCGAATAGCTGCTGTCAGAAACACAAACAGCTCAAACAGAGGACGTTTGCTGCAGAGACTTTGACGTTTCCTTTCCCATTTTTTTTTTAAAAGTCATTGAAAAATTATTACAGGTTCAATTAATGCGGTGACATTAGACACACAGATAAATATATATAGATTAATGGAGGCTTCCTTTAAATATAGATGTAGTGGAGAGCTTTGAGGCTGAATTTTATTAGTCATAGAAGCCAGAAAAACTGACAGCCAGCGGGGCATTCTGGCAGTGTCTCTATTTGCCCATTCCTAGTTGTTCTCCAACAGCTTTATTTTCATGGTCCTCCCACTTCACATCACTGTGCTGCACCCTAATACACAGTGACACACAGGCAGCAGTATTCTAGCTATGCTTCCCATGTTGTAGAGATGATTTTTTTTCTTATACAAATTGACAAATGGTGGAAGGAAATAGTGGGGAAGATTCAGCGTCCTCATTAGATTCATTTCTCGGAGTTAGTTGACCTCATTATTCTATATTTGCGACATGCGTTTGATGGGCCACTCATTTGTGGTGGTTTGAGTTTCTGTTTGTAAAAATTGACTTCTCATTTCTAAAGAATACCATTTAGGTCCACTGTATTCCTTCCCCACTAATCCTTCTCCTTCTAGTATAAAAATGTGAGTGAGGGAGGTGCAGGTGGAGGCTTTCTGTCCTCTACAGCTCTGCATCGCTCTGTGTTCGCCCATGAAAGAGCGGTGCAGTCAAATTTGGAGGGTATGATTTAAATCCCTATTGTAACTCTGCTCGCCTGCATTTCATTCAGAAATTTCACACGACAGAATCCAAAGAAGCTCGGAATGCTGTTTTCCTGTGACTTGATGCTAATGTTGTCCACACAAATGTCACCGTTGGATGTTTCACTCTCCAGCTCTGGAAATATTCAGACCAGAGCTGTTTTTTTTTTTTTCCAGGACCATGTGGATATACTGATAATCACATGGATGTAGACACCCCCTGAGTCAATTGGGAGCTGAATCATACCTAGCTGAGTTTCTCTGATCTCACATCTTTACCTAATTCACTCCCCCCCCACAAACCACCATCCCCGGAACTCCCCTGCAGCGCAGTTTGCATCTGGCAATCAGCTCGACCTTTGTCATGTTGCACATGACGAATCCTCCGGGTTTGAATCATGTTCATCAGGCGTGACGCTTCTCATCTACATTTTTATGAAACAAATATGAATTTAAGAGGATTCAGAGTGTGATTCACTTCTCATATGTTGTAACCCACTCAGCTTTTTTTTTAGGTATTTACTTTATGTATATTTTAACATCTACATTCTGTTTATGTAAATCCTAGAGAGTAAGCCAGGCTGATCTTTGTCCTCTTTCTGTCCAAAGTCACACAATCTTGTGGAAATGTTTTCATATTAACAGAGAGCACCATAGAAAGCCAAACTTAATGTTTGGATAATAGTCTCTTTCTCCTGTGGGTGAAATAATACACTGCAGAGTTGAAGAGAGCAGGTGGCAGATGCAGCTTTCTCGCTCTCACTGTGTTTTGGCAGTAGATGATTTTGTCAGTGGAGTGGACACCCACCACACATGGTCAGAAATTCTTTGTTACTATTATTCCCTGTCCACCAAAATGTATGAAAGAGGTGCACAGACTCTCCAACAGACACTCTCTGTCTCGCACACAATGTTTTTTCTACTCAACAAGCATTTTCAATTATCTTTCCTTCATCATGGCCGTGTTGTGTAAGCTTTTTTTTTTTTCCCCTTGCTTTGACCATACATTTGGAAGATGGGGTGATGAAAGTGTGGGGTGGTGTACAACATGATGCACTTGAATTGAAGCTCACAGTGGTCTGAGTGAAGCTGTCTGCCTGCTTTTAAAGTTAGAAACCATCATTTATTGTAGCATAAATCCTCTCAAGGTCACAGGGTATCAAAAGTTCATGTGAACAACTTACTTTCATTCAAACTTTTACTATGTTTTCACAAATATCTGGTCTGGCTTCTGCACGCAAACAAAACAATTCATATTGTTTCTATCTCAAGCGATATGTTGAATGTGTTTGTGACTGTGTGTGTGTGTTTTCTTGGTCTGTCAGCTGAAAAACTCTCTGAAGAATGATCTGTGTCTGGACCAGGGGCCCGACAATGACAACGTCCCGATCCTGTATCTCTGTCACGGAATGACACCTCAGGTCAGAGCCCTCTCGCTTTCTCTCTCTCTGCATCATTGTTCCCTGCAGCTTATATCCAGACTTCTTATGTTACTGATATATTTCATTTCCATTTCATATTTTTCATACTCAATAAAACCTGTTCCATCTGTATGCTTTCCCTCTGCTTTCAGATTGCATCAGACTCTGTAGCTTTACCTCATAAAACAGGACCAGTTTTCCTCTTTAGCCCTTTGCACAGACAGTCCTTAATGTTTTTAAATGCTGATTAAACTCGGCTCTACTTTTCATAAACTCCATTCAAGGGTGACATGTCCTAAATGAATCCAGCTCAGAATAAAATGCTGCATTATCGACATAAGATTGCAAGATACCCAACATTTGTTTCTGTCTCCAGTTTTCCTGGCTTTAATGCCAGATGTTATCACCTGGACACTTTTAAGTTTAAAGAGTAAGAAAGGTTAAAGACTCAGATTCAACGTGTTAAACCTCAGGTTAATTATAGCTGCTCGCTTATAAGATGTTTCCATCAGTCAGTGTCTTTAAAGCCACACACTTTACACCATTTGCTCAGGATATAACTCAGCCAGAATAACAGTAAGTGTAAGTTCTTCCAATGTTAGCACAGCTTGATTAGCGTTTGCTGTCTCACTCTCATCGATCCCTTCATCCCATTATGTCAGAACAGATTGTTTTTAGAGATTGTTTAACCTTGCTGTTGCAGTTGTAAAGCTGTCTTATAGAGTGAGATTTTATCTCACATTAGCTCTCTGAATTCAATTGAATCCATCGGACGTTTCACTCTCATTGTCCCCGTATTGATATTTACAACAGAACAAAATCAGGAGAAACCTGTATAACCTTAGTAACACTTTTTCCTTTTAAGACCCATGAATCAACTTCAGCAGCCTGCTATGAGACCTAGATAACTTTCGAACTTGCTAATAATAAATCTGTTACATGTTATAAATCTCTCATAAATCCAGGCATATCAAACAAAGGGTTGGAGAAGCACCAACATCCCTAATGAGATTAGGAATCTCCTCTGCAAGACAAATCCAGTGTTCTATTTTTATTTTTCAGTGTTACATCATTCAGAGGAAATAGCCCCCAGATTGCCTCTATAACTATACATGTACACTGAATGTTGCAGATGTTTGCTGTAGTCAGTGAAATTCTGTCTTTGTAAGTGCCAGCTGTACTGATTTACATTGGAAAAGCCAGACTTTGTGTCACAGATACTTCAGGAATATTAACATGCTTAGAGGAAATTGCACAGGCACACATGAAAGGAGGGGCATCACAAAGCCACAAAACGTGGCTGACTTTACAAGAGCGTCTTGTCAGCAAACATACAGTGGAGCACTTAAGCGCAGCAACAATGAAAACCCACAGCCACATACGGTCTGGCACTCTGTGCTGCTCCAGAAATGAGCAGCACAAATGAAAAAAATCACACTAGTCAGACTGTGTAACGTCTGGTGTGAAGGAGGCAGGAGGCTGTTTTGGCATTATCAGACAAATAAGATTAGAGGAAGAGGAGAACAGTAAAGGTAAGACAAGCAGCAGAATAGGCTAATACAGCCTTGTTTTTTTTATTATTATTATTTTGAGTAAAAGAAAAAGTCTCCGGATGCTTTTACTGCTGATAGGGTTGCTGAGTAGCACAATCTTCATGAAATGTACTGAATATTGCGGACAGAGTCACTGTTAAATAGTCTGCTCTTCTCAGTTTTACAGTGATATGAATCTGACTCCCTCAGACTCTTGTTGTGCCTCTTTATCATGTGTCCTCCCCTCAGTTTTACTTTGGTTCATTTTTTTGTTTTAAGCTGCTGATAGTGGGAAAGGAACTCAAATCTACTGCTGAAGTATAAGTACCTGTACAACAACTTAAACAAAATAAAAGTCCTTCTTTCAGAATTCTACTAAAGTAAAACATTATCTAATTTTAATTAACTACATTATCAGAAGTATAACATCATCTAATCACAAAAAAACACTCTGTCTTATATTTTAAAGCTAAAAATGTAAAGTGGTAACTGAGAATAGAGATGGGAAAATATTCTGGCTCTACTTGCAGTTTTTCCCCACTGACAAGAGTTCTTAATGGTTGAAATAGTAAAAAGATAAGCCAATGTGGTTTGATTGAGTTTTATTTTCAGGTTTTAATGATGATTTATGATGATGAACAATGGAGTCCAGTGGATCTGGAGAGCATAACAAAGTGGCTTTTTCTGGTTAAACAAAAAGGATCTCACTCTTCAACATAAAGGGTTTCCCCTTTGATAATATTGGCAGACACTTAGAATATCAATGTCAGCCTTTGAGTGGCAAAAACAAGACCTCCTAACAATTAAAGGTGGTGGAAGCTGCCCCAAAGGATTACATTGCAACCATGTCGCAGCTCCTTTCTATAAGGAATAAATTTCCTTGGTTACTTTTCACCTCAATAAAATGTACAAACGACCACTCTCATATCATCATATACAGTTCAGCCTTGTTTATCACTCTGTGTGCATGACACCAAACTAAAGCCTGCTCTGTGTGCCTGTAAATACAGTCGACAAATTCTCTCCCTCGTCCCCTCTTCTCTATCTCTCTCTCATGCTTATACCACTAAGCCTTTCTCTTTCTGAATACGGAACATGCTTCTCCAGCTTTATTCCTGCAAATGATTTTCAGCTTCTGTCAGCTTTATGTGGGCAAACAGCTGCCCTTGAAAAAAGCAGTTGGAAAGGATTCCATCAGAGACGACACAGTTATCCGGGTTTTTCCGCCCATTTTGAATTAATAATGAGCTCCTTTCATTCAGAATAGCTAAATAAATATGTGTATTTAGTGTATGTAAATCAGCTGCATATGTCTTCTTCATACCTTAAAGGAAACCCAACAGCAAGCCCCATTTCCTGCAGTTTATTACCTGTATGTTTACACACAGCTCTGGAAGGGCCATCATATAAGTGTCAGCCTCAGCAGTGTGAACATATAGCACAGCACCCCACAGGTGGTTTATAGCAGCGCGTGGTGTTTCTTGCAGAATGTGTACTACACCAGTACCCAGCAGCTCCACATCGGGCTCCTCAGTCCCACCGTAGACGATGACGACAACAAGTGCCTGGTGGATGTGAACAGCAGACCACGCCTCATCGAGTGCAGCTACGCGGCAGCCAAACGCATGAAGCTCCACTGGCTCTTCACTCAGGTGACATCCAATGACACAGCCCCGCACACACAGTGAAAAAATCCCAAGGTTAACGTCATTTTTCTGTTTTTGTTCAGCCAAAGAGGAACATCACTGCTGAATGTGATGGGAAAAGCTTTTAACCACGCAGGGGGTTTAATTCCCTGTTTTATCAGAGTTCCCCTCTATCCTGTAACTCATTTAGACACAAAGAGTCACTAAAACTAAATGACTGTCTTTCTCCATCAGCAGCTTTGTGCTTGTAAACTGGGTTTTAATAGGACGAGCAGCAACCTCAAAAAATGCCCCATGACAGTGGGTGAATTGGATTTACGGCATGCTTTGATTTGGACTCAAAAGACCTCATGTTGTTGTCTGCTTTGCTGTCAGTTTATCCTTAATTACTGATTTTATTCCCTATTTTGCCAAATATGTATAAAATCCCAAATGTGCTTCGTATTAGATGCTTGTTATAATGAGAACAATATTCTTTCGACTCTGTCACCATTGCTACAGGTGTGTCTGTGTGGTTTTACAGCACAGTGGTGTGAAAGGTTTTTATATGCTTCAACTCACAAGTCACATATCCTCACACTGAACTTTAAGTGGTTATTTTTGTTAACTTTGCATTATTCAGTAAGTAAGATGGGGATATATCTGCGCGATCGTAGCATATCATGTCTCTGAAACGTGGCATCAATTATTGATACAGTTTTGACTGCACATGTATCAAGCTCAAACAGAAATAGATTGCCTTGATGCAGCCATAGTAACTTTAGGAAATGAAGTGCTGTGTGAAATACAGAGAGAGACGGTTTGTTTTTATGTTTGTTTTTTTTATCTCAAATATTGCAGCTTTCTACACAAAACCTGATTAACTGGAGATATTCTTAATCTCTCACCAGTGAAACGTGCTAAATTGCTTCACTTTCTCATCCACTGGTAAAACCTCTAATTATCCAAGAAGAAGTGACTTTGATAAGCACTGATTTGTAAGGAAATGAGAGATGTGCTGGCATGTAATCATTAGTCATATGTTGGCAGTTTCTGATTTTTCTGATTAGAAAAAAACAAACACATGTTCCGTGGGTGGGACTGTGTGGTTTGTTTTGCCTGAGTGGGTGATGACTTTTTATTTCTCTGTAACAAATACCTATTGTTCTCTACATAGCTGAGTAAATATAATGTAAACCCTAACAAACCATAGCACCCTAAATCAAATAACAACCTTCCCACATGCTGTATGCTCACATATACATTCATTAGCCAACCCCCGCAGGGTGGTTTAACAAGCCGCACCAAGACGTTATATAGATAACTTGGCTGAGCAAAACCCGGAGCAGCTCCTTTTATCAGTTTATGTTCCAGATTTGCGGGGATTTTTACTCTGGCCTCGTTCCAGACTTCTGAATCACCGCCCACCTCTGCTATTTGTTCAGCGATTCAAATGGGTCTGGTCTCTAGCTGTGCTAATGGACTGCTTTTTCCTCTGGTTTGAGAAACAATCATTCATTGAGGGCTTTGTAGACAGGATTAAGAATAGGGATGTAATCTCTCTGTGTCAGAATAGCTGGAAAATAGCTGCGTCCGAGAAGTGAATTACAGCTGTATAGGTTGTTGTAAGTCGACTTCCCAAAAAAAAAAACAGCTGTTAACAAATGTTTACTGCTCTCAGCAACTGATACCAAAGCTTTTTTGTCAGCTGAATGGATGTGTTATTCGTTTCTGATCGGCTAAAATTATACAAAAAAAGTATGTCAGTAAGTTTGAAGTTGATGGAACATTGTTTAACTTTTTGGCATCAATTAGAGTTGAATTCCTTAAACAGTGTGGCTCAACAGTGTTGTCGAATCCACTTCAGATCATTTGACTCAACCTTCATGGATAATTATACTCTAAGTTTTTAAAATTGTTCCCATGTTGTTTTGGGGGGTGTAAACAGCCTATATTTGTTTAAATGTTGGGAAACTAGCAAAATAACAGTAGGCTGGATTAGCTATTATTAAATGGGGTTTTTTTTTTAATGAATATATAGAGGTTATTCTCGGAAAGTGTTGTTCATACTTCATTTAAAACTTTGTGTATCCTGTCTGTGAGTTCAGACTTGATTGAGTTATTATTAATCCATGAAGGAGAATGAATTTTGACTCTAATTGCAGCAATCTGACACCAAGGGCTTTAAGGCACCTTAAAGGTGCTGTTGTAAACATTTAGCCTCAGTTACAGTAAAACTCTGAATTGATGACAAAGTAGTTCTTTTTACTCTGCTATGGAAGTACTGGAGTTAACTTTAAGTAGATTTGAGCTAATTTTTCAGCCACTATCAACCAAATTCATGAGAGTTTTGAGGAACTGTATCGTAATTGGTGCTAAAATGTTTAATATAGCACTTTTAATATCTCATTGCCTCATGGCAGTTAGTGGCACAAAGTACAATAATTAACATTTTGTTTTCAGAACATCTAAGAGGGTTATATTTTTTGCATAAGCTTGATATTTTTGGTGAAATCATTTTTTTTTTAAAAGATAAAATCATTAAAATCGCTGAACAAGGTTTAAACGCCTCTCTTTGTCCATCC
>JAQMCX010000001.1:13807041-13891191 GCA_029814765.1 Acanthurus leucopareius | reverse complement strand
CTAAGAGGGTTATATTTTTTGCATAAGCTTGATATTTTTGGTGAAATAATTTTTTTTTTAAAAGATAAAATCATTAAAATCGCTGAACAAGGTTTAAACGCCTCTCTTTGTCCATCCTGACAAGCTCAGGCGATCTGATTTAGTCCTGTTTCATAATTAATACTATTCGGAAGTTTCTCGTAGTTTGAATTCTTTTCTCTGCTGTTCATTTAAAACCTTAAAGGCAAAAGAAAAATGATAATTAGTTATTTTTCACAATTTTATGTTTCCCAGTTGAATCACAAAATAACTGAACTTGACAGTTCATTGTTAAGCAAACATCTGCTTGACAGAAGAATGTCTTGTCTTGTTGTCTCTGGTGCTTCAAACAGCATGTGGTGATGGTTACCACGTTATCACATCATAGAAAATAACAGTCTTATAATCTCTGCGGTTCACTTTTTCACAACTCATCTGAAAGCTTTCCAAGAGTGGGCATCCAGCAAGTATATTACCTGAAACAAATCTGGTTTTATGTAGCTGATACCATTTAGTTAAAAATGCCTTGATTGCCCCATTCACAATTTTTATGGGCTGGCTCGGGACAGCATTACATAGTGGTCCATAAATGCCCACTTTGAGCAGTTATTACCAATCTGTTATCTATAAAACTGTCTCTTAGACCTCACAGACCAGGCCAAACTCTTGTGGAGACACCAGAAGAATAATTTAGCTTGCAGTCTGTACAACCTGTCCAATCTTTAGGTCTCTTCACTCCCACATCTCTTCGCATTCCTCTTATAGTATTTTAAGAGTGCTCTCTCCTCACTGCTCTCAACACACTGTATTGACTGTCGAAGGCCTCCTCTACAGTCACTTGCCCTCGGTCAGCCGTGACAGTGTAATGAGAAAATCCTGCCTGGTTTCATCAGGACATGCTGGAATATTTTTTGCTGAGCTGATGTGCTCACTCTGTTCACACTCTGACAACAGCTGTCATATAAAAAAAAAAAGTTTGTGAATTGTTGGACCCTACTTTCTTTTTGCACTGAAGATTTTTCTCTTCCTCCAGGCAGAATTCTCATCCACTAGAGGACTGATCATTTATTTAACTTGTGTAATTTCTTTTAATTGATTAGAAAATATTGTAATAGTTGTGCATGAGGTTTTCCTGCCCTTCATGCTTTTGTTTTCATTTCTTCTCCACCTCTGTACCACACTTTTTTCTCCCCTTGTAATAGTATCTCTTTTCCTTCTTATGAGTCTATCATCCTGTGCATGTGTTCTCTCCAAATCTTGGCCTGGCTGGGGAGAAAGCTAATGACTTCTTTGGCAAGTGAGTTGTTGTTTTTGCCTTAAAACCATGTTGATGCTATCTGGTGGGCCCAATGAGGATGGTACTGTGAATCAGCCAAAATGCCAAGAGCTCAGGGCGCTTCAGCAAGCTCGCATTTGTATCCATTCACAGCAGTGTGGGTTTAAAGGAGGCAAGTTATATTGTGCACACAAATTGTTCTTCTGGAACCGAGCACAATTTTAACCAGTCTGCTTTTATCTTTTCAGGGAGGATCCATTCAGAACAGGAAATCAAAGAGATGCCTAGAGCTTGTAGCGAGCAGTGACAATGAGTTTGGCTACCAGCTGGCTCTGCAGAAATGCACTGGACAGAAATGGTTCATCACAAACGTGCTGTTTAGCAGCTCTTCATGATTGACTGCTGTAAGGGACACAGAAGTGAATAGCACATCAGACTGGATGGACTTGTGTGCAGGTGTGTATGTGCATCTGTTTTTGAGAGAGAGTGTGTTTGTGTGTGCGAGTGTGTGTGTGTGTGTGTAAGGACAAGAATCAGAAGTCCAACGAAGGAGCGGTGCATGGTTGAACTGAACACAATCATTTCGGGCGCACTGATGTCCTCTGATGAGCAGGCGACATAACAACGTAAATGTTAAACATTTTATTTTGCCTACAGGATCAGCCATAGTTGGCGAATATTTTGCAGATTTGACAAGGTAGTATATTAAGTATATTTTGTGGTAAAAACAGTACAGTCAGATTTTCGTTGACTTGAACGATGTAATGGGTCCAATATGTTTTTGTACTGTTCATAATTGCTACTATGTAGCAAGCTTTCCGAACGTGTCCCTGCTGTAATCATTTTAATTTAGTGTCTCAGGTTTGTAGGTTTATTATGCGATTAAGCTGTACAGTTGTGGGAAAATGTTGGAATAAATCTGAAAATGATAGATTATTTTCTATGTGTTAATATTACAAGCATTTTTTCATATGTAACAGTAAAAAACTTAAGTAAAACTGCTGAGTGAAAGTGGCTTTTTCTTTAGTTCTTAAGGGCACAAACAGCAGCACCTATCTTTCTTTGAAATTAGAAGGGCATGCAAACTATTTTCAATCCCAAATTAACTTTTTAATGTCAAAAATATCTGATGTATAATATCGGCCTTGAGAGGTCATTGTTCTGCAACAGCAGAAAACACATGCAATCACAAAAATCTTAACAAAGTTTCACAAAGTTTAACAGAACAAATGTAACATAACAGAGTGCATTATGGAGTCAGACAACACAACAAAATACTGAAAACACAAGTGAGTAAAAAAAATGCTGCGAGTGGCAGAGAGCAAAACTCAAGAGTATCTGCATGTTTTTTTAGCACACTGCAATGTGTTGAGCTCTCAGAGTCACCACAGATTTGGCCTTTAAGAAGGACCTTTTATTGAACAGCACAGATAAATATACATGCACGCACAGCATTTTGAAAACACAGAGTCATGAAAGTTGAGTTGTCGGTTTGTAATGACAAATGCAGGGGCAGAAGCTGAGAAGCAGGGCTGCTTTCTGCTCTGACTGCTGTGAGCACCTGGGAAAGAGACGGGAGGCACAGCCTGTTTTCAACATGCCAGTCCTCATTACCATCCACATTCAGGCAGAGCTCTGCAAACCATGGCATTAAATATACATGGGAACCCACTTTCATCAAAAGGACCTCCCTCACTAACACGTCTTAATATATGCAATAAGAACGCCTCTGCATGCTCAAACTTTTCAATGAAAGAAAGTCAACAAAACAGCATTCCCATTCATATTACTTATATCCACAGTCAGCTGACCTCTCTCGTCCTGATTTCTTGCTGTGCACTTTCCAAACATCACTCTCAGCTTTGAAATGACTGGGGACTCTGTGTATGTACATTTGCTTAATATTCTATCATCATACATACATTTATCACCCTTGTTGATTGCACACATCATCTTGTGCCATGAAATGACTTGAAAATTGAGATTTTTTTTTTTTTTAGGTTGGCAGAAAGTACACTGCAGAGAATTAAATACCCTGTAAATGTGGAGTAAAAGGTACATCCAACAGTGTCCCACAGTGCCGTGGAGCTGTCTCTGTCTGAGCATGAGTCACATACAATATCTCAGAAAAGTGCCGGCCTGATTTTTTTTTTTTTTTCCTTAAGATGGGGCGATGATATGTCTGTCTTTCCTTTGAGATCTAGCATTTTGCAAGATTACAGTCATTTGCCTTGCTGTGGGAATTAAATACTGGCTTTTAACAGGTACATCTCCCATCTTTCTGAAGCAACTGTCATGAATATTGTATTCATATGAGCATCTTGTCACAGGAGACTGTCTCTTTTTATACACAGAGTGCTACTTCAGTTTAAACTTTCCTCAAATATACAGAATAGATTTTCTCAAATATAGGATAAATATGTATAACACAAATTTCAAGTAAATACATGGACCAAAAGGGCAGGGCATTGTGTATTACTTGTATTTTCTATGAGAAACTGGATAAAAAGAAATGGTCCCTTGGTTAAATTGTGTCAAAATGATTTGTGGTTGTTTAACTGTATAGTGCAGAGAGATCCATCTCTACAGAACATCTCGGCATAAACATAGGCTATAGAGAAGAAAAGCTGTATTTAGCATAAGTGAAAAATTAGAATACAGAATATGAATTACATTGCTATCTGGGCTAGAGATAAAATACCATAATAACAATATGTAATCACAAGGGATTAAGGTAATATATTACTGTGTGTTTATGAAAGAAATTTCACAAATGTTTTTTCTTTAATTACTATGCATCTCATAATATCACAACAGATAACATTCAGATGGATAAAACAGAGAAACAGTGCCAATATAGAATATGAAACTGTATGTGTTGTGATATATTTAATATATGCTCATATCAATTTCATTTTGGAATCCAGTATAAGATCCATTTGTCTCGTTATCTCGTGCCATGAATGGCTCCTTTTCATGACAAAGCTATCGTAAACAGACCTATTAACTAAGCTTTCTGGTTCCCTGTCTTTTAACTATTTTAAAGTATTTACCAGCTAATGGAAAAAGTGTTCAGTTTAATTAGCTTTCTTTTAGTTACTCCTGTAGGCAAACTGGTCATCCCTTCTTCCCTGCTCTCCTACGCCCATTCCTGCCAGTAGGTACAAAAGTATTTGTTGGTACTTGTATTTAAAAATGTAGCATACATATGGATGCCATTTAAGTCCAATTTCTTCAACAAAGTAGTCTGACATTTGGGAAATATGCTTACCTGCTTCCCTCTTGTCCACAGTTAGATGAAAAAAATTGAAAACTATCGCAACAAGGCAGAGGGAAACAGCCTGGTTTTGTTCGAAGGTTAGGTATGTACCAAAAAAATGAAGTATAAAACCATAAAACCAAGTCTGAAACCACCAATTTGTGGTTTTCTGTTATTTGTCATACTGATCCTAAAGGATGTCATGAGTTCGAGAGGAGAACAAAACGGTGTAAAATGTCCGTATAAAAAACGAAGGGCTGATTTTAAGCCTCAGCTTTTTGTGAAAGAACAGTGAGGTGTAATGTATTGAGCAGTGAGCTTCAGAGATGGTGGGGGGCTGATTTAGTTACTGTTGCAAGGGAGACAGGTTAGATGTTTCCCCTTTCCCTTAGTTAATGCTAAGCTATTTACAAGACAGATAAGAGTGTTATAAATCTTGTGTTACTCTCAGCATAAAAGCTGAATATTGAACTACTTCTTAAAATAAAATGTAAGTCACCCTCAGCTTTCTCTCTTTTTCTGTCATTGTATCTGGTTCTCTCTCTACCTTTATATTTCATCCTTTGCCTCTTGTGGGAGAAGGCTCTGAGAGGCAACTTATGATGTCTTGTCATTATTTTCTGCCCCCGACATGGAGACATAAAACATTGAGGAATATATTCCTGGCAGAGCTCGTGGTGTGATCTGGGGAACAGGCTGAGTGTTGAATACCATATGGCAAAAGGAAGCAGCTTGTCAGAAGTGAGAATATCTGAAGGCCCCTTAGGATAAGGATGGAAGGTTTTCTCTGTTTTCTCTCCTGCAGGTGAGCCACAGGTAGCTGACGGGAGGCTGTCAGTACTGCAGGGCGAATGGGACAACACACAAACACACAGAAAAAGAAAGTGGGAATAGTCTAAGCAGCTACTGCTCAGTAGAAAATGAACATAAGCCCTGCCAAAGATGAAATGACTCTTCATTTACAAACTGCAGCAAGCCAATAGTGTTGGAGGGAATGTTAAAGCAGAAAAACAGATTTACCCGAACAATGCATGTGGGTGTGAAATTTGTGTTCACCACGCAGCCAAAATGCTTCACATGTGGATAAATGTCACTGTTAATTGTTTTCTGTGAGGGTGAATCTGAGTTGTAACTGTGTTGCTATGGCTACAAGTCCTAAACTGCATATTCTCAGATTTCCGCGGGCATCAGACCATAGGTGAGCATATTAACTAAAAAAAAAAACCTGACAGGATGTAATTTCCCAGAGATGCAGATGTAACTTTAATCTTTGCACTTTATATTTTGCGCCTCAGTGCTTCGACCTATGCAAATGAATCGGGTGACAAATCTATTTGTTTTGGTGCATATCTGTCTGTGATGTATGAGTACTAAAATATTAAGATGGTGAATAATAGATCAGTGGAAAATGAAGTTCTTCACATGAAAAAAAAAGGAGTGGAGCTCTGATGTCATAATAAAAACGGATGACATTGAGCACGTGAAATTGCATAGCATTCAAAATTTGAGATATAATTGGTGAAAAAAAAATGTGCTTATATTTTAAATGCTACATAAAAATAGAACTCATAAAACAGGTAAAAGTACTAATAATAAATGTGAAAATGCATTAATTACCACAGACTAAAACAGAAGTCATGCAGTTTTACTCTGTGGCCTACTTGATGTTGTTTAAATAATCAATAAGATGAATAATGAATAAATAAATCACTTTAAAGCTGCATAGATTACCACACCATTTGCAGGCAGAACAGACTGTAAACACAACACTGACATATTTTAGCTTCATGAAATTGACTTTGACTTTATTTCGATATTAGCAAATACTGAATTAATATTTAGGTTAATATGAATATTTGTTCTTTTTTGGGCTCATTTTTGGTCTCCACCAATTCTTGAGAGATATCTGGCTCTTTGGTCTGAAAGCTCTACTGTGTTTACCAGCTAGTTGCTAACTGTGCCTGTCAGCAGTTTAGTGTCGGGCGGGTGCTTTCCAGTGGGTTTTTAGAGCTTGTTTGCTGAAATCAGACGGCTGCTGGGACTTTGAACGATGTTGACTCGAGCTGTGGGAGTGAAACAGGAGGGGAAAATCAGAACATTGTGCTAAAATTGACTGAAATGCAGGGAAACCCGGGTAAAATCCCTCTATGGGTTCAGCTCTGTGAGTGGCACATTTCACAGTACACATAATCCTTTGATTACTTGTTAATATAAAGATATCAGTAAATGCAGCTTAAATGCAACCTTTATTCACATTAATTTGTGATGCTGCTTTTAAGTTAAATACCAAAGATCATTATGAACCACTTTGTTTTTACTTAAAAGAATGAGTTTAATAATACATATTTCAGCTTTCTGTCTGCAAACTGAATCATCATCATCACATACTTTAAAAGGTCAAAAGGCTCTTCGCTTGAACAGCTGCAATCTCAATATTCTGACTTGTCCTACAACTGTTATATTCAATAAATGTTAACAAGTGAGACGATGTAAGCATTCTGACATTTTATCAATTACAATTTAACTGGCTTTTGACATTGATGGATGAGGCTCCATGTGGAAGCCTATAAATCTGATGAAACAGTGAAAATGGGTATTGACTGTATTATCTGCTGTTTTTTAGCTTTTAGCCTTTAGTAACTGCCTCTGTAGAAAATCTCGGTGAGTATTATTCCCCCTATGATACATGCATTATCTGCTTCTCAATCAATCAGTCATCATAATCTAGATTTACTCATATTACAAAAATAAATCTATAAAAGCTGAGTCAAAACCCGCTGGTCAAGCAACAATTTGTGTCCCTCAAACCCTCAAACTGGTATCTAACAGAGTAAGACTGTAATTTATGACTGAATGTTCCTAATTAAACTAACTAAATAATTAATTTCTCCTTCCTCAGGCCCTTCTTTTGGATGTTGACATTCATTCAGTGGCTGTAAAGGCTACTCTATGTCACAGTCACCTAAACATTATAACACACAAATACATGATTCTTTTAGTTAAGCTTCTTATTGTTAACTGGAAAAAAAAAAGACTCCCTGTGGACCTACTTATGTGCACCATTAACTGTAAAAATGAATGACAGCTCCTGAAAAGTGAAGCAGATACACTGTTTTCACCCTCTTATCGCCCCCTGGTGTCCACCAGAGGTTCAGTTCTTAAATTCTGCTCCCTTTTGTAAGCGGATAGAACTTGAAATAATCAAAATATGGGTCAGGAAAATATACTTTCTGTTATTTTTTGAGTTGTGTTTGCACAAAAAACGGGTCTATTCGCTGATTTTAACGGCGGATACTGTCGCTCCAAAGGATGTCAGCGATGCAAGATGGCAGTGCCTGTATTAGACCTGTATTAGAGATAAATAGGCTACACTTTTGTGAAATGAGAGCAAGTGGAGACAGAACTACCATCACCATAAATGCAATGCAGTAATTTGGATTTTAGAAACCTCTGTTGCTGAGTTGGTGACTTTGTGGAGTCTCAGCGGGAAACCTAGCATCTTGGATAGAGCAAAGCTAGCTGTTTTTCCCTTTTTCCAGCCTTAATGCTTCAATAAGTTTACTTGTTAAGAAAGCAAATAAGAGTATTTGTCAAACAATTCCTTTAGGTCTGGAGTATGAGCATCACTAGACCTCTTATGTTTTTGATTAATAATGTTTATCCTTTAACTTTGTACTGTTTCTCCCTTGACAATATTTGGTGTAATGCATGTATTTTGTTATTTCTGCTGTTATTTGTTAAAATATTGAAAATATCTATCTATCTATCTATCTATCTATCTATCTATCTATCTATCTATCTATCTATCTATCTATCTACACATTTTCCATGTTTGATACATTTGTGCCAAAATCAATGAATGAACTGCAAGTTTGCAAAAGAACCGGACAAATATTAATCAGAGCCAAGCCAGAAAATCTCATTTGAAGACAGCTGCTGTTGAGCATTTTGGCCTGGTGAAAGCCCGCTTGTCAAGTCATACAGTAACAAGGAGAGTCTAGGACAGCATGGGTTAATCAAAATTTAATCACTCCTCAGAGGGTGATTCAATCTGTGCTTGTCACACAGTACATTAGGTTAGACCAGGCAGATATTTATGGTTCATTTTGCTGTGACAACAACAGTCTGCCCTCTGACTGCTGGCTGACAAAAACTACCCCTGACATCGCTGACCTGAGAAATTTCAGACAGCCACTTTCATCCAAATGAGTAGAGAAGGCTAAAGTCCATGAACTCGCATCCTAGACTCACTCCAACAATGCCTAATCACTGCAATCTGGATTTAGACTCTGCTTCCCCACCTCCCGCCCAAGCAGCACTGTGGAGAGAGACATCTTGTGATCATTGGAGCAAAACTCCATTTCTATTCTTGTCCTCCTGCACACACTGAGCCGCATTTGACACAAAGATCCTCCCGAGCAGACGAATTGATCATGAAGGCTTCCACAGCCAGAAGATTTTCCTCAGTCTGTTCTTCCAGCAGATTTAGATCTCACTGAAATATTTCAGTTTGTCTAAGTAAACACAAAGAACTCTGCACAGCATAAGCAACTAGGATATGAGGTTTAATGTACATCATAGACATCAGAGTTGTCCTGTCATCAGTTTTTTTGAATCCCGCCATCACCTTCACGCGTGTGCTGTTCTGAAATTCTACTCCTGAATGCAGATAAGATTGAGGTCACGGCTCCTTTTCAGCTTCTGTCTCCCACAATCTGTCAATCCATCTGTCTCTGTCTGTCTGTAGCCGTCAGTGCTGGAAAACAACTGAACTGTACTTAAGAACAGGTATAGTTTTGTATCACCTGGAGTAACTAGAATATTTCCATTTTAATCTATTTTACACTTTCATTCCAGTACATCTCAGAGGGACATGTTGTACGTGTGCAATTGTTTTACATAAAAACACATTATAAGCTTCTGATAAATACAAAGCATTGTTGAACATTAAACGAGTGTTTTCCACCCTTTTGGATTGTGACTCCACATCCCTCCAGATGTATCGGATAGTTTGATTTTAAAAATTAAAAATGTCTTGGAATATACTTTGAATTTCCTTTTGAAATTATAAAAGGTTTTTCCTCTCTTAAATAACTGAGACTGTTTGAAAAATACTGAATTTTTAATTTAAAAAATCCAATATTTACTTCAAAAGATTTGTGTATAAGAACATTTTTTCTTTTTTTTTTCATTAATCATCTCATGACTCTCTAGCCTCTTTGTATGAATGATAGACAGGACTTTCTAACTTTTTACTGCAAGGCTAAAAATCGCCCCCCACCTCAACCACCACCACTAGTGAAATGGTGCTTACACATTATTGCAGTATTTACAGTCCAACAGTGTGACATATAACCATGAATCAGTTTTATAAGTCTTTAATCGACCATAAATGCCAAACATCAGGCTCCAAGTTCCACTCTCTTAAATGTGAGGATCTGCTGCTTCTCTGTTTAAGTCACTGTAACTTAAACATACATATAGCAAAGCTGAGACTGATGTGAAGCATAAACTCTATCAAGGTAAAGATGCTTTTTGGTAGCTTTCAATAAAGTCCCTTACTCAGTCATTTTCATGTTATTGTGTGTTTAATGTGTGAAGCTCCACACAAACGTGCTGACCTAAATACAAAATTAATTATTTCTGGCAAACAACATCTGTCAAGCAGATGTTGAGAAATGATCTGATGGTATGTACTTTATAAGGAGAAAGCTCATTTCTATGGCCACCTGACTCTGAACTAATCAAGAGTACACACAACACAACAAGATATAATCCTCCGAATATTGCAGGAGAAAATCCATAAATAGCCTATTTCTGAATGTCCTTACAGAGTTCAATTAGATGAGCCTCAGAAAACAGATTGCTTGCCATATTGAAACTCCAAAATAGGCTGCTATCTAACAATTCATTAATATTTACTTTTGGAACCTTCTCTCACTCCAATCTATGATGTAATCACAAAACAACAACCCCTGACCTGCTGGATTATATAGATTTAAAAAAAAAATCTATTTTCTGTTTTGCAATTTCACTGACAAAACAGAGGTTTCATTTGTTTTGAGAGATGGAAAAAAGACCGTTCTTAGACTGCAGATATAGTCATTCCGGGGAAGATCATGTATAATCATTGAAAACACATACTTCTAGAGATGTGGGATCCAATAGGCTACAACTTAAAGCAAAGTTTTTAAAATTTTTGAAAAGTACACTTATTGGCCTTCTTGACAAGAGCTGGATAAATGGACTGACAACACTCTTACATTTTTGCAGTGAATATAAAGCTGGAAACAGCAAACAGATAACTTAGCCTAGCGTAAATGCTGGAAATAGAGGGAATAGCTGGCTTTGCTCTGTCCAAAGATAATAAAAGCCCCTAAAGCCCACTAATTAATACATGATATCATTTGTCTACTCCCTTAAAAAAAAGAAGTGTGAAAACAAAAATTTCTGATTAATCGGTGGCCTGTGTGCAAGACTATTTCTTTAATGGGACTGGTAACTCTGTACGTTCTCTGCTGGTTCCAGAGCCAAGAAATTGCTAAGCTAACTGTCTGCTGGTTGTAACCTTATAGTTAACCAACAGACATTTTTATCACTTTTCCTATCTATTAGAAAGAGAGTATTAAGCATTTTCCAAAATGTCAAACCATGAATTTGCAAGGTAAAATGTTGTCTCTGCTTTGGCCACAAAACCCACTTGAGAATCAGCAAGCGGCTAATTTGTGAACATAAAAGCTGCCAGAGTAGTAAACAGGAGGCTCACATGTGACAGCTGATGGGTCTCAGTCAATGACTGTAACAAGTGCGGATCCATTAACTCTGAGGAGCACAGAGGAGGCGAGAGCACGACTCCCCTCACTGGGGAGATTCAGGGTGAGAGGGAGGTGAGGTCAGACCAGTCAATGTTTTCATGCAGCTGAGCCAGGGTTTACGCTAATTGGAAAGTAAATGGTGATGTGTCAAGAACATGTTTGTCAGCATGTCACTGTCATGGGAAAGCACGAAGCATCTCACTGCGTAGCCACAATGTTCAGACAGAGATCAGCTCTTTTTGAGAGGTTTGATCAGATCAGTTTCATCTTTTTTATGTAATTAATCTCTTTTTTAATTCCCTTTGATCTCTGGTCAGTGACTTCCACCACATTAGCTTACAGAAGCAGGTTAGGATTATATTGTTATATGTCCCTGTGACTTAATTGTTACCTCTTACACATGGTTTTTAATGTTTTCACATTTCTGTTTTATTATCGCTTGCCTACATTTTAAATTCTGTTCTGAAGTGGCTGAACTCACACAAGTCCACCACTGAAATGTGCCTTTGAGCTCCCCTTCACTGGCAGAGGATAGCCCCAGGCACTAATTGTGTAATTAGCTAATGTTTCTGTGAAGCAGACACTACATAATCACAAACAGCAGCCAGAAATTAACAGGGGGCTTTCATGTATCCAAATCCAGCCTTTAAGTTTGCATGTTTGTTGCTCTTAGTGAGAATAAATTTGTATTTTTTGATGTCTTTCACCTCTGGAACCCATTTTCATTTGAAATACAAACATCTACATAGTTACATGACATGAGGTTAGGCAGTTATTTAAGCATGTCGTGTTAAAACCGGCTTTGCTAATAACCACCGTTCTGCTGCTACAGTATCTTGACCTTACAAAGTCACTGAATGCTTCAAAGTAGGCTATTGTATTGCAGCCTCAAAAGCAAATGGAGTTAAAACTGAATGTAGCTTGATTCCTTGTCATTTTTTTCATAAAGGATGTAACAATTGCAGGTGATTTCATTGGGGGGAAAATGGGGATTACATCCCCCTTGTTAGTACGATGACCAAATAGCATCCCACTTATTTTTAACCTGTTTCCAGCAGGAATGCAGAGGCAGAGGGGTTGTTTAGTTGAGTATGTTAGTGCATTCTGCCTGAATCACTTACTTTTTATTTGACTGAGGTGGGTGAAAGTTAAATTCAATGGTAAAAACCTTGGTTCTGAATTATCAGTGGTCTAACTGTACTGTGTATTGACAAATCCATGCTGCTGTCTGTGGTGCTGAAGTAGCAGACAGATTTGTAATTACACTTTTTTCTCTCAGTCCCGCCTTCTGGCAGTGTTTCATCTTTGATCTATATTCTCTGAAACATATACTGTAAACACTCAATTCTATGCTACAGTGTGGACTGTATACTGCCTAGATTAGTGCCACCTTTATGATCAAAGTGACAATTAGCATGTGTTGTCAGGAGAGAGCATGAGACACACAGCAAGGTGTGCAGAATGCAGACGAGATTTTCAAAACAACATGAGCTAAAGTAAGGTGTGTGCACAGATTGATCATTACCCAGAGAGATTTGGACACTATAGATGACACCCTGGCCTCATTTAAAAACAAGGGCAGAGAGTAATTTGGGAGAACTGAAAGCAGCAAAAGCAAAGCAGAGGGCAGTCCGTTAACAATCCCTTCTTTAATATGCTTCTCACTCTGCCATCCTCCATCAAAACAAATGACCTGAGCGCCATGAGACAGAGGGGAAGCAACTCTGATCTTGTTTTCCTGAAAGAGGAGATGTGACAGATTTTTAGATGCTAAAACTGTTTGAAATGCTAATGAACTCTACCAGTGCGGAAAAAAAGCACATGTGGGAAACACCAATAAACACCCTGGAGCATATGTACATACTGCATGCAGAGACAAACAGGCGCATGCACACGAAAACTAACACATGCAGAAACACAGGAGGCACTCTGCTCACAGGTACAATATTTGTCACACGATGAATGGTCAGTGCTGTGTACACCACTAAGAGACTGCAGTGACTCCAGAAAGTAGGGCTGTGCTTCAACTTGTAGTGTCTCCTGCACAATAAACACTACGGCTGAGCTCTACTCTTTGACTTACAGCTCATCTGAGCTGTATTTGGCACAGTTAAAGGGTTCATCAGGGGTCATGAACAAGGGCAAGAGGAGCTTTGTGATGACAGTTTTGTAACTCAAGCACCACAGAGCTCGGTTTCAGACCTTGGTAGTGAAAAAAAAGAACTGCATCACAAATCAAAGCTCTTGATTTACTGACCGATCCTCTTATGACCATCACCTCAACAAGCACCTCAAATAAGATGCCTATGAGAGGGAGCTGGTCATACTCTGAGTGACAGGATGAGAAATTTGCAATTTCAGGGGACCTTGGCATCTGGCCCCCTCTCCTCCACACTGAGATAAGCCAGCTGGGCTGATTTGAGTACCAAACACCCCCTGGTGGAGGAGACAACAGGATTCAGAAAGTCAGGACATTGAGAATGGATTATACCTGCTAGTCCTCTTTACTCCACTGTAGTCCTGACCTGCATAAATGGTGAGAAAATGGACAGACACATATTTTCATCACTTCTGTGTAACATCTTTTCAAGGACAGGCCCAACAACATTCAGCATTGCATTACTGTTACAATAGTGGAGGCTGTAGAAGTAAGAGGGGAACCTCTCATTTGAACCAAAGCTGTTTAAAAGCCTCACAACCTATTTTGTTTATTTTTTTCCTCTGCGCTGTTTTATTACTGTTTGCACAGGGCTTATTAAAAAAGTGATGACAGGTACACCAGCCGGATTTTAGGAATATTTGAATCAAACTGTGTTAACAATACAGGTTGTTTGCTTATGTTACAAAGGCACAAACAATTAAATGTAGCTAAAGCTTCTCAAAACAGTACAGATACAGCAGATTAGCATTATGAGTGCTGAGAAATCGGGCTGGTGTTTGTGGATGACAGTGGCTCTTGTTAAGCTTAGTGCCAGGTAATATGATACAGATAGGCTGCAATCTAAGCTGTTAAAGACTGCAAACTGCTGCAGCTATGTGTATCAATGGGCTGATTGGACATTGTTTCCAATGAGCCAGAATCTGCTCAGAGAACAAGAGAAAAATTTACTTTACAAATTGGTCCAAAAAAAGAGTTTAAGTGAGATAGATGAGGAGTTTTTTCACCAGAATACCTAATATGATCTTTTCTTCTGAGAAGAACAAAAGGCATCTTGGTCTGGATTTTTTTCTGGTTCTTATTTTCTTCAAGCACCATCATTAGCATGTTACATTAACATGTCTAACCATAATAGCACAGTGGCATACTAACTCTGATGCATTAAAACCTGTAAACATGCTCCTGTCCTTAGCTGCCTCTGTTGAGAAATTATCATCTATTTTTTTAACTCTCCTCCTCCAGTATCATGCTGATAAACATCTGTTTTTGACAGTTATATTGGATTCTTCATTCAAACAGGGGAGCATCATTAGAGATTTAATGGAGCACATCAGACTGAGGGAGACTTGCAAGCTCCTAATCGAAGGAGGCTGATTTAGTCACAACAGCAAATGAGAGGGAGGTGCTGAACCGGTTAAAGATTAGGTTGCAGTTTTTTGACCCAGCTCAACACAATTCACACGTCAGGCCACTGATGAAGCAGAGGAAACCTAAATGAAAAAAGAAAATAACACCAAGGTCTTATTAAGTTTTAAAGAGGCAGTTATTTTCCTCACTCCAAGGTTGCCGGCAAACTCCTTGAAACAACCGGTTGGTCTGTTAGTTATGTTGCAGGATTGTTTACTCACTGCTGGAGCCTGAAGGCTTGTGCTCATATGAACTAAAAAACCCTCCAACAGGACATAACAAAATTTATGTTGGATTGCTCTGAGTTTTTAAGTACTTTGGGTATATATGATGAAATTTAGTAGCTTCATTGTGCTTTTTGTTCCAGTTTTTAATACATTTGCAGACTTCTGATTTCTACATTTCACTGAAAATACGTTATATTTAATTATGCAAAAAACTGTTATTTTCTTTTGGGACAGAATGAAGTAAACATTGAATTCACTTCAGATTTTACAGGCTGATGAGCAATTAGCACAGGTTCCCAGTTGAATTACTCTGATCACATTCATATTGAGTTATTCAAATTTTAAACACACCTTTTGCAAAAAAAAAAAAAGAAAAAGAAAAGTGAAGAGCTTTGTTTGCATCATGCATGTTTCGCAGTTTGTTGCAAAATTAAGACAACAAAGCAGTTCTAATCACATCTCACACGCAGGACTGCTAAGCTACAATGTTAGCATGCCCACATGAACCCTAAAAGGGATCAAACATTAGGAAGATTTCAAGGTGACTTGGTTTCTTATGCCCCAAATGAAATACGGACATATTGTATAAACTCTCATTATCACAATTTCAAACACCTTGCACATCTTGTTGGAAACTGCTGCTTTCACCCTGCTTGAAGCACCTGCTCCACAAAAAAAGGAAAAAAAAAATATATCACATCAAGAAAAGAAATCACAGTGCTGCAAGAATGTGTTAAGAAGAACTGAAGCTGACAGAAGGGTTAGCATCATGTCTTCCAGTTATGCCTATTGAAACAAAGGAAGAATACATTTACATTACAACACATTTTGCTCACTGAGAGAGGAGGGGGTTCTGACAAAATGTAAGGCATTTTTCACACACTGCAACAAAAGGTTTGTTTGTCTCTGTTACATTTGTTTCACTGTGCTGTGAAAAGGATTTGATTATCCATGAGGCAAAACGTCCCTTCAGATTTATCCTCTCCTGATGAACAAGCTTCAGCAACAAGTAAGACAGGAAGGTTTTGTGAAATATGAGTTTATTTTTAACATCACAGAGAGCCAAACTTTCTACAGAGCCCCCTGGTATAGCTGAGAAAAAAAAGAGTCATGCGTAAATCTACGCTATTGGTTTACAAATCCATGTTTCATAAAGCATGCACTCGAATTCGTAATCCATGCCCACAGTTTTGTTGCAAACCTACGTGCTCCAGCTGCTTTGTTCCCTCTTACACCCCTTTTCAGAAGTGTTGGGTTAAAAAATAAAAATAAAAATATAGACAGCAGGCTTTCTTATTCTTCATGCTACACTCTGTGGATGTCTGAAGGTGTAGGACATTCACACAATCAGACATCCACACAGTGGTATGACAAGTCAGTGCCATACCACACTAACAGCATAACACATTGCCCGGGAACAATCCTGTCAAACAGTGTGTTGTGCTAACTGACCTCAAAAGGATGAGTAAGGCAGAGTCTGCAGCGTTTACCGGATGAATATTGAGACTGACACAGAGTCTTGCCTCCACAACAGTGCTATTGTGATGAAAACACACTATCTTACTGATCTAAAAGATGCTGCATGTTGCGTTGCACCATCACTTCCTCAGTCATGGATTAATTTTTTAACATGGTTTTACTCATTATAACTGCAGGAGTTTTTATGTGAAGCTTTCACTTTATATCTCACTGAACAAGATGCCCTCGATTGCCATTTCCAACATATTTTTAAAAATTTAACACCTATAGAGCAATATTTAAAGACGTAAGAGAAAGATTATCACATCGTATCTGGGATGGAAAACAAGTTTAATTTATAGGGCTTACCCACCGGCCTATATTTTTTTATTCAAAGACAGTGTATTCTCTCTGCAACATATTATCAAATATTCGTGCTGTCTAACTTGTAATAATTTGATTTTGACTTGAGGAAGAGATTTTGTTATTCATGTATCTGAAAATATAGACATCTATCATTTTGAAGGTTATTTCTAGTTCTCCATGAAGGAAAAAGCATTCATATTTCAGTTTTACCTTTATGATCTTTTTTTTTTTTTTTACAATATATTAATACTCAACAATGACATTATTTTTTCTATGATATCTTCTTATTTACCCAGTTTACTTTTATCAGAAAGTTTTAAAAAGTATGTAGCAGTAACAAGATAAAGTATGCTACAATACAGTTTTCTTTGAGAAACAAAGATAATAAACAATGTTTTCTTTTTCATTTACAGCTTATTGCTTTCTTTCTTTTTGCTCTCCTTCACCCATATTTCCATCCCTATTTTATATGCATGTAAACACATTATTTGCATAGATTTTGTTTTGGCTATGAAATGCAGTTTTTTGAAGCAAACATCCATTAAATAGAGGTGCTGAGATTACAATAAGTATAATTCTTCTCCAAAGAACAATGAGAGGAATCATAAATCAAAGCTGTCGAGTCACAAAAAGCAAACCTTAAATTCCCCACATTCATCTCCCTTTATTCATATCTTGAGACTTACCTGTGGGCTATTTGATGATGATTCACATTGACTCTACACTTTGGAGGGAAATAATTATGTTTCAACCTCGTCTCATGACACTGAATGAGAATTCAAGTAGTGAAGGAGCCTTGCCTTGATTTTCTAAACTTGAAGATGTGGCATTGATTGCCAAAGTCTCCTTGAATCTTTGATATTGATTATTGTAGCCCGTATGTGCCCAATAAGCTTGGCCTTGATCCTGCATTAAGTGATAGTGACAGAAAATCATTTCATTTGTAGCTGGATGGTGTTAAGCTGCATGTTGAACACAACATGTGGATGCAGATTTCCACAAATCTGGTTTAAGGTTTAAGGTAAAATGTACTCAACAACAGTGAAAAAAATCTAGAGGGTACTTCTACCTGGTATATCTCTGCAATGTCAGGCAATATGTGAACAACTTAACCAGTTAACCCAACTAAAATTAAAAAAATAACTGAGTTCATCTTAAAATATATATACTTATTTGTGTTATGGAAAAAAATAAAATGCAAACAAAGTACATTCATTTACAAAGATTTATACATTATGGACAGAGGTGTCTAAACAAAGTGCCAACCTGCTCATCAAAATGGAAAAACATACAAACAGCTATTGGGAGCATTTGGGGGTTCAGCCTATAAATACTTCAACGTGTGGACTGCAGAAGTCGGGGATTAAACCACCCACGTTGTAACAAATGGTCAACCACTCTAAATACTGAGCGACAGGATGCATGGTTTCTATATAGGGGTATTTCAGCTCATCTGATGGATCTATGACAGAAAAAAAGCATTGGGAGGTACTGTTCTGCCAAGCATTTCTGATTGATGCAGCTGCATTGTGTACTACTGGGTGGTAGCAAAAATGTACGTATAGATTTCCCCCTTGAGCTGAAACCTCAAGGCATCAACCTGTAGATGAATCACTGCGGTTGGAGGTAAATTTCAGGCATGCCTACGACGACTCTGATCTGTGCTGATACTGATACTGCAAACAGGACTCCGCTGCTTCCTAGAGCAGGCTTAAATAACAGGACAGACAGACAGATAAAGAGATAGGCAGGAAGGAGCTCGGCTCAGGAAAACAGTCTCAGGCCCGGTCACATTACCTCAGCCTGAATAGAGTTTGTCTCCCAGCTGCTCAGCTGAGTCCTCACCCTGTCACTCTAGTCTACTGGGATCTTTCCCTGTCTGAGTCTATGCTGGGAGACATCTGTCAACACGTGTAACGCACTCCAGGAACAAAACTAAATCCTGCACCAAGAGGGAGTTAGCTATCAGCGCCAATACATCTCAACCTGCACAGAAACAGGCAGGGTGATGGGAAGAAAGAGAGAGAGAGAGCCCTTAAAGAAAATAATGTTGAATTGTCAGACATTTCTTTAGGTTTCTTATGGATGAACGTCATTTCCATGATTTGATACAGATTAACATGAACATATCTTGTCACAGTATACAATAAGAGGAATTATGAAGCACAACTGTGAGTTTAATGCACAACAGACTGATGCAGAAATGAGACCCAAAACCTGGAAATGAGTTAGTATTGTTGAACATCCGGTTACCTTGTCTTAAAGTCAATAGTTTTTGGTTAAATGCCTGAAATTTTCCTGTTTTGGTCTATGATATAAATACATCAGAAAATAACTCCCCTAACAACTCCCTTTTGAAGCCTTTTTATGTCTTTAAAAAACATTTGCAAACAAGCAGCTAACTGGTACCGTAGAGGTTGTCAGGAGCATCAAACATCATCATGCCAAACATGCTAACTACTTGCTAGTCTACTCTAACTCAAATTTTCCAACTTGTTGATTTATCTTGCTCTAATGTGTGAAGAGTATAATGTAATACATTGCTTACTGGTGAAGCTGTGATGTTTTTTTTGTCAAGGGAACCAGCAATGCTAACTTCCAGTTTGGCCTACAAAAAACACATGGCCCCTTTTTCTGAACTATGTTTCCGAAGTTGTCTGAAAGGGAAATGGTGGGTAAAATAACATAAATTTTCTAATGTCAAAACCCAGGGCCATTTCCATACTGCCATAAATCTGCATCAGCATTATTGATGACTCCAGTGTGCTCTGTATGGATAATGAATTTTCAGCAATTTGGTGAAAGGAAAGGGGAGTGAGCGGTTGAGTGATGGTCTGACCCTTCCAACAGTCTGAAATATCAGCGCTTTTTCAAAAACTTCTGCCTGGTTCAGTGTATTAGTTAATGCTGAGTGGCTCCTATAGCCTGTCTGTCTCAGCAAGGCAGAAATGCCAATACATCAAATCAATATTTATATGATTAAAGCGGCTATATGTCCAACACTGCAGTGCACTCACCTGTTGTGCAGTACCTTTCTGAGATTCTCTGCTCAGAGGATGAGCATGGGCCCCAGAGAACAGAGCAGTATTGTGCAAATATTCAGTATTGAGCTTTTTAATTTCACTGCTTTAAATCTGCTAGTAAACAGAAAAACTGACCCCTCAACAGAGAGCTGTGACTGTCCAAAAAAAGTAAAAGTACAAAAAAGTAAGTCTGTAAGCTTCACAGTGTTCTTCAAATATACTCATTAGTGGATGCATGACTGATGACTCCCCTCAGGCTAAAATCCTTGCTGTCTAAGTAAAACCCTTCAAGTCCTTCCATTATTTATTTATATATTTATTTATAAGAGTCAGGCATGGAGTTTTAAGGATGTAAGAGAATGATGGCACTGCTGTGAACAAGTTTCCCTCTTTCTTTTTCATTAGGAGTTCATAGAAACTTTTCAAGGATACATATGACCTTTGCTGTATAACAGTCCTTGATATGGTACAATTGATTCATTCTTATTCTATTCTGCTATTTCATGGTCAGAATACATGACATAGTCTACGATTTCCTGAACTATTGTTGAAGTAAACGTGTTTCTTTTTAATTGAAATTAGAAAATATAATGATACCTGACTTACGGTGCATTGAGCAGCAAAAAGACATGAAATGAGAAAGTCATCATGTAATACCTAATGAAATTTTGAGAAAAAATTAATCTGGTTTTTGAATATGTTTGAGACTTAGCAATAATTACAATTTAATTACACAAAATTTGGTCCTGCCTGACTGTAACCAAATGTGATGAGTCAGATTTAATTTGCCAGTAAGTTATAACATAAAAACATACTTCATTTTGTAAGACTCTTAATTGCAGATCTTCCTTTGCATGGCTCCTTTGTTTTTTGTGGTCTGTAAACCGTCTCACGAAACGCAGCAATAAGCTCTCATTGAAAAGCTAATAAACCTCTATTGGCTGCCTTTTGTTCAGAGTCAGACTGTAGCATTGAGCTTCAGTGCAGCTGCCACAGACTGATTTTGATAAATGACTTTATTACTTGTTTGGGTGTTGAGGGAAGATGTTTCTGTGCTGCCCAGTACATTAGTTCTTTGTCCTTACAGAAAGACGCCAGCAGACTTTACCCAGGGCAGACAGTACATTAAACTGACTAGTTTCATACAGGAGAAGAACCTTCTCTATTTTTCTGGGCCCAAGGAAACTGTCTGTCCCACAATGATGCCTCAGGGCTTTATACGGTGCATTGTCACCTGGATTAGTGGGCTATGCTATTCTGGGAATGAGCACTCGGCCACCTTCTGGCTGCAAGATAAGGACACTGTCCCAAACACGGCTGCAGGTAGATGGCACATGACAGCTGTTGTCCATCCTGCTCAACAGGATGTTCTGTTCTGGCCTCTCAAGACGTCCAACTGTGTATTTTTAGGAAATCTGTTGATCTGCGTAAGAAACTCCCCTTGTTGAAGGGGCACGTCTTCTAGCATGTCAAATGAGTTGCTTGTCAGTTCCCTTTACAGAATGACAGATAGATGCCTTTTCTGATCTAACGTCCTCTTTCAGCAGGATGACATGTTCAGGTTAAGAAACACTTGTGGTCATGCTTAATAAAAACTCAATTTGGCTGGAAACAGAAGAAACAATTCATGCTGCAAATATGGTTAAAAAAACAGCATATGTACCACTTAGTGGTGTTTTGTTTTGGTCAAAACAGTGCAGTAGAAAAATAATTAATTTTATTTTAATAATTAATTAATAAATATGTAATTAAAACACAAAGTATACACTTAGATGTATATCGCTGATAAATAGTATTTTTCATTATACAAAACTTGTTTTGTGCCTCACAAGATTGAATGTTCAGTATGTGGTCTCTTTGTGTTTCACGTTTGGCTTATTACAGAGAAAACACTTTAACTTCTCCCCAGGGAGGCTCTTCTCTCCAACAAATCTCATGCTAATACCATCAGGCCCCAGGTAGAGCCCAGTCATAGTGTAAGCGTAGCTGGAATCAGTCACAGGGCTCGTCACTGATGACTCAGACGGTCCCTCAAGCCCAACACAATTTGGCGCACAGGACAGCCACCATTGCTCTGCCTCAGCATATTCATGCAGTGTGTGCTTAGAATATTAAACACACAAACAGCACGAGCAAGGTTGGGAGGCCTGTATGTAAATGTGCAATATTGTCTGAGGCCACACACCCTCTCTTCCATATATGAACTACTCCATCAGCAATAAATAAGAGCCAATTATACGCCAAGCATGGAAACCCTCATGTAATAAATAAAAGGCATGTCCTGGATAAACCTGACTGATGAGAACACAGAAAAATTCAGCCCTGCTATCATTGTTCTTAATGTGATTCATGTTCTGTATACAGACAGTTCAGTCAATTAAATTTGCATCCTTAAGAGGATTTCCCCCCCACTGTCCTGATTCTTTATTGGATGATTTCAGAACTTGTTGACCCATTCACTAGCTCTAATAATGCTGAAGTGTTTTGCATATTCCTGCATTATGTGAGGTTAAGAGTGAAGCATTTACAAAAGGTAAAGACGAGCCCATAAAATCTACAAATAGAAGCAGCTTTTTTCACCTGAGATAAATATACAGTCTGAGAGTATGAACATTCACTTATGTGTGTGTTTGCATATGTCTCTGGAAAAGGAAAAACATTGTGCGTGTGATTTACAAAAATAATAACATGAGGTATTTTAACAAGCAAACAAAGTTAAATGTTTAGAATACAGCAGATTGTATCACAACTGTCAGGCACATGGCTCTGCTCCTGTGAATGGAAATAAACCATCAATAATGGCTACAGCTATATACTTTTAACAACCCCTATGTCAGCATCAGTAAAACGAAGGTACTGTTGGTATAAAATAAAACAGCAACTGTCTTTGAGTCATCTAACAACCAAACTATCTTCCATTTGGATTGTAAGACCATTTTACTGTGTTGTTTTTAAGTTAATCTATATTGCTCTTTAAGTCCTGTTTGTATGACAAATAAAATATGGTTTCCACTTTTTCACACCATGTCTGGTCATCACAAAGCAATTTTAGACCGTCTTTGTGTGCAAAACAGTGAATTTAAGACAGTGCAATGAACACAAGCAATGCCATCTATATAGTCACTGGCAGCACTTGAGCACCATCTATTGGCTTCAAAGTGTATTTAAAAACAACTCAAATTAGTTTAATGTTTTTCAGTGTTCAGCTCATTCATTATTTTATAAATGGCACAACATTAAGACTTCAACAATTAGACTTGAAAAATGGAAATATACTGTCAAGCTTTTTTCTGGAGGCCAGTTTTAATTAACTTTAATAAGTCACACAATATAGTGAATAAGGCTCTCACAAAGGTTTCCATTCTTCATTGAAGGCTAAAATTAAATTCCCAGTTTAATTATGGTAATTAAATTTCAGCTCTCTATAATAAGTTTTTTCAACGCCATATGATGGATATATTGTCTTTGCAGGACTTGGATTCATATCATCAGAGCATTTTAAATATTTTGCACTATGAGGGATGTTCTACTCAAGGCTTTATTTGTATTTGGACCCATTCATCCTTTCCTCTATCTATATAAAGTGCTCAATTCCTGCTAACAGGAGGCCTTCCCACAATGGAGTACTCCTAGCATAATGCTTGAAGGTAAAACTGGTCCAAGATGGATGCTGCATCTTAGTCTCATTTGACAGAGCCCTTTGTCTCACAGCTTTGGTGGGACTTCATTTTCATTTCATCATGTCTTTTTGTCTTTTTGGAAACTCAACACTCATCCTTATGCTTTTTCTCCCCCAGGCTGATTACAAAGGCCACAGTTTATCACTTTGGGAACTTACTGTTTTCCTTCTGGCAAGAAACACACTATTTTTTATTCTTGTCATTTATTTCCGTAAGTCTTAGCCTACTCCCTCATCATCAGCCTTTGTGGGACTTTCCCAGCTCTGCCTGGTCCGTAATTTGTTATTTCAGTATTACGTAGCCTACTTTGATCCTTAATACTTAATTCACAACTCTAAATCCCAAAAAGTTGTGATGCTATATGAAACTTAAATAAAAACATAATGCAATTATTTGCCAGTGAACTGTGAAAAATCACACCACTTTTATTGATTTTTCCTTGAACTGATGTTGCAATAAAAAAATACAGTGTAAATGTACAAAATTTCCATTTTCTGTCAGGGCATTTTAAAGGTTCTTGTTCAAAATAACTTAAAAGTTGAGATGATCAGCTGCTGTTGTCAATGTCAATTTTTTTAAGTATCAACCTATAAAATAAGGATCTTTTTCAATCTCATGTAGTTGTTTTAACCATTTTCTGAGGCCACATTATCACTCTCTGGATAGGAGTTCGGCAGCCCGTTTCCCAGCACTACAACCAGCATGCCCACTAATCTGTAATAGTTGGATGGTAGCAACCTTGCATGAATCTAAAAAAATCACAGGGATAAGTGTAAAATATAAAATGATCTTTACATGTAAGAAGCTTTTACATAGGCAAGTCTGTCTGTTAAAAAATCAGCAGTGCAGTTAATACACTATGGGTTGGTTTTTTTACCCAAACATGTCACCAATTTTCTGAGTAACACCTCTGAGTTCTTACACTCATTAGTACTATTGCAATGGTGACTAAAATGTCAAAATATAGCTTGCATTCAGCATCTTACTACTTAATGCCAAAGGTCCAAACAAGGTTCAAACAACATCATTAGACCAGTGAAGCCCACATCAAAGCGACACAAAGCAAATGACTGCGATGAGATGATATACACACAAGCTCCAAATGTAACTGTGCTGTTTTTCCTCGAGTGCAAAACTTGCCTTCGCTGACTTTATTGGCACACTGGGCTTAATTAACTTGGAGTGGAGTGTTTACTGTGAGACAACTGGCTTCATTTAGCTTTTGATGAATGATTGATGCCCCTCGGGAATAAGGCAGCAAACGAGTGCGGGCATAAAAAAAAAGAAGATCTAATGTTCCCTAGACTAACTGGGAAAATGATAAAATAAACACGATGAAACAAACATCTTTGAAAGTGATGGGATTAGGTGAATCACTGTGGGTCAATAAGAACACCTACAGACTTAAGCTTCTTACAGTGATTAGATAAAGACGAATAAACAACACAATCTCACACCAGACACAGACTTAGAGTGATATTGATCATCTCATTTAACTCCCAACTCCCAAAAAGGAAAAAAAATATTTCCAAAATATTGAATTATTCCTTTGAGCAACATCCATTACATTACACATGAATGTGTATTTCTCTGACTTCCAATTATTTTTTCCAGTTTTCTTTTCGAATACTAAGTGGTTTGTCAGTTTCCAGGTCTATAACATTATTCAAATCACAAACAATCTGAGCAAGGAAACATCATTTACATGTTGCTTGCAATTCATAGACAGGCAGCCTATGAGAAGATGTAATACACTGCTTCACTTAAAGGGTCAACATTACAAGAAAGTTGGATTTATCTCACATAAGTAAATATAAATAAGATGTTCAAAGCATTTGTAGATTTCATACTGGAGTCCACTTTGTACTAGGCACATGGATTTTCCCACCTAACACAATTTCAGTACAAAGGATCCTAGATACACTGATTATACAGGTTTACCAAGTCACAACACGTCAGAGAAAAGCCACTGACACAGTTTCGACTTGTTATCATTACCTCTGTGGATTTAATGTCGCCTTTGCACAACAGATATGTGCTATGAATGTTAATATATAACGCAAACAAACTCTGCTGAACTCTTTTCATATTTCTTATCTGTATCGTGTTATTTATCATGCCAGCTGATCTTGTATGAGGGGCGTCACTGAGTAACCTGAGCCACAAAGAGGCGTTACCAGTTTGGTTTTGCCGAGTAGCTCATTTACCGGCAGATGGAGGAAGTGAATCATTCTGCCGAGTCATTATGAACAATAACATGGGTGTCGGGTTCTCAGTAGCGCATACAATCAACGGAAGCTCCTCTGAAACTGCTTCACCTCAGACTGTCTAATCCACAGCCAAATGGCCTTAAGAAAAACAAAACTTAGTCAAAAAATAAAAGTAAAGGATGAATCAGATTAGTCAAAACACAGTATGAAGAGTCTGTGAAGAACCTCTTCTTAAAAAAGCAGTACAAGATTGAGATTTGGTCTTGAGGGCCTACAGGAAAGGTCAGGTGATCACAATAAATATTAGAATTCATCAACTACAGCCAATGAAAATTATACATATTTTTTTTCCATTAGTTTTTGAAAGGTTAGTTACAAAAATCAGTAGGAATACTGTATGAACATTTAATGTCTGTGACAATTTTATGCAAATGTCACCAGTATTTGCTGAGATAGCATATTCTTTGTGTTCCCAGACAAGCAGGCAGAAACAGGAAGAATCAGTTTAAATACAGCCTGTAAGATTATGTGGTTAAACTCAGGAAATATAACTGGTTTTACAGTTTCTTTTAACTGTCCCATAAAACATTTGGGCATCAGCATGACAGACTGTAGTTGTTTCTCGACTCAGAGGTTTGAGTCTCATGCCACTAGTCATTGATCTTCCTTCTGGGGAATCCTAGAGTAAAGACATTAAATCCCTACTGGCTCCTGGGTTCATGCCCTTAGCTAACCCTGTGTTTGGACACCACTCAGGGAACTCCCTGGCAAGATCAACATGTCATTAGTGAATTATAATCCAGCAGTCTTGTTCTGCTGTGAAGAAAGTCGTGCCTTAATGGAAAAAAAAATTCCACTACTAAAATTTAAAAAAATAAATGAGAAGTTAGGCAATATAAAAATAAAAATGCCCACATTAACAAAAGAGTAAAAAACCAAGAGTTAAAATCATTGAATACAATTCTGAGCTACTAGTCTATAATTTTGACTTAAAATTGTGAGATGCTTAGTAATTGTTATCAAATAAAAACCACTATTGTGAGAGGGGAAGCCAATTTTTCTGACATGCCAAGTCAAATAAAAATAGTGAGTAAGAATTCTGCCACACACACTTTTTTGATACACTCAATTTTGATTTTAACCCATGAGATAAAACATATAGATATCAAGTTGAAATTCTGAATTACCATCCCATTATGTCAATTTTTTTTATTAATGAATAACTTACTTGTTATATTTTTCTTTACCTACCGAAAATGAGCTCCCCTTGTTTCCTTTTTATCCAGCTGTGAGAAATGTGACATAAGAAATGTGCCTGACACAAATGTAAAAAAAAAAAAAAAAAAATCTTTTTTTTTGTTTATTCACAGAATCATCGTAAGTGATCAGCTCTCTTGAGTTTATCTCCGCACATCTCTAGTTAATATGGAAGAGAATAAACCCTTAAGGCCTAATACCTGACCTGTTTCCTGGTAAGAGTGTATTGAGAAATAGGGTTTTTTTGTGCCTGACGTCGACTGGGTGGGATGATGACGTCGGAGGCGGCCTCCACAAAATACGGCTTCCGCATGACGTAGATGAACAGTCAGCATTCTGCCTTCGCTGAAGCCGGTAGCAACCATCGCCGAGCCGTCGTGTTGCTATTCGAACAATAATACTAAACCGACAAGGTTTTAAGGCGGCTTTTCGAGTTCTTTTTTATTCTGTCTTTAATTTTTTATCTCCTTGTCGCCAAGACAACAACTGCACTGACGTTACTTTTGTGAAGGTAAGATATGTCAGTGGTTTCCTTGCTAAGCTAGCATTAGCCAACTTAACGTTGGCTGTTAACCAACCGGTTTGGTAGGTGGTTGGTTTAGTGTTAAGTATATGATGTCAAATGTAGATTTTCAAGTCAAGCGTTAATTGACCTCGTTGACATATACAAGATGAGCTGACCTGGTTTTATGATCAGACTATCCTAGGTTGGTTTCTAAGAGTTGTTTACTGCTTGTTAGCCGTTAGCTTACCGGTGGCCTACATAACAAAACCCCTCAAGATGTCGCTGTGAGTGGACATCCGGTGTCTGAACAAAGACCTCATAAAATCAGCTGATGGGATTTTTTTTTTCTTGGCTGACATTGTCCTACTTATCTGAATTCGCCCAGTTTTCATGGAATTTTAGGAAATACGGATGTTATATTCATATAATAAAGGCTCTGAATAAAAATGTAAAATTAATCGACAATCTTACAACTTTGGAATTAGGCTAAGATTCGTGTACTTACGACTAACGTTAATGAACATTGAGAAGTGTTGTGGTTATTTTCTTTATTAATTCCTTTTAAACTGTCGAAGATCGATTGGATTTAAATTACTCCAAAGTTGAATATGTATAATGCCGTGAATGAGAAGTGTTGCTAAAAAAGTATTTTGTCGATTTTTTGACAATTTTGTATCGCTTTTTTCTGGGATTTGGGCTAGTCTTGGGTTATACGAGGTAAGCTAACGTTAATTTAGGGTTAGGAGTCAAAGAAGACTTTTGATTAGGATTTAGGTTTGGATTAAGGTTTTTGGAAAGTTACTTATTGGAAAACAGATGTCGACACGACTTCCAACCTACTATGCTAGCATCATGTGCTATGCTAGCTTCCTGTGCTAAGCTAGCACAGTTTCTCAACCACTTGTGCAGACACGTGTAGGGTGCTCGTGTTCGGTATCACTCGCCTGGTATCTGTACACAGTCAATAAAAATAAAACCTATTGTATCAAATATTATTAAGGTTTGGTTGTAATGTGCTAGATGATCTTCAATGTGGGTTCGGTTCCATTTTAGAGCCATTAATGTTAACCGAAAGCTAATTTGTTGCTGTGTTTCTGTCTCTACTTCCAGGTCGCTCTTTCCTTCCCTATTTCCAGAATACCATTCTTTTCAGATATTATTTGTCAAGCCGCCAAAGTGGAGAGTGTCGTCGCACCAGAGGGTCCTTCTCGTTTCAGGTATTAAACATTGACCCGTCACAAATGACCTATTTATATGAAAACGCTCTACAACAACTCACGTAAAGGCCTAGGCTCACCCTTCCTTATTTTAAGTTGAAACCCTTTTCCTTTTTTTGTTGTATCACAGCGTAGGGGGAGGAGGTGGGGGTGCACCTCAGCACTATCCCAAGACTGTCGGCAACAGGTGACTTTTTAAATTATTTTTTCACTTATGACACCTATATTAATCATATAACCAAATACATATTTATCCTTGAGCATCGACACATCTGGCTCTGCCCCTTGACAGAGTGGTGCTCTCCTGTTTTTTAAAATGACACTTCTCATTGGGAAAATAGATATGCCACAGCTTTTACTTTGAAATTTCTTGACCTTTTATTACTTTGGCAGGAGTAGGGGTGTTGACATTGCCAATATTTTGATACAAGAGCTGAAAGCAGTTTTTCTCTTTAGACATGTACCAAGAAAATTTGCGTAATCTGTGTAGTTGTGTATGTTTCAGTTATCCAAGTAGGACAATTTGCAGTTTGTTTTAAATTGTCACATTTAGATACTTTGCATCTCACAATAGACAAGAAACATGAAAATACAGACAGGTCAAGACATTTTCTTAACATCTAAGGGATTGCTAAACAGTGAAGCAGCTGATGATGTCTCGTGCTAGACATATGGCTACAATCTCTGAAAGTCGTTTTCCACATTTACCTGTGCATAGTGATTAAAATCAAACACATTTTAGTGTTTGTTTAGTGGCATGGCTGAAAAACAGTGGATCTCAAAGGATAGCATCAGGAAATGTTGTTTATTTTTCCCTCTATAAGTCACCCATTCAACCTAGTTTCCCTCTGCTTTATAATGTAACAGAGTATTTGTAACTCATTCACTATTGATTAGTGCTAGATACCAGTAACTTAAGGCTGTATTTTTCTGATATATTATTTCTGTACAAAATTTCAGTAAACAATGCATTATTTCGGTATCGTAACATTAGTCATGTTTTTTTTGTCCATTACAGCGAGTTCCTGGGGAAAACCCCAGGTTCTGGCGTTCAGAGATGGGTACCTTCTCGAAGCACTAGACGAGATGCTAACCCCTACACTGAGAAAGGGCAAAAGGATGCAATCTTCAGGAAAGTGAGAGGGTAAGTTGCATATTATTGTCTGAAAATGTAGCCAAGACCTGAATATGCCACTGAATATTAGTTGAATTGAAAGTTTTATAATATTGTTGTTCCATTTATTTTTGTGTGGTGTAGTCTTTCAAGCTTCTGTTCTTCCTCCTCCTCATTAGCATACTTAATAAGCTGACTCCTGAGAAGTTTGACAAACTATGCCTGGAGCTCCTCAACGTGGGTGTAGATTCAAAAGTTGTCTTGAAAGGAATCATCTTGTTGGTGAGTATTCTGTTTTACTGTCTACATGTCCTATTCTGATAACCTATGAAAAGCTGCACCTAATTTTTTTTTTCTTAAATTCTTCACACAAGATTGTTGACAAAGCCCTTGAAGAGCCCAAGTATAGCCAGTTATACGCCCAATTGTGTCTACGCTTGGCAGAGGATGCACCGAACTTTGAGGATCCATCAACAGAAAGTCAAGCAACACAAAAGCAGAATACCGTAAGATTTATTTAAAATTAGGATTTGAACAGGATTATGGTGTCACTTTACTTATTTCCTCTAGTTTCTATCAGGATTTTGATCTTGTTCTGTTTTACAGACCTTCAGAAGGCTTTTGATTTCCAAGCTTCAAGATGAGTTTGAGAACCGCGCAAAAAATGTTGATGGTAAGTTAATTGCATATAAATAATGTGTAATTAAATTCGGTTATGTCTTGTTTTTAACTGTAACTTATATTCAATTTTATGTTTTTTCTTTGCAGTCTTCGACAAACATGACAACCCGCTCACTTCTGATGAAGAGGAGCAGCGTGCTATTGCAAAGATCAAGATGCTGGGCAACATCAAATTCATTGGGGAACTTGGCAAACTTAACCTTATCCACGAATCTATCCTTCATAAGTGCATCAAAACAGTACGTTTTCTGGAATATAACAGTGAACTTTATTTGTTTTCCTAAGTTGTGTGAAAATTAAATAAAGCTGCTGCTCTGACTCCATTCTGGCAGTGAAATTTCCCAAGTCATGTCCAACAGCTGCAGAAGAAATTCAGTCATTGTGCTGATTAATTCTTCTTTCTTTTTAAGCTTCTGGATAAGAAGAAGAGAGTCCAACTTAAGGATATGGGTGAAGATTTGGAATGCCTCTGTCAGATAATGAAAACAGTGGGACCTAAACTTGACCATGAAAAGGCTAAGGTGACTATGTGGCAAAAAACTGAATAACAGTCTTGTCTAAGAATTCCTGGGTTCCATTCTCTAACAAAAACTCTTATTCCAGTCTTTAATGGATCAGTACTTTGGTCGCATGCGATCCTTAACAACCAACAAGGAGCTGCCAGCTAGGATTCGTTTCCTGCTGCAGAATACAGTGGAGCTGCGAGACAACAACTGGTCGCCTCGCAAAGCTCATGTTGACAACGGGCCAAAGACGATCAGCCAAATTCGTCAGGATGCAGTGAAGGTTAGTCTACCTGTCTGTATATTATGATTTATGCTCTTGAATACTTACTAAACTGCTCAGTAATACTAGGGTACTAGTCTAATAGTCCATGTCGTCCTTTATCCTTATATTTTCATTGTGTTGCAGGATTTAGGTGTCTTCATTCCACCTCAAACCGATGCAATGAGAAATGACTTCTTCATGGAAAACTCCTTCCTTCCAACAAGGATCAAGTTTGACAGAGAAACGATCGGTGGGCTAGCTGATATGTTTGGACAAATGCCTGGTAAGTCACAGCAAAAAGACCAAAATTGCACTACAAAACTCGATGCATTAACACAGTGATCCTCTGTATCAGAGTTTTAATGCCTTTGGTCATGTTTTTGATAGGAAGTGGCATAGGCACAGGTCCAGGAGTCATTCAGGATCACTATTCCCCTACCATGGGACGTCATCGCACAAACCAACACTACAATGGCCACGCTGTAAATGGCAACGGTTCACACCAGCCTCAGTTTGACACAGGAAGCAAACCATTCATAAAAACAAACCAGGTAAGACTCTTGTGTAGAAGTTCTATACTTCATAATGGTGAATCTAGGAGAATGTTGTTCATCACTTAATCTGTGAATTCTCTTTTTTGTAGGGGCACAGTTCACCAGTTTTCAACCATAAACAGAATCACTCAGTCCAGATGCAGTCAAAGGATATGGCTCCACGTTTCAGCAAGAAGGGGAAGGTCAATGCTGATGAGGTACAACCACTTGCATTGATAAACAAAGATTATGTTTGTTTTGGCTTCTTGAGTTTGTATGTTGGGTGTAGACTGGGCTCCATGAAAGGATCCTCTTGTTTCAGCTGGATTATGCTATATTAAATGTCGTCAGTCAGGAAAATGTGGAGTGATATAACAGTGTGGCATTGTTCTAAACTTGATGTCCTCACCTCTTTAGATCAGTCTCAGGCCAGCACAGTCCTTCATCTTGAATAAAAAACAAGTGCCAAAGCTGCAGCCACAGATGGCTATGATTCCTGCCCAAGGTTCCCCACTGGGACAGGTAACATTTTTTTATTTGAAAGCTCTGTTGAACTGTTTTGGTAATGTCAGGTTCCAAAGAGCATGTATTCATACAGCTTTCTTTGTTAAGTCCCCACAGCTTGGCCTGAAAATCAATCCTCCTCAGATTCAGGAAAAACCTGCAAAGTCCACTAAAAAAGCTCCTCCTACAAAGGAAGAGTTGCGCAAAATGACTGTAAGTTTCTCACTCACTCACTCACTCACTCACTCACTCACTGCATACTAGCATACTGAGTTTTAATGTCTTTTCCTTTGTAGGAGACACTGGTGGAAGATTATCTGAAGAGCAAAAACATCGAAGAGGCAGTGAATGCTGTAAAAGAGATCAGGGCTCCAAAGCACTTTCTATCTGAAATGCTGAACAAGATGGTGGTCTTCTCCCTTGATCGTTCAGATGAGGACAAGGAACTTGCAAGCACCCTGATCCACGCTCTCTGCACTGAGGGCATTGTCACCGGTGAAAACCTAATGCAGGTCAGTTTATTAAACTGTTTTTTTATTAACCTGTCTTTTTAATAAGAATAAACACAAGTCAGAAAAGATATTTTTACAAAATGAATATGAAACAGATGTTCAGCACTCACCATTTATTTTTAATTTCACAGGCATTTTTGAGTGTTTTGGACCACTGTCCAAAGATTGAGGAAGAAGTCCCGCTGGTGAAGTCCTACTTGGCACAGTTTTCAGCACGTGCCATCATTGCTGACCTGGTCAGCATTGAAGATTTGGCCCAACAGCTGGAAGATGGCACACATTTCCCACTGTTCTTGCTCTGTCTGCAGCAGATGGTCAAACTGAAGGACCGTGAGTGGCTGGCTGACCTGTTCCAACAGAGCAAGGTCAACATGCAGAAGATGCTACCTGGTATGTCTAAATTCATTCTGACCATAAGAACATTTTTAAGTATCAGTATTTGGCTGCAACTGACAGCTTTCCTTCAATACTATTGTAGAAATTGACCAAAACAAGGACAGGATGCTGGAGATTCTGGAGGGCAAAGGTCTCAGCTTTTTGTTCCCACTCATGAAACTCGAAAAGGAGCTGCTGAAACAGATCAAAGTAGATCCTTCTCCACAGTCTATTTATAAGTGGATCAAAGACAACGTTTCTCCTAAACTTCACATTGACAAGGGCTTTGTCAACATCCTCATGACCAGGTATAGCAATGAGCAATGTTTCCAGTGGTAAAATCAGCCTTTGCTGAAAAGGATATTGGCTTTGTTGGTAAATCTACAAGTATTTTACATATTGACTCTCTTCTCCTTTGCTAGTTTCCTGCAGTATATTGCTTGTGAGATCAACCCTGACGATGATGAGGAGCAGCTTGCAGCACCGAGTAAAGAGCAGCTGGATGATGAGAAGCAACTGTTGCTGTCTTTCAAGCCAGTGATGCAGAAGTTCCTACACGATCGCATTGACTTGCAAGTCAGTGCGATGTATGCTCTGCAGGTCCACTGCAATGCCAAGAGTTTCCCCAAAGGTATACAAACTTGTTAAGCGTGGCCTCTTAGGTCCAAATCACAGAAGGCATTATATGTTGTTGAAGACGCTTAATGGTTGCTCCCTTTTTCCAGGCATGCTTCTGCGCTACTTTGTGAACTTTTATGACATGGAAATAATTGAAGAAGAAGGCTTCCTTTCATGGAAAGAAGATGTCACCCAAGAGTATCCAGGGAAGGGAAAGGCTTTATTTCAGGTAATTTCATGAACATATCTAATTAGTTCAGAACCGAGTGAATGAGATGTTAGGAAATCCAGACACGTGTTGGTTTCTGTGTTAATATTGTACATGCAAATGTACTTATGGTCTAAAACTACTCCAAAATGTGAAGTCCATTGATGTATAGTGTGCCCATATAGTTATTGATTTATCATAAATAACTGGGCCTAAAAACACATATTTTTTTGTTTATGGTGCAGGTGAACCAGTGGCTGACCTGGTTGGAGACTGCAGAAGAAGAGGAGTCAGAGGGCGAAGATTATTGAGGAACAGGCCAAAGCCATGTGTTATCAGGATGCAGTGATTTTTTATTATTATTATTTTTTCATCATTATTATTTTTTCTTTTATTTTTTTTGGTTCTAATGACCTATCCTCTCTCAGCCCAACTTTTTCCCTTCTCTTGTTTTTATTTTCCAGCCACTGTTACAGGTTCCACTATGAACTGTTTTGCCAGATAAAGCCAGCATCACCACCATCTTACTGTACTTAACACTTTTGACTCTGACTTTAAATCTTGTATGATGTCCTACAGCAGATGATTTATACATTTCAATCATTTTGGGTTATGTTTTCTTTGACAGTAGGCAGTATTGTGCAGGAAACTATACCAGCAACAAAACCTGACCCTTTTTATCACTTTGACATCTAGCAGGAGTCACCAAGTGCTGCCATAACTGTTAACTTGAAAACTGTTTACTAAAGAGAAGACTCAAACGTATTGCAAAGAGCCTTTTCTCATTGTTTTATCTGCATTTGTTAATCAGTTTTAGATGCACTTTGCTCTACATCATGAGTCGTTGCAATAGTAAGATACACTTTTCCATGATTTGTTGAAACAATCCAGTCTCAGTTTCTGGCTACTATGATTATAATGGGTGTCTTGTGCTTGAAAGCAGATCATTTTGCCTGAAAACCCAGAACATTCTAGATCGAATGATCTTTTACAATAATGGCCTGTTTTGTTTGCACAATGATTTCGGTTACCCAGGATTAGATCAACGAATCAAGAGATTTTTTTATGTAGAAAACGTTTGTGCTGTTAGGAATGAATCTGTGTGGCCTTTTTAATTTATCATTTGATAAGGATATACCTCTAATGTATCTCGGACTATACTTGAATGTCTCTGTTTTAACATGAGACAGCCAAAGCTTAGTTTCCTGTGTTTCAGTTGTTCACCACCATGTGTGGGAACTTTACGTCAGTTTGCCATTTTTGTCAAGTTTTTCTCTTTTTATCTTGATGAAATTATAAGAAATGCACTGTATGTGTACATTTTAACTTTCTTGGAGTGTCACTGTAATGTTAAGAACAGGAAGTTAAATGTACAACTACAGATCAACCTTTAATAAAGTTTAACAGTTTAACTCCTTGTCCTTTGTTTTCTCCTGAATTCAAATAGTTTTTTTCTTTTACACCTGTCTTGAAAACTTAGGTTAAGTCCTGAGTAATTAGTTACTTTCTGGTCTGTTTCTAAATTTCAAGTTTTCTTGTGGTTAATCATCTGCATTTTGGTGAGACCTAACAGAGGGGCTGACTTCCTACACGACCACATTTCTGAAATGTATTCAAGAAAAAATTGAGCTTTTTGTCTATAATGGTTCTGATTGTTAGCTTAGCCAAGTTAGGTTCAAAGTAAGACAGCAACAAAAACTGCTGCTTGGCTCCAAACGGATGCAGAGGATGTGAAGAACTTCATTTAAACTTAAACGAATTTTGAAACAGGAATGATAAAGTCCTTTCATAAATGAAGCAACACTTGACACATTTTTTTTAAAGTTTTTGGTTGAAAGGACAACTTCCTCAATGTGTATCACCAAACCTCATATTTCAGTGATACTGTTTTTTAATTGAATACAAATTGCTGCTACATGAGTTATGAAAACAACTTTTTTTTTCTACAACCAAAAGAAAACAGAAAGCTCCTTAAAACAATTTGATATGGTCCTTTTTGACATATACTTAAGAAACAGTAGAGACAAAACATATGTTTTACCTCATTAAATTTATGATTAATCTGACTTTGAAGCAGGGACAGGTTTTTAACAAGTGGGGATAGCAGCAAAAAGACTAAAAGCTTTGAAATGTTCGAAAACAAACACCAGTTTGGAACATTTCACAGATAAACTGGTTCACTGGCTGCAAGTGATTGTATCATGATTAAATTAGAGAAGAGCATCCTTAAAAATCTTTGTTTTTCACAGGCAAGAATGGGGCAAAGTTCACCATTTTGTAACACACTGTGCTGTACTGGATATTACTACATGGGTTTAGGAACACTTTGTTCAACTGATGTCAGTAAGCAGTTTGTTAGCAAACAAAGCCATTCTGTTTATTTAGAATTTCTTTTTTGGAATCATGTTTGTAAGTTAAGCACCAATTAGTTACAAACTGAAGTGAATTCATATCAACTCAAGGGTCATATGTTTGCAGCTGAGTCACAAGACAAATTATCCTTGTTTCCTGGTTAAAGTCAGGACAACTTAAGGTTGTTGCCAAAGACTTTGCAGCGAAACAACAAATCAATATCTCATGAGAAACCTTTTCTTTGCTAAAAAGTAATACGAAGTAATAGAAAATAATTATGTCTTCAGAAAAAATCACAGATGACAACATTTTCTATTGGGGTAACAGGAGCATGATGCGGGCATGGAGGATCTTTTTTTTTCACTTTTTATTTGACATTTTATTGAAGCATCTTTCCATTCTTGGGTCAGCATATCGTCTGACCATCCAGGATAATCTGACATAAAAAATAGTTGCATACACCTTTCACCTCAAACACTTCGATTTTTTTTTAACAAAACATCTTTAACAAAACACAGCTTCTGTGAAAAGATATTTCCACATAAGACGATAGCATTTCACTGGAACACCGCTCCCGAAAAAAATCCTACACTTTTCTAGGCTAATTACAAGATACCGCACGGACAGAAATTCCTGCTTTTTCAATCGCAAATAAAAATGCAGATGCAGAGAGTTTTCTCAGCATTACATAGGATGAGTCTGTGAGAAAGATGGGAAGATTAATCGCTCTCATCGTCCTCGTTGTTGGAGGCTTCGGGTTCAGAGCCGTTGTCCGAGCGCCTTGGCGAGCCCTCATTGTCTGACCCTGGTTCAGATGCTCTGTCTGATCCTCTGTCAGATGCTGCGACTGGAGAACCAGGCCTGGACTCGTCGTCCGATCCTGACCGGCTCCTCTTGCTCTCATTGTCTGACTGCTCTGAGTCGGACTGCCTCTGCACCCTCCTCTTTTTCACTGGACGGTCACTCCCAGAGTCTTCATCCCCAGACCCAGCAGAGCGCCGAGGGCTGCCGGCCTCGCTGCCAGAGCGGTTCCTGCCGCCATCTGACTCACTGTCGGACGCAATGCGCCTCCTCTGGCCTCCCTCGTCATCTGATCCCGACCCGCTGTCTCTTTGGTGTCTGTTTGGGAGAAAAGTGCACTCACTTACTTTCTTGATTTTATAACCCACTCAGCAACTGTAAATTCTCAATTATGCCTTTACCTGTCCTCTGCTATTTTCAGACCATCCTCATCTGAAGAGGATTCAGAAGAAGAGATGATAGCCTTAGACTTGATCTTTCCTTTGAGAGACGGCGGTAGACGCTCAGGCTGGGGCTAATGATTAGAAAAAATAATAGATATTAGGCCTGAAAACATATTTCTAAAAGATTTTAACAACATTAATCAAAACATCAGAACCAAGAAAACTCAAAAGACCTTTTCAATCCTCTTGCGTTCCTTTGGTTTGCGCTGCTTCTTGGGTCGCGATGATCCTTCCTCATCATCGCTGTCATCTCCTCCTTTAGCAGATCTGAAATGCAGGACGTTTGCTCTGAGTATCGTATGCACCGTGTTAGGCATCAAAATAAACAACAGGGCAGCAAACTCACCTCCTTCTCTTCTTGCGTGACTTCTTCTCTCCATCCTCGCCCTCCTCCTGCTCGCTGCCACTGCCCCTTCTCTTCTTCTTCTTCTTCACTGGCAGGTCCTCATCAGAGTCATCATTGACAAACTCATCCATGTCAGTTCCTTTCTTACGCTAAGGGGGGAAAAAGGTCAATTGTTCACGCTGCATTCAGTGTAGAGTCAAGTTTGCTAACACTTACCCGTCCTCCTCCACCGCCTGCCTTCTTCTTTTCTTTGGCCATTTCCTTCGATGCCTCTGCGAAGTTGAGCAGGTTCTTGGTCTTCTCCACGTACAACGCTCTCTGTTCCAGGAGCTTCTTCTGTTCCTCTGCCTCTCTGCTGCGCTTTTCCTCCTAATAAAGTTTGAGGGCAACAGGCCAGCCAATTAATGAGAAGCACTTAATGGCAGCTACAAACAAATACCTTGTCATGATAAGTTACTACCAAAAGGTTTTTTCAAAACCTCAGGAGCATCGTAAGTACATTCTAAGTACCTGTTCTTTTAACAACTGCTGACGTAGCAAGTCCCTCTCCTGTTCTTGTTTAGCCCGAAGCTCCTTCTCCTCTTCATCCTGCTTTCTGGCTCTCGCCACGTGGTACTGAGCCTGACTCAGCAAGTCAGAGCACTGCCTGCAATCCCACGATAGACCCAAACCCACAGTGAAGTTACATCCTGCACTAAAGGAACACAACTCCAGCAAAAACTGCATGTAAGACGATGTAATGGAAAATGTAAATGAGTAAGTGGAAAAACTGTTTATCACCGATGACTTAAAACTATAAATACAACTATTGTTTTCATAAATTCTTTTAACCATTAAGACAAATGAAATTTTTGACTTAAATCATAACAGGAGAGATCAAGCATGTAACTTGGTCTCTCTAGACTTTCCAAAATGTATTTTTGAGAAATGTTGAAACTAAAGATCATTAAAGCATCTCTGTTGTCAAAAATAAAATTTAAAAAAAAAAACGAACAAAAACCTCAGTGTGTATTACAGCGTAAGGGACAACACATTCAAACTGACCTGGCCTCAGATGCAGCAAGAGCGAGATCAAACCTCATCTTGTCTCCAGCCTTGCTGAGGTAACTGAAATACCTGTGTGAGGATCAGGAGGAGGAGGAGGAGGAGGAGGGAGATTAGACACGAGAGAGCCGGAGGATCACACTGGGAGGAAGGGACATAGTTAATCAAGTCTGATAGCACTACCTGTGAGCTAGTTCAAGCTCTTTGACGGCACTGAGTACAGCCTTCAAGTTGCTCTTCTCATCTTTTAGCACAAGAGTAGCCAGTCTCTGGAGAACCAGGGCCACGTTGAACATGAGCACTGTGTCACTGGGCGCCACATGACGGGCCTTGTTTTAAAAACACCACAAAGACAGTTAAACTCCACTCACACTGCAGCATTAAATACAAGCTTTGATTTTTTGCTTTAAGTTACCTTCAGCAACATCTGCTTGCACTCTTGGAGTTTCCCACATTTGAAGAGCGCCCTTGCAAGGTACAGCAGAACCTCAGTGTTCTGATATTTGTAAAACTTCTTCAGGCAGTTCTCATACTGTGGAGCAGAATGAAACACTTAATTATATTGGGAAAAAACCAAATAAAAACAATTATTTTAACATTAATCACAAGAAAGCTTCTCACCATCTGCACGGCACTGATGTACTGTTTCTGTTCCACATAGATGTGAGCCAGGTTTAGCCAGACGTCACTGATGTCTGCTGTGGCCTCTCTCACCTGTGCAAACACGTCACGAGCCTCCCTGAAGTAGCCCTTATGGGCCAGGACGGCACCTGAACACAGCACGTAATGTTTAACACCGCATACAAATACACTCAAAAAAAAAAAAAGACAGTATAAAGCTAAACTGACCGATGCCATTGGCAGCATAGAGGTTCTTGGAATCATTTCGCAGGACTTGTTTGTAAATCGCCAAGGCTCGATCCTGATGTCTCTTTTCCTGTAAAGACAAAAACACTCTTACTGCATTTGGAGATAGATTATTTCCATTCACTTTCACACAATCAGCTGAGGGTTTACTGCATTTTATCATGGATATGCCCTTGCTTTGTCTTAAACAAATACCGTCTCTACTAACATCAAAAACTATTACTGGCTAATTTTTCGCAGAAAAAGTTTTCCACTCTGCCTTCGGCTGGTTTATTAACAACTTGTCTTGTCTACAGTCTTTCTTTGCAGGGAGAAGTTGGTGTAAAGATCAAGAGTTTACAAAGTCTGCTCCTAGTTGAAGTTAAAGTTTGCACCACCTCCACTGATCAATTGCCTGAAGAATTCACCAAAGAGCTCAAACGTTCTACATTAACAGCTGTGTTTCCAATTGATTTAAAGAAAAACATCTGCCTGCACCTTCTCTCGGTCTCTGGTGGGCTGGTGCAGAGTCTGCAGCCACACGTTACCCAGAGCCAGCATGGAGTAGGTGTCGTTCTGTGTGGACGGCTGCTTCAGAATACGGTCAAACTTCTTTTGTCCCGGTCCCCATTCCTGTTTGGCCAAGTGAAGGTTCCCTATCAGGGACCAGGCATCCGGATGATCCTACGCCAAACAGAAGATAATGGATCAGATTATGGTGAATGGAACTTGACATCAAATTTGATTGTGGTATTATTATGATCACACTGAATGAGATGACAAAGTACCTGATTAATCTGCAAGGCCTCTTTAAACCAGTCAGAGGCTTCATAGAAATTTCCTTTATCACGAGCCATCGCTCCAAGACGCAAATAACCTGAAGGACAGAAATTAAAGCAATTTGTCGAAAGAGTACAATCATTTTTGTTCTCATTTTCACTTTTTTTTTTATCATATAATGTTGCATGCTTACAGTCCACATAGTTAGGATGCTCTCTCAGGATGTTTTTGTAGAGTTTCTCAGCTTCATGGAATTCACACATTGCCTCATACAGCCGAGCCAGATTGTAGGAGGTGGTGACAGAAATGGCATTGTAGTAATGCTCGTCATGCTCTCCTTCGGCTTTGGCCCGCTCCAGAGATGCAAGAAAGTATTTCTGTGGGTGAAAAGACATGACCCATCCTTGAAATACCACTGTTGTGCGCTAAATATAGTGTTCTGCGCACTGTGTGATCATGAATCTCTACCTTGGCCTCTCCAAGGTTGCCCAGTCTGAAGTGAAGAGCACCCAGGTTGTTGAGGATCTCAGGGGGAACATCAGCCTGCACCTTCTCCTGCAGGATGCGGGTGGCTGTGCCATACGCAGACAGCGCTCCTTGGATGTCAGTCTGCTCCAGGATCTGAGCCAGCTCAATCCAAGCCTCCACGTCATCTGGGTACTGCTCTGTCACTTTCTTCAAATGACCCTAAAGAACAACAACGGAAACATTTCTCCAAATATGATCATTCAAAAATAGTCCTAAAAAGAAAATTATTAAAACTCTGATGAAATAATCATACATACTTTTGCAATATCTCTCTTTTCCTGATCATCAGATGTTGCATAGAGGGACCCCAGAATTTTCATAGTTTCATAGTTGTTCGGGTAAGCCTTCAAAACCTTTTCAAAACACTGTGCCGCATTCTCCTTGTCTCTACGATACACATACATCTGTCCCAAGCCGAAGAAGGGCAACACAAAGGTGGACGAGGCGAACTGAGTGGCCTGGTAGTAATACTGAAAGGCTTGATCATAGTCCTCCTGAAGAGAAAAGGAGATGTTAGAGACATAAAGTAATAGCACAGGGACAAAGGCTGCCTCAGGATCAGTTTGGTTCCCACCTGCACATGAAATGAGCGAGCTAACTGGTAGCAGCTCTCAGCCTGCATGGCCTCGACCTCTGTGTTATGGAAAGCGTGGAGGGCCAGATGCTGCACTTTACTGTAATCCTGAAATTAAACAGGAAACACACAGGTGTGAGTTATAGTTAAATAACACTCCAGTTTAGTTGTGTCAGAGTTTTGAAGACCAGCAGACTACCTTTTTGAAGAAGAAGTGGTTGGCAAGGTGGTTGAGCACCATGGGGTTGCTGGGGTCGATGGTGTAGGCTCGTGACAGGAGCTGCACTCCGTTCTTGATGGAATCTGCCTCCTTGTTGTTGAGCTCTAAAACCGCCAAACCAACGAGGGCTCCCACACACTTTGAGTTCAGCTCCAAAGCTCGACCAAAAGCCAAACGAGCCTTCTCCAGTTTGTTGAGTTTGACAAAACAGTGGCCCATCCCCAACCTCACCTCAGCTACACAGAAACACAAGAGGCCAGAAGAAAGATTAAGAAACACATCTCTATGTCAAAATGCAGTTAGGACACTAGCAAGAGAGCCAGTATTTACTCATCACTTATTTAATGATATTTGAAAAAAAAAAACTGAAAATGATTTTGTGCTCTGGGAGGATGTAGTAAGCATCTTTCTTTATTTCCTTACATTAAACAGACTGTAAAGGCTACTGGCAAAATATTAATTGATCAATAAATAACGAAAGTAAATACTAGTTCTGGCTGTTTTGTCTTTTTTTATTGTATTTAAATTAAGTGGAGGCTTTTTGGGGTATTTACTATGATTTTTTGTAATCTGCAGCAAAGTTTTCTGCTTATTTTCATTTACTCTCTGTATCACTTTGTCACTTTATGATCAAATCAGAAGAATCTTTCATCAAGAAGTTTGTGACTATTATCAAAATTTTCATGCTCAGATACTGACTGTCAACTGGACTCTTGTTGTATATTAGTAAAAAGTAATGCTATCTTAGTTCTAGTAGGATTTGGTCTGAAGAATTTTTACCTGGGCAGCCGGGGTTTGTACGTAGAGCCTTTTTGTAATATGCCAGCGCTCCTCTGTAATCCTTTTTATTGAAGGAGATGCAGGCCTTACCTGTTGATAACAACAGAATCATTATTTCAGTGAATCAATCACAAGATCAAGAAATACATGCTGTTGTTTTTTTTTTTAACATATTGATCTTACCGAGTAAAGCAGGGATGTTGTTAGTGGACTGATTGAGGACAAAGTGGAACTGAGCATCTGCTTGGTCCATTTTATCTCCCTCCAGCAGGCAGAAACATGCTCTCCCCAACAAATGGTTCTGAGTAAGCAAAACGCATATTATATGTGTACTCATGACAACATTAGTGGAGCCATAGCAGTTTTCTCTTATTGTCATCATCATTAGTGGCTCAGATAGACTTGTCTCTTACCTGATCATACATGATGATCTTGTCGGCCATTGTGTAGAGCAGAGTGGCCTGCGTGATGAGTTCTTTCTTGGCATCTTTGTTTTTCTCTTTACGCGCCTGCTGGACATAGTAAGCTGCCAATGTGTCCAAACAGGTCATCTGGTCCTTCTCGTGGTCTCTGTAGTCAAGGTTTCCATCAATACGAGCTGCTTCTAAAAGCTTGACAAAATCCTCTGTTTTGCCCTGCTTGTAGTACTCCAACTGAAAGGACAGAGTTAAAACTTTTTAAAAATTTGCAAATGTGATAAACTTATTTATTAAATTGTCTGTGGTAGCTTAACTGACTCACCGCTAAAGCGATCCATATGTGCAGCTGTGTGTGTTCCTGCTTCAGGATACTGATGACTTCATCTCCTTCTGGCAGCTGGTCAAAGTCGAGCTCAATAACCTGCAAAATACATTTACTCAAGTCACAAAGCATCAGTGTAAAAAAACTGATACAATATGTGTAAATCTAGTAACAATATCAGTGTGACATAACAACACAATTTTGTCAAACATCAAGGGTTAAAATTTCAATTATACTATGGTGCTTGTCAATGTATTATCTTTAAGTATAAATAGCCACTGTGATGTGAGAGTTGCTACAAATCAATGGCCAAGACTGCATTATAGCATTGTTGGATATTTCTATGACTTTCACATCAAAACAATACTGCTCTAGGTTAAGGTTAGAGCTATTTTTGTAAGGTGATTCATTCATTAAATTAGCCAACACCAGAATTCCTGTCAGTCTATATTATCCATCAACAGTTCGTCCATTTATTATTGTTTGACAATGAATATTGCACCACACATTCAGTTATCAGGTAAACTTGACTAAAATTATGCAGTCTCCTACCACAATCCTACTGCAATTATTCTCAACTGTAAAGATGGTTGAAATCGTTTCAGAGGCGCTGAATCAACTTTGTAGTCATTTTGGAGGCTGTAGTGTTGTTGTTAACAGCCTGACAACTGATCGATATAAATAGCGATATTTTTAAAACGTGAAAAATAATTCTAACCTTTTATTTTACTGCATTAAGTACTTGTTTATTTACTTTGCCGACTAACACATATACAACGACGCAGTAGTAGGTTAAGAATTATTCTGACTGTCGTAGTTTAAGTATCGCAAATTTAAGACAGAGACTTCAATTTCACCTGGATCTTGTTTTAAAAGGTCCTCTGTAACATTTAGGTGCAGTGTGGACTGTTTTATTAAAAGTGACAACGACAGTGAACATTACTGCCCGACTAACTTGCATCAGAGTCTGAGCTCCTAATCCTGCAGACATTAGTAATGTGTCCTGACGCCAATATCTCTACTTATTCAAAACATCACAAGTGACGTTATTTGCATTTCGGGTCACCACGCAAATATCTACCATAACTTTGACGTTACTTTACATTAAATACACCGTTTTGCAACTTACACTACATTAGCTAATGCTACCTGAAGTTAGCATACACAGCTAGTAGCACAGCGGGGTTCACTTATTTTAACATCCACAATAAATTTAGTCCAAAAATTAGACGAGTTTTACCTCATCCGTGTCCCGTAAAGGGATCTCGATAGAGCCCCGAGACATTTTGACGGATGAAAAATCCACTTGAAGCTAGACTTTTGGTTATTATAAAAAAATCTTCAGCCCGTTGTCTGTTGGTAGCTAGGCTACTTCATGCTTCCGATAGGAAACAAACATACGGACAGTGCAAGCTAATTTGTGTCCGGGTAGGTTGTTCTGGATTCTGAAAACGTTCCTCCTAAAGCTAAACACTTGATGATCTCGGATGAAAACATTGTTGTCACAGTAAAAATTGCAATAACAAAGAAAACATTTGCCTGGAGATATATGTAGGCTTAAATTACAGTAATTTTAGTACTTTAAGGGGGTTCTAAGTAAGTCTAATTAGATCAATTTGGTTTAAATGGTATTCACAAGTGATTTGTTGCACCGAATATACTTAAAAACAATTTCATTTGTCGGTCGGTATGTGACAAACTCACATTCCTAAATTCGGAATGTTAATGGACGGCTGACAGACTGTGCATTTGATAAGTTAAACTGGTGAAGTCTGAAGTCTATTAACCCCTGCAGGGCAGCATTAAGGCAGGAAAGGGATGAGGTGGGGGAAGATGGGGGAGGACTGCGGGGGTGAAGAGGGCAGGGGGATGTCAGCTGGTTTTGATGTGAAGCAGTGAAAACAAGCACAAGAGCATCTTGACGACTTCATGTTCTACCATTCCCGTGAATCAGAGGAAAATGAAAAATTACTATTTTAACATTTGATATTCTTGATTACTTTGAGGAGGAGCTGGTCCACACTGAAAAGTAAGAGTTTATTGTTATTACTTTTTCTAAAAAAAAAAAAATACACATGATTGCCGATGCAACTAAACGACAAACAAAATAAGTATATTACAATCTAATTGTGCACAATATTAATGAAATATTGTCAATACTCTATGTATAACACATACAGAATTAATTTTTAGTTTGGAGATTTGATATAAGAAAAATGTAGTCAAGCTATTATCTGCCTTTAAAAAATAACATTTATAAATATTGTTGCTCACATTTTCCTACCTTGTTCTAGGATTAAAATAAGGAAAAAAAATGTTATGTACCCCTCTGATTAGATCTCATTGAGCACATGTAAGTACATATAAGTACATATATAATTTACATTTTAGATGATCATTGATTTCAATGTGTGATGTGTCAATTCCTATCTGTATTTTATCTGTGAGTTTTGGCATCTACACATAATTAATAAAGGTAACAAAGTATTTGTTGATATATTTATTAAAATATCAGGTCATGTAGGAATGTGACAGTCAGGAGGATTCAGGAGAAACAAGCACGATGTCTGGTGGCAATGATGGTAAGTGTTGCAGTTAATTTCCTTTTTTTTTAATAAAAGTAACAAACACATATATATACACTGTACATTAACCTACCTTACATGTGTACTTCATGTGAATGAATCCACACTGATTTTTGCTCATCTCTACATGCTAAGCGTGGGACCCACCAGGCTGTGGAAGGAGGGATGAGGACAATAAAGATACAGGTGGATTCTCTGAACAAGAACTCCTTGACATCATGTATAATACATGTAACAGCTCCAACACAGGTACACAGGATTTTCTTGAATTTTACCAGAAACAGATTATATCACATTAGATCATGTGAACCATGAATCAGTCCTCTTGCATTTCTCACGTCTTCCAGGAGAGGTGTTGGCCTCCACCATCATACAGTACCTGCAGACAATGACAGCTCAGAGCTCGGAGCAGGACCGGCTAGCAGCCCTGCGACGGCTTCTGGACCCTGATTCCCAGGACCCACATGTGAGCCGAGAGACTTTCCACTCCACCATGAGGGAGTGGATCGCACAGTGCAGCCAGGACAGGTGAGACAGGAGCTAAATATTTAAAATATTTTACCAAATTATTAACTTTACAATTCATAGGTTAAGAATAAGAAAATATAGACGAGCACTGAATATTGAAATGTTGTCAGTTCACAGTGATCCTTATTTTGTTTTTGGTTTTTGGTTTTTTTTTTTAATTTTACAAACAAAGTTAAACTGATTTGTTTCAGCATTTTCTATGAGACTTTTCCTGTGTTCCAGCACCGATGTGGATGCCAGCCATGTATCTTGGCCAGACTCTCCTAAAGTGCCTGCAAACGGTAGGCTGACATTGTTTTGCTCAGACTTTTGAGAAATATCTTAATCACATTTCACAACTCACTGAGCCTGCGTTCCTTTCAGGGCTGGATTTCTCAGGTCCTCAAAGCACAGCTGCATCCTCAGAGAACCACCAGTGTTCCTGGTTAGTGACTCCACTTCTTTCACTTCTCATGGCAATTGTCTGCCTCCTATAGTCAGTCTGTTGACATACCTCATCATTCACTATTTGTTTGGCTTCAGTGAAGGAAAAGACTTGTCAGGTAAAGTGGCTGAACTGAAGCAGGCTCACCGCAAGCTGAGCGAGCAGAACAGCAGCCTGCTGCAGACGGTGGCTCAGTGTGAGGACATAAACCTGCAGCTCACTCTGGAGATCGCTGAGCTGCGAGCAAAGCTAGCCAGGTGAAGGATTCACTCCCATCATTCACTTCATTTAATTTCAGTTATATTTTGTAGAATTATGCAAAAACATAATTCACTCATTTAGTCCCATTATATCTCATGTGACATCAGTGCACAAACCATAACAAAAATATAAACTGTAGCCCAATCTGTAGCAAAATAAGACACATTTAATGGTAAAAAAGGAGCATGGGAAGCCGAATTTAACATCATACATCAAATAATGGATCCCACATGCTAACTAGGTAGACTTTGGTCCAGATGCAGGTCAAAAAATGATTAAAGTTAGATTTTTTCATGTCACGTCACAAGCATCTTTGATGTGCTGATTGCCAAAGTTAATGAGAATGTTATCAAGATTAGAATGTCAAATAAGAAAAAGTTTAAAGGCATGTTAAAAAAAAAGCAATTAATGCAAATAAAAATTGGCAGTGAAAACCATGTTTCAGCAGGAGTAAATGAAGAATTATGTGTTGATTTTGTCCAAGAAAGGCATGATGTACTTCGTTTTCAAATCAAACCCTGGCAGTCTGGAATAGTTGCAAAACACCACTGCAACAGCCAACAGGCCAATTTCCAACACTGTCAGAGCTCAGAAGGAAAAATCGCAAATCTTCACCAGCTGCAGCTGCCACACCAAGCTACCAGCAGAATAACTGTAAAAACCAACCTGCATTTTTCTTCCTGTGAATGCAGTGAACAACTCATATAAGCAGCAAACTCATCAGTGAGGACGTAGATCAGTGTATCTGCCTGGCTGTCACATTTGTTGTGAATGTAAAGACTGTGATAAGCTCTGCAGGTGTCACTTTTTCCATGAATACAGAAACATGTATTGTGTGCAGAGTTCTCTTTAAAACTTAAGTATGATTCACTTTATCGATAGTTTCTCTGGATTTGAGATAATTGAAATTCAACAGATGATCATATATCATATCATCAATCATTTGTCATGTTTTTAGACCTATTTTAAAGACAATGAGGCTATGGAATGAAAATAATAACTGTCTATCTGACTATGAGTCAAATGTAGAGAAGGTTTTATTTATTCCCTCCTTTTCTGATGGATTTCTTGGTTGTTTCGGACACAAGTAGAGGTGGATCTTCTCCCGACCAAAGGCTCTGATGTGTTTTTTGGGTTAATGCAGTGCTCAGCGGTCTGCAGCAAGATCCAGATCCCTGACAGAAGAACTGGAAGAGACCCGTCGGGGGTTTAAAGAGGCCCAGGAGAGAGCCGCCCGCGCCCAAACCAGCTGCACCAAACTGGTACATCACAAACTTCACAGCCTCTCAGGAAAGTTTCCTGACATGTTTTATGGAAACTGTTTACATTTAAATCTTCTTTCATCTTCAGAGCAATGAGGTTGAATGCCTGAAGGTTCACATTAGGAGGCTTGAAGACAAGGTAATGGAGATCTTGTAAGTAATGTGAGTCCATATGTGAGCAAGTTGTTGTTCCTTTCAAGTAATAAAAGTTGTGTCCACCAGAATGAAAAACTCACCTTTGAAAGGACGTGCTCTGAAGATAGCATCAACAAACTGAGGAAGGTCAACGCAGAGTTGAGAGTAAGAACAGATCTGCAAAACTTGCTCGTGTTTGACTCTTTGTTTTGAGTTTGAATTCACAGTTAAAAATCTTAATGTTCACAGGCTGAACTCGAGGAAACTCTGGTTATGTTGACGCTGAGAGGCAGAGAAATCACAAAGGTTGGTCTAGCTTGGTATTTTCAGGAAGAAAAAATGAACATGTCTTATTCTTAACTTTGCTGTCTTTGTCCCGGTACAGAAAGACATTCTTATGGATAAGATGAAGAGTTCTCATGTGGAGAATCACAACATGATTGAGGTTTGTTTGATGCTCAGTCACAAAAAAGAGGAACACGGAATTTTGACAAGGCTTTTTTCAAGACTGACTTAAGAGAGTCTTATGAAAATATATGAAAACACTAGTGAACATTCACAGTGATGAGTTTAGTATCACAACAATAATTAAACTTATCAGCATCACAATGTCTGAGAAAACAGAGTTTTGAGAACATGTTTATAGGTTTTATTAAATGGTTAAAATGTATGTTAACTGTTAATTGAAACACTAACTGCTGTTTCAGGGTCTGCAGTCAGAGCTGATGAGGCTGCAGGAACACTCACAACAAGTTCTTTTGAGGTATTTTTTTTTCAATGGCCAACTTTAGATGAAAGCTTTTGGCTTGTGTGTGTAATAATGTTTTTTTATATTAACCAAGAGCTTTTAATGTTGATTTCTTTGGACTAAATACAAAATTATTTGCACTTTATTCAACTCATCTTCCTTATTTTTCTAAGACCATAATGTTGTGCAGTAGGCTTACTCCAGAAGTTCAGTATTGCACTTTCATATTGTCTGGGGGCTCACAGGCACTATTTCCTAAAAAAAAGAACACAACATTATGTTTAGAGTCTCTTTTTGTGCATGGCTGCCCATATACTCAAATATGTTGAGGCTCCATCACTTCTGTCTGTTCTTTACAGGTATGACAGACATTGTATCGGCCCTCAGAGTCTCTACAGTCGAGATCCTCCAAACCACCGCTCTCTGCAGAGCGAGATGCAGGATATGCAGCAGGTAGGAAGTGCTCACTATCTGCTTGTTATCCCTTCATGGTACTGCTTATCTGCTTAATGTTGCGTCCTGCGTCTGTAGCCGCATCACCGTGCTCTGGATGACATCAGCCTCCCATCTCTGCACACGCAAAGTGATGATATTCAGAGCATCATTCACAGGATCAAGTCTGCAGAAATAGCTCATCTTCTCCACAATAAGTATCCCGAGAGGGTGAGGAGAGAGAAGACACTCAACAGAGCATGATTATGGCATGCAGGAACATGTATGTGTATAAATCTGTCTTATCTCTCTTGTGTCCTCTCTCAATAACAGGATTCCACTCCTGTAGAAACACAGGAGAGGCCTTTTCCTCATCACCAGCAGCAACAGGCAAGCATCAAGCAGCAGCTTGTCAATGTGTATGTGAGTTTTTTCTCCTGTTATGGTAACAGACTGAATTTGGGTGATGTTAGGTCTCTGTTCTGTGAAGCTTCCTCCAGCTAATAAAAGAGATGTCTAGTTGTGACAGTATATTTATGGGCACCTCCATTACGCAACCCATAGAAGATACTATCTCCTGTGTGTTAGACTCTATCAGGGATAAGTGCAGTTTTAGTGCCCCTCGGTAACTGCAGACATAACAGTGTGTAAAGGAGATGTTTATAAAGCTATGGTGGTGGTTTTAGGCTTCAGGAGCTGGAGCTGCACAAGTGTATGTGGGAGGAGAAAGGGGAGAAGGTGGAGGAACGGTGGAGAGCCTGGGAGCAAAGGGAGCAAAAGCAAAGTCAGACTGGAAGCCAGACTCAGATCCAGGAGGCCAAGAAGGTGGCTGTGGTGAACTGGTGGAAAGCCCGCAGCATAGAGGGGGCTAAGGCCCGGACCAAAGAAACCCAGTCGGTCCAGGAGCTCCTTGAGACGCAGACAAAGCTCCAGCAAGCAGAGCAGACCATCACTGATATGAGGGAGCAGGTCTGCCACCTGCAAGCCTCCCTAATATCTGCACAGGAGTGTGTTGCCAGGCAAAAAAACAGCAGTGCTGCTCTTCATATTGATAAAGGAACAAACACAGAGAGAGGAGAAGCACACAAGGCTGTGGAGAAAGTTGTGAAGGATCAGAGGGATGCAGCTGTGGCCACCGAGATTACTGGTGGAGCAGCCTCAGAGAAGGAGCACACCCAGCTTCAGGTGACTGCAGACGGCCTTCTGACGACGCTCAAAAGGATGGAGGCGATGGTCAACAGCGCCCTGGAGACCGCGGAGCTGGTGAGGGAGAGCGAGCAAAGGGTGAGCCAGGTGAGGGTGAGAATGGAGAGCATCACCCAGAAGGTGGAGGAGGCTCTAGATCGAGCCGCTGACACTGACGTGAAGCTAAATGTTCTGGAGTCAAGAATCACTAAAGACGCTTCAAATCAGGTTTGTGATACAAATCAGTGTTTGCTTTATAATGGACTAACAAGTTAACTGTAGTTTTTGTAAATTATTATGAGATTAGTACAGATGAAGTAATCAGAGCAGCTGTAGGTTCATAAGAATGTTGTTTTAATAAAACATATTCGTGTGTCATATTTGGTTATATCCCGGTTTTAGCTAAATATCAAGTAAAATAATGTGTAAATCACCATATAGTTGCTATAGTTTTGCAGAGTTATCAAGTCTATGTTTTAAAACATGAACACCAGGAATTTCTCATCAGGGAGATGTTTTTAGAATCAGGGATTCTTTTTTTCATTATGAGTTCATAACACTTTTGTGGGAACAAAAACTGCCAGAATAAATCATTTTAGTATCAAAAGTTTTGACTGAAGGTTATAACATTACTACACTCTTGAGACAGTATTTGTTTCTGAGCATCAGAAAAGAAAAAAAATGTGTGCACTTTACATTTAACTGATAAATATTTTTGACTTGATGCAATGATATTGACTGTGAAACATTGAAACCCTTTAAAACATCATACAAGCTTATGTGGCTGTTCATCACAGTGAGTCTCTGACTCAGCAGTCAATGTTTCTTATCAGACTGTGCCATTTTTTAATAGCCTAGAGAAATATGAATTAGCAGTATTTCAAGAAAGATAACAAAGATTTGAGAAATGTCCAAAGAATAATCGTAACTTCACGGAACAGAGTTTATATGTCCTTGTTTCCTGTGCTGGTAACCATCTTATAAAAGCAGTTTTCAAACTCCCTCCGGCATGCACCCCTTCAGAAGTCAAAAAAAGTTCACAGCACAGTAACATTAGAAATTCATTTCTATTTATTCCCCCACATAAATCATATTTACTCATTTTTATGACAAATCTTAGCCCCTGAGATGAAGGGAGCTGATGACTGCACGAAGGCAGTGCTGACTTGTGTTTTTCAGTCACTCGGTGCAGAACTTTAATCAAGTTATTCACTTCAAACTTCCTGCATCATCACTCAAAAAGCTGAAATGTATGTGCATGCATCTCCTTCTACATCAGACCAAGAAGTTATCAATCACACCTCATTGTCATAGTTTTACATAATATAAAAATTCAACGCATGAATTTGTTTCTCTCTTACTCATAAGTCTCCAGGCCCCACTCTGCCAGCTGATCCTGGAACAGACGCTGCAGGTATTTTGGATGCCTCTGATATGGAGCCTGAAATCAGAGTCAGAACAGAGAGTCCTCCTCCATCTCATGAAATCCCAGAAGTCAGTGAGCCCCTACAGCTACCCATGAATGGTATGCATTACAGGCTGCATTACAGAAATACAACCACAGTATTATTTTTTTCTTTTTTTATTATCCTTTTTTAGCCAGGAAGGTCCAATTGAGTTATGAGATTTCTTCTTCCAGTGGATCCTAGTCCAGACGACAGCGTAAAGATACAATTTCACATGTCAGAACACATACAGCGCATAAAAAGAAAAACAAGATAAATAATAAAAGAGAAGAGGCAAACAGGCTATAATAATGTCAATACACATCACACCCAGGTCTAGAATTATGTAAAACAGTGACAGGTTTCCTTTAGGGCCATCTGTAAAAGTCCTTAAAAAGCATCCAAAGAAGGGAGTCCATCCAAAGTAACAGTTTTTTCCTTTTGTTCTTTGCCTATGGTGCATAAAAAAATGCAGTCTTACCAAGCTCTGGGGACATTAGAAGAAATTTATAAATAGATCTAGTGCTGTACTTACTGGTATGAAACGATAAAGAGACTGAATTTACAAGTAGCTAATTTACCTCACACCTCATATTGTCTAACAGATAAAAAACAAGCTTTGCACATCTTTTTTTTCAGGCCCAATTGTGGTAAGGGGTTACACTGTGAGACACAGATGAATTAAGGCTACTTCCTCCACTAATGGTAATCCCCAAGGATGCCTGAAAATAGGCACAACAGATATTTACATTGCACGCAACAGCTGGTACAGTGAGGAGGAAGAGAGAACAAGCTCCGAGGGAGTGTATGTTATCTATCAAAGGGGGACTTGGGGAAAGCTGGGGGAGATCAGAATGAGTATTTAAAGTAAACAAAGCAGGGGTCAAATATTTTTAGCCACATGACATTTTAACTGACAATAGTTTTGTAAGAGTTTTTCGAAACGATATGACTGAATCAGTTCTGATCTGAGTTATTTCTTGTTCTCATTTCAACCCACATTTACGTCTGATTGTTCTTAAGTGCTTTTAGAAACTTTATATACAGACACTGAGAAATCTGATATCTGTTACAAAGTACAAAAGGCTTCTGGGTGCATTACAGGACTCATTCAACAAAAAAAAGAAAATTAATGTGGATAAATGAACTCAAAGCATGTAACATTATGTGCACTTCAGTTTTGGTACAGATAAGTGCATTATGTGATCCTTCAAGATGCTGGTTGGCAGATATGTTACTTTCAGACAGATCCAGGCTAGTTGTTTTCAGTCTTTGTGCTAAGCTAAGCTAACTTTACATACAGTATATGTGGATGGCAAGAATCTGCTGTGTGTAAGTGTGTTTCTCAAAATGTCAAACTTTTCTTTAAAACGTTACAAAGATCAAATAGGGTTTTTCTTTACTGGTTACCCAAAGAGGGAAAAAAAAAAAATCTTTATTGTTGTTTTGCAAACCTTTGTGAGGCCTCATGTGCTTGCATTCCTGAAAGCTGCTGGATGTGAACGATTGATGTGACTATTCTGTCATCACATATTTTCTTATTCTAATCATGTTGCAATGAGTTTCTTGGCCAAAGGAAGGGTCACTTTCCTTTCAGACCTCCAGGAAAGCTCATGGCAAATACCTTCAAATTCTTCCTCCCTAAAAAAAGAGTCCCTTGATGGCTCAGAGGGCCAAGTCTTCTTATATTTAACAGTTTATTTGTGACTGAGAGGAGAGTTTGTAGTTTGCTGAGGTTGCTAAGAACCCCTGTTGTGCCTCAGAGGGAAAATTACATCTCTGAAGAACAGACAGCAGTCGTCTCTATGTCCAAGTGTTTGTTTATTTTATAGCCTTATGTCTAAAGTGTGTCCAGTGCCATGTTGGCATGGACAAATGAAGCTTCATCCGCATAATAAAAAGCTGCAGCAGGATAAACAATAAAAGTTTTATGTTGGAAATTGCTGCCATAAAAGTTTATATGTGCCTGCCAGAGTGATGGTACTGTATCTAACGCTGTGGATGGTGCACGGCATAAAACAATGCAGATCTTGTTATGTGGGGAAGGTTTCATCTTAGATCCCCCAGCACAGCCAAAAAAAAAAAAGTAAGCATTGCCTCAAGAGTAATGTACTTAACCTTTTAAATGTATATACCAGGCGTAGAAAATATAAATAAGTGTCATGTAAAAAGTGATAAATTCAACCAAAAGGTTTCATCTGCAGTCCCTGGACATGTCAAGTGTTAAATAAGCTCAACAAGGAGCAACATCAAAGTATGAATTTAAGGACACATAAGCATAAATAAAAATAATCCCATCAAAAGCTTAAGTATGAATGATGTTGACTGTGTCTTAAATAATTTGAGTTTGATGTGTAAGGCTGCTAACATTCACCAAATAGGTAATATTTCAATTAAAACAGAATGTCAACCTCATGGGGGCAGTAGAGGGATCACCAAAGTCAATGGGAATGATCCTCTGGGAATCAAAATATGCTTTCTATTCAGTAGTCCTTGAGATATTTGAGTCTAAAGTGGTAAACAGACAGACAGGCTTTCCCATACAGAGAGCCTTGAGTAAAAGATACAATATAAACCTTATAAACCTTTAAAACTCATATTATGGGTGAATGTTGAGCATTAGTGTTGCAGTTCATGTTTGTGCTTCTATAATTTCAATGACATCGAGAGTATAAAGAGTTCTCTGCCTCTATTAAGGCTTCTAAAACTTTTTTTTATATTCTTCTCTTATCTACCTTATACAAATATAATGTTAATATGAGATGTACAGCATTACAAAGGAATAAAATTTGTTTTAGGTTTTATGTTGCCGTTTAAAACAAGGCACAGACAGGTTATGTCATGATTTAAGATCCATCGGAGACTGAATGTAAATAATTTAGAAAAGTAGGTCTCTAATGCTCAGTGTGTGTGTGTGTGTGTGTGTGTGTGTGTGTGTGTGTGGTAGCTGTAAACAGAGTGTTCTTTGATGAAGAATCTATAAACGAGAGAAAGGTGGAAAAACCAAAAGCACTCAAGTTGGAATGTGAATTAATTTGTGAGGTCAAGTAGAACGTTTCCAGGAATAAAAAACAAAAGCTGCGATGAGGAAAAACAAAAATATCTGACAGTGTCTGAAGTGAAAATTAGGTTAAATTCAGACAAATGTGTGAAAGGTAGCAGCCAACACACTCCAAGCATCTACTGTACATCTCCTTTTTTTCTCTGTGATTTGTGTAATGATTAATGTAGTTACATCTGGCTGTAAAATGCTGCACAACTCAAATAGTTTTTGGAGTCTAAATTCTTTCCAGTAGTCTAAACGCTTGCACTATCAAATGTGCAGCATAAAAGCAGTTAAGTGTTGTTTTATTTATCTGCATCCTCTCATATTCAGTAAAACACTGATTCATTTGTAGTTCTCCCCTGTTTAATGACCTTTAAAGTGCCATTTTGCTGTTCAGCTCTGTTTAAAAGTCCATGAGTCACTGGCGTTTAGCCTTCTGCTTGGTATCACAATATTACCGACCTTTCTGAGAGCACCTGAAGCAGACGACACAATAGCCTTTACTTGGGGCCAAGAGCTTTCAACATGGGATCAAGCACTTCATGTGCTCGAAATGGTTGCCAGGTAATTGTTGCCCCTAGTTATGGAGGCGGAGGAGTGTGTGTGTGTTTGTGTGTCGGGGGGTATTTCCTGTAACAAGAGTTACAGTAGTTAGACCAATCAGATGAATATCATGCTGCCAGCATCAGTCTCACACGACAGAAAACTCAATTTATGTCTTCCCTATTTGTTTCTCTTTCTGTTTCTCACACAAAATCACACACCTACATACACACACACACACACACACACACACACACTGACAAACTCTTTTCTTTTTTTAACCGCTCATGACATTTGCATGGCACATGCTTTTCTGCTAAATGCAAATCAACTGTTCTCACTGCCTGTCTGTGCTCTGGCTCCAACAGGTGGCACAGGACGAGGCAGCTACAGCGAGGTAAGACTCCCTCCGTCTCTACAGCGAACAAATGTTTTCTTATTCTGTATTTAGAGGTAGGAGTGTGTGTTTAATGTGTTGTATGTTTGTGTTTTGTGGTCTTTTTCGAAGTGGCTCGGTAGAATCGTATGTAAAGCAGGTGTTAGACCTTTTTGAAGTGCAGTTTCACTCTGTGCTTTAAACGGAGTTGTAGAATAACTGTTGTACATTAACCTCAAGAACGGTACTGAAGTGTAATTTAAAGGTATTTGTAATTTATTTAAGTGTTTCTACTTCATGCTACTGTGTATCTCTAATATAATTTCAGAGAGGAATATAGTAATTTTATTCAGGTACATCAATCTGGCAACTTTTTTGGGCTCCACTTAAGGCTGAATTACAAACATTTAATAAAAGTTAAATAACACATTATAAATTAGCTTACAGCTAACTAATATATTGTCAGTTTTTTATTAATGTACAGTTTTTATCATTTTTTGTAACTTTTCCTGTGTTATACTATATCATCATTCTTTGTCTATTATCATAAATATTATCTGTTTAAAACTAAACCCTGATTCTAAACAAGTTGTGACAACATGAGAAATATCAATAAAATGTAAATATAAAGATGATATATTTTGCTAGCCCTTTTTAGAATAAACTCATTCCAAAACAGTACAAAGGCAATAAATGAAATATTCCTGTTCCCAACTTTATTGTTTTTTTTGTAAATATATGCTCTTTCTGAATTTGATACCCAGCAGCATATTTCAGACATGTTGGGACAGGAGCAACAAAAGGCTGTGAAAGTTGTCGAATGCTCAAAAAACACCTGTCTGGAACATTCCACAGGTGAACAGACTCACTGGTATCAGGTGAAAGTCTCATGATTGGGTATAAAAGGAGTAGCCTCAAAAGGCTCAGTTGCCTACAAACAAATGTTGAGGGAAATTCACCACTTTCGGTAACACATGACTGAATAAAGGATATTACTTCAAAGACTAAGGAGAACTTTATTAAACTTTATTGAACTGTTGTTGGTAAACACGGTTTGTTTACGAATAATTGCATTCTGCATCTCAACTTTTTGGAATTGAGGTTTGCACATTATAGTGAGTATAGACCACATGTTCAGAGTTTATATACCTGTACAGCTTATGAATGATAATTAAGGTAACACTTGAAGTTAAGTGCTGCACCTCTTAGAACAATATTTTGCATAGTTAACACATAATAAACTTATAAGATACAATGCAGACAGTATAAAATTCGATCAGTGGTTCCCAGAATTTTTGATTTAACTTGCTCCGTACAAAAGAAAGCACAGAACACTTGGGCCCTCTTGTCTGCTTCAAGTAGTTCCACCAAAGACACATTTTCTCCTTGAGTAGTTTTAGACCCAAGGTAAAGCAATTTTTTTCTCTCAGAATTTTTGTTAAAAAGTACATATTGTTATATTGTGGTTTTCTATTATTTATTTTATTTCATTTTTTTCTTCCTTTCTCTCTCTTTGAACATTTGACAACCTCTTAGATGTATCTTATGACCCCTTTGGAGGAGCCTGACCCACAGTTTTAGAACCACTGTACTAACTAATAATTGTTAAGAAGTTAAAAATACCTTCACGTTGACCAGTTACACCAGTAAATGCTACTGATGTACTGATGCACCAGTATTAATACTCTAATACTTCTTCACCGTTATGATATGTACAGACACAAGATAATGATATACATATCATTTATACATTGTTGTACTGTTTTTTGGGCTTTTTTTTAACTTCAATTAAGAATATGAACACTTACTCCACTACTAGCTTTGGGTAAAACAACACCGTCCCAAGGTGCAAATAGTTTTAAAAAAGACGTTTACTCAGGCTGAGTTAAATAAAAACATCCAAGTTTTTTGTACAATTGCTCCTTCGGTAATCAACTTCCTGCACAAGTGTGGCCCTTAAAATGAGCATCTCACATTGATTCTCATTGTGATGCTGTAATTCACTGTGAGCGTCAGCTGTGTTCCTCCTAACAACGTGACTTCTGTGCTCTGAATTTCCCACTAAAATTAGAATGATTGTAGCACTTAAAATCCGAATCTCTCACCACTTAAAGCGGCACAAATAATGAACATCAAGAACTCAGAAGTGGATGCGTGGATTTCTCCAAGGCTGCAGAGTAAACACAGATCAGGCGGACACAATCTGTGTATCTATCAGTCTCACACAAACATGCCCTTGCATACAATAACACACAAAAAAATGGTCTCCTACTGCTCCCACACCATGATTAGAGTAACAAAACAAACCCTGCAGAAAAAAATAACATACTTCTCTAACTTTCTTCAGGTTTTAGAAGGGATGATCAGTGGACCAGCAGCACACACACACACACACATAGACACACACTCGACAGCAGCCCAAAGAGGCACACAGAGCCCTTCTCCTTAAATGGTCAAAGCTCCCAGGAGTGAAAGAGAGGCTGCTGCTGAAAAAAGACAGGGAACAGAGGGGACGGGAGAAGGAAGGAGAAGCCCTGAGGATAGAGGAGTTTTCTGAGGAAAAAGGCTGAGAGTGACAGTTGACTGTGGGAAGTCGGTCTGAGTTGGAGGGATCGGCGGGAGCGTGCGTGTTTCTCTGCAGCGCTAGTGGAGGGCTCAGGTAATGTTGCGTGCTCTCTGCAGACAGGTTCAGATGATCTTCTGCATGAACTTGTGGATGATGTTTTTAGGTGGACACACGCAGCTTCAGGAGGTTCAGCTCTGTCTGTTATTGTCCCCGCAACTGTGTCAGACTTGTTCAAGAAGGTTTGTTTTTTTAGACTTTTTGACAGTTGTCGTCCTGACGTGTAACTGCCGGGGGGGAGAGGCAGGGGGGTGAGTTAACATAATCTGGCATTTGTCTTGAAGAGAAACCTCTGTGTCATCTTTCCTCCTTTGCTTTGTGATCGTGCAATTTTTAAACTCAATGGACTGACTGTAAGTCTCTCTGTCCATCCATTTCTTTCTCTTTCTCATTCTTCCTTAGACCTGTTATCACAGATTGTGGGTCTGTGTAGCAAGCACTTCCTCTGCTGGCCCTGTACTCCGTGCTTCACACAACCAAATTTTAAACAAATTTGGCAAGAGGGAGAGGGCTTATGTAACAGGGGAGGGGAGGAGGGTGCCGGTCCCCTCGTCTCCCAGACAGCTAGGCCTGGCTTCAATGTGAAGCTAAATCTGATGCATCTAATGGACAAATACATTTTCCTTTATAGGATGACTGTGTACTATAAAAACAAGATTTCCTTGCTCTCGAGGAGTTGTGTTTGCAGAGGCTGTCTGTGTTCAGGTTTGCACGGTCTGCCCACCCTCAACCCCCCACAGGAAATAATCTGAGTGATTCAATTACTCTGCAATATTTATCTCAGTCTCATGGTCTGCTGGGGACGCTATCTGCACTGCTGAACCTCCTGCAGAGCAGGTTGGCATTTTTTTTGTTTAGGCTGATGTTGGCGCTTTGTTTTGCAGGAGACAGTAGTTTCCTCTGCCTCTGTCAGCACAATGTCGTGGTACAAACTATTAGAATGATTAGGGATTTGTTTCTTTAATTATTTTTCCCCATATTTGTCATGTTTTGAGAAAAAAACAACTGTTAAGAACCGTGGAAAAAGTAGAGTATTGGGAAGAGAATTTTAAAAAGAGGTGACTTTCTTCTTAGAAAAAAATATTTTTAAGTTTCGTCAGTTGTGAAAAATGCAGGTGGTTGTTACCAAAGCTTCCCTGAAGTCCAGGAGCAATTAGATAATCACATTAGAAATATCTTGTGACTCACTCTCATATTTATAGTTGTAGCAGAACCTCAAAAGCTAAACTGTTCTGTAAGAGAACTATGAGAACAGTTCATGAGAATCTGATTCAGAAGACACATGTTCTTACTGTTCTCGCCTGCAAGTGATTAAACTTTTTGTAAATGTTAACTCAGCTCAACAGCAGTGCAGTGAATCTGTGGTAAAACATCTGTATTAAATGCTACTGCAGGCTGAGAAAGAGCAGTGATTTTAATCCTGCATGACAGTATTCTTGTAGTCCGGAAATATCCTCGGAGCTCACTGGGAGTCAGTTAAACAACCCATTTCCTCCCAGTGACTCACAGCCTTTCTGTCGCTATATGTTCCAGAGAGCTTGTCATGTTTGTGATGACACTGAACAGAACACTGCATATTCTGGCCCTAAATTCATCGAGGATTTGTCATGCATACAGTGCATGCCATACCCTTTTAAAATATGGCCTATTTCATCACACATTTCCTTGCATATTCATAAGATGAATGTGACTGTGAGCACTGGTAGAAAAGATACAGCCACACCTGTGCCGGTCATGCATATGGAAACCTTTCTATTTTTGGTAAGACCAAAAGAAAGGGGGCTACATTAGCATCCAGTACGCTAAAAACTAACGCCCCCTGACAGTTTGTGCAGAATCTGCATGCACTGTGTGTCTACAGAGGGTTTAATCTGCTCTACACTTAGATTTGCATGAATTTGTTACTAAAAAAGGAAGAGCTGCGTGTTCAAACAATGGTTCAAACAAGTTGCACACACATAATATTTAAATAAATGAAGCCTTGTTTTTTTCAGTTCTCCAGTTCTGTGAGTAAGGTAACAGCTGCAGGCAAACATCAGTTAAAATGACTTAGAGACATTTAAATATGTCAGTTTGAACTATGAGAAACTGGGATGGGTTTCTTTTATATAATTCTGTCATTACTGAATAATTAATCATAAAGATTATCAGCAGATTAATCAGGCTTTGTTTATTATTTGGAAAGTTTTGAACCTAAACAGACAGTCTTTGATGAACAAAATATTCTGCTAACCTGCCTTTGTAAGGACAACATCATGAGTTTGATTATACGAATGTTAACATTGCACCTACCTGATGCTCCAGCAATGTTGATCATCCTTCTTTGGGATACTTTGTATAATTTCTCCTGTTGTAGTAATTGATTGGTTTATTTTTCTTCTTTACCTTTCCTCATCTATCTATTTAACATGCTCATAATTTACTGTATCTTGTAAAAAAAAAAACAGTGTTGATTAGCTTCGATTTAAAAAGCATTAAGTGTAAAGTAACAACTGATCCTCCCTCTAACCTGTCTCACTTGTTCAACACAGTATGCACTCATATACAGGCTCTCTGCTTGTATCACATTGTCCGTCAGCAGCTCATTGCCTCAGTCAGTCTGTGAGAGCAAGTTGTACTGAATGTTTATAGAAACTCAGCACATCAGAGTGAATTTAAGTCTGTCAAAACCTCGACTGCTTGATGAAAACACATTTTACTATGGCTTCCCAAGCTCATTCATGAGCTCTTTTCATTTGCTTTTTTGATGCATTTTTGTGTATCATTTCACTGAGCATCACTATAAAAAGGATACAATTGCTGTTTGGTTCTTCTTGAGTCCAGAAGAAACTAATCAGTCTTTCACTATCTACTCAAGCACAAAACATCAACATCCAAGAGTCTTTTTCTCTTCCTTTCTTTCCAGTGAAGGACATTTCAGTAAATATATTTACAATTTAAAGGTGCTCTGTGGCGTTTTCATGCAAACAAACAAGGCTTATGTTAACACCGAGTGTTTCTCTCCAAAACACAAAATGCACAACCCCAAGTTCAACAAAGACGTTGCAAGCTTATCCTTCCTGAAACAACATTTTTAAAACAGATTGCTTACTCATTATTGTGTTTATGGGTATATTACCGCCACCTGAAGGCCAGTGGAAAAATGGCAAACCAACAGCAGGATGTGTATTGTTCTGTCTGCATCTTTGCACGCATGCTAATGTGTCTTTGTGCAAACAAAAACAAGGACGACTTGTTGGAACTAAGCTCTATAGTGCTGCTAGTGGTTAAAGACTCCAAAAGATACATTTAGGTGATTTTTTTATTTACTTTTTTCACATATTTTATGGCATTATGAAGAAAAAAATAAAGTAAATTCTTTTACTTGAAAGTACAGCATCACCTGCAGTGTCTTATTGTTAAAATAGCTGATAATATATTTAATGACATTTTTTACTTTAGTTTTAATGTCAATACATTAGATCTTTGTATTTAACTCAACCTGTAGATGTTAAAAGTTAGGTTACTTTAACTCATAACATGACATCTCATAATGTCTATATGTTAGCGATGTACTCTTACATTTGTGAGAAATCAAAAGTCATGCAGTTGAGTCATGTGAAATTCAGTTTCAAGATGGATTTTAATTTCTGATGGAAGAGCATGTTGGGAAATTTTGCTACTACTGCTTAGAAGGAGGAGTAGAATGGAGATATATCTGGGTTGTTTATGTTGTGATGGCTTTGTTAGTTCTCCCGTATCTTTTTTTAGCTGTGGTTAGCGGGAAAAGACTTCCTGCATTTTCTCAGACCAGTCCAGACGTGGTCCAACCAGACCAGTTCACTTACTACCTGCCACAGTTATTTGTTACTGTTTACAAGCACAACATCCAAACATGGCTTCTCCTCCGCGGCTCAACGAGACTAAAAGAACAGCAGAGGCTGGTGGAGCTACAGAGTGGAAAAGGAACAAAACTCTCAATCAGAAATCAAACGTTATCTTCTGATGTGGTTAGTTTCTGTAGCACATTAACACACCAACACCTCTACACAACCCTTCAGGAAAAGTACCTTAATGCTGAATTTTATGTAAATTCATCCAAAGCTGTGCGTCATTCTCACATCCTATGTGTGTGCGTGTGTGTGCTTTCGATCAAGCAGTCGCACAGTCCTACAGCTAGCTCATGACAGAGAGATGAGACAGCAGTGTTGTTGCTTCATTTTTTAAAGAGCCCTGAACTTACTCTCTTGCTAAAACAAAGAAAAATAATTTAAAAAAGTGTAGGCAGAGGACAAGGACTTCTCAATCCTCTATTGCTTCATAAATAATGATTGAGAAATAATTTGTCTTCCGAGTCCATGCATCTTTTGTAAGATTTACTCATATTATGCTTTTGGGAGAAGTTCCTTCAAAAATTCACTCTTCTATGCACGTGTTTACTTATGCACAACAAATGTGTTTGGGCCTTTCTGTGTGTGATCTTGCAGCTCCAGGAAGAGGAGGGGCTCTTGCTGCAGGGATCTCCTCTTGAGTTAAGTGATCGTAACACCAAGGAGTCCTGTGACACCCCCTGTGCTGCTGAGACACCTTTTATTTTCCCCCACACTCGCTCACGCCCCTCGCTGCCCCCTGCCATGCCCACACTGCCCGAGGAAGAGGAGGACTCCCCGGAGGAGGTGGACAGTTCCTCCAGCTCTCCCAGTACAGTGAGTGTGGACACTCTTTGTAGCACCTTTTCTGTTTTATTTGTAAAGGCATGTGATGTCATGCAAACTAACTGAGAATAATCCATCTGGCCCTGGTGAGGAAACTTTAACAAAGTTTCCACTGAAGTCTGTTGAAGATCCCGCTTGACTTCAAAGTGCTGCTTTCACTTTAGCAGTAAAGTAGTTTGAATATTTCCTCGCAGGTGAGTGAATAGTGTTTTTGTTTTTTTCTTTAGCTGTTCGCTATTTCCTCATTAACTTATTAATACTGTGGTTGTAAATGCTCCATGTGTCTATTCCAGATACAGCATCATTTAATACATATTTGACTTTTTCTGGATCTGCCCTCATGTTTTTGTGGTCTCCCACATAATGTTTACAGAATAATTTGCAATCCCACAGATTTCTGTATGTTTTATGAGTCATTGAAGGCCACTCTGCCTGTCTTTCTCATTAAATCATCCACAGTAGAGTCACTGCTGAGACTGAACTCACTGAGATGAGTTGAGGACTGCAGACTTTAATAATCCTCTTGAGGTGAATTTGTGATTTGTGGTTTTGGGCTGTATAAATAAAAACTGACTGGAGGTTTTAGGAATTATGGCTTGATGATCTGGACATTTAAGGTCTTCACAGTGGTTCCACAGAAATAGGATCTTAAACTTTTGGCATCCCCAGTGAGAGAAAGTTCCCATTGGGTAAAAGGAGTGAGTTGTTATTAATTGGTACACATGGTACTTGGTAAAATTTAAAGGGTAAACCACAATGTAGCCTCAAATATTGGTTTACTGTTTTGTCTTCATGTCATGCCACCACCATCCCCTCCAACTTCATGATGAGAAAATCTTGCTCTTTTAGAAGTATATATAATGGCAACTATGTCAAATTGATGTATGCTACTGATACATACATACTGATTATATTTTACATAAGAAATGTACATGTTTACACAAATGTTTTTAAGATGTTCATCTTTTGTATTTTTTAAAAGTCATTTTGGATGCTGCGAGCAGCACAACCTCCATTTATTTTCATTGCACTGGGCAAGAAACAGAGATTTCAAAGACTGAAACCTTAAACCCAGAACTATCTGCATGAAATCACTTAAAGTCATGCCATACCCCCTAAACTTTAAATCATGAACATCCCCAGGATTCAGATTAAAAATTAAAGTCTCTAGATGTCCTGCAGTCAATAAATTAGAGCGTTAAACAGTCAGCGTCTTCAGAGGACATTGTCTTCTGCTGCAGTCGCTCAATAAAACACACAGGAAAAAAAAACACACGTCACTACTTTCTTAAGAGAAAGTAGTGACGCTGTGTAACCTAATCTGCAGTGCGTATGCCAACACTATAAAGTATCCACCTTTATTACAGCCCAACCATGGTCTTTTTGCAGCATTACCATTAACATAAATCCTTTTATTAGGATTCTATTGCAAAGATAAGCTCTGAGAGGAGCTTTTAGGGAATTAGTGTGATTTTTTTCGGTCTGTGTTTACTTGCATACTTACCTGAGATGGTTGAACAAAGATTTTGGATTTTAATGAAACAAGAATTTATGAACACATGAGGTTCAGTTTACTTGTCCCTAGGAGCATAATTAAGCCTGTAGAAATGGTTGAATAATGTATTCTGTGGCTCTAGACAAACAGCCTGTGTTACAAACTGGAGGTGTGGGGTTTAAATGGAATCCTGTGAAAGGTGCTACTGAGCTTCATTATGCGTCTTATTTGTGCAGGATCAAGCTTTTTTTCAAGTCTGATGTGTACAAAAAACTCAAAGTCAGAATATCTTCTCTCTCCTGGTCTTTTTTTTTCAGTCTGTCTCTTATGAGTTCCCCCATCTCAACCCAGCCCATCCCCACCCCCACCCCCCAGCTTTATAGAAATTCATTTATAAAATCTCTGGAGTGCCACCAAAGAAACTTTTCAGGAGATTCACTTTCAAAACAATATATCTGAGTGTTGACTTGTTGCTGTTTCTCTTCTGTCTTCTCTTCTCTCGTGCCTGTAGTTTCACGAATGACTGATCCTTCACTCAACCTAAACTCAACACATCAGAACAAAAAGTTACTGCTGAAAACTAATCTTGGCTGCCATTAAAACCACTTCAGGCTTTAAGTGCAAATGAACCGCATGTCTTTTAGGTTTATCCTAAAGCATGTGGAGGAGATTCTCTGAAGTCAGTCTTACTTTCCACCCTCCACCTCATTCTTCATATAATCCGCCAGGTTCTGTCATGACATTCAAAGACAGGATGTTAATCCTTTATTTTTGCACAAATGTGTGCAGAGTCTCTGCAGTTAATGCTGGATAAAAGTGTCAGTAATACTGAGGCCAAACACCTTCAGGAGGCCTCCATGGTGTCTGGGTTTACTCTTTGTCTTGCGCCTTTGTTTAGGAATATGCATCTGCAGCACCATACAAACTGCATTTTTGCCATTTTTTTAAATTTAGTATAATTACCTTTAATATTTTCACAAAATGTTTCTTACATTGTGTGTATTCCTGCATGCAATTGTGTTTAATTAAATTTCCACAAACTGACAGAAAATCTGAAGTGGTATAATGTTCCAGTCACTGAAGAGGGAAACTGGTTGGTTTCGATCACTTAACCTGTAATTGTTGATTTTTTTTAACACTTGTAGAAAACTTGAATAAGTTGTAAACATAACATCACCTTCTAAGTCATCCACCATCATATGAGGAAAATGTTAACACTTTATTGTCTCAGCACTCTGTCTGCTGTTTGATGCTGAACAGGTGCAAAGTAGATATCTAGAGTTTTTCACTAAAAAAACAGCTGCTGAAAATGTCACAATGAGAGTGAATCATTCATTTCCATTTAATGAAAGGAAACCATATGTTTTACAGGTATGACAGTTTTGCTTTAACCTTGTTTTAACTCTGACACTTTTGTTTGATTGTCTTTTCTTGCTCAGTCTACACCAGGTGAAAGTCGAGCTGTCGTCATGACTGCCCCCACTATCGTCTACCCACAGCAGGCCACCATTGTTCAACAAGATGGACGTCCCCTCGAGCAGGCCAGGTATTCATCCTCTGTCTTGTACTGTGAAGGACTATAATGATCCTTGATGATAATAATCACTGCTTCCTTTCTCAGGCCACACAGTCCCAGAGCTCGTCTGGCCAGAAACTCTTCTGGAGGACCCATCACAACAGTCGGTGAGTCAACCCTGTACAAACACACACACAACACGCGGACACATGCACACACAAACACACACACGCAGACACTGCAGCTCAATTATCTGAAGATAAACACAGCACTATGAAAACATTATTTTATCTTAGTCTAGCACCGTATTGAAGTCGCAGTTGTTTTGTTTTCATGGAGTGTTTTGGAGAATATCAACTTTTGAAAGGGACTTCTTTACAAAACTACAACTGCTTTGATTTCATCCTGTTAAAAGATCTGTCTCCCTGTAGATGTGTAAAAGCCAAAATAAAGCCTTTGAGCTGTGAAGCTTCACAAGACGCTTCACAACATTTCGACTAAGTTTGGTCATCTGTGTCCTGAGAGATGAATCTGTCGGCGTGTCCCCCCACATACCTCAAATGCTTTTGCTGCTTACATTACGTTTGTTTATCTTGTTGCCTTTTTTTTTGAGAAGGGGACATAACAGCATCTTTGGCTTGTCCAACAATGATCACCTGATTTTTTGGCTGACATCCATCATGAATTACTTCTTTGACGTTAACTTCATACTGAGGAGTCCCACCTCTGAAACGTCCTCGGTCCAAAAGCACTCATAGACTTCTTGATCTTGATCTTTTGCTCATAATGAACAAAAAAACCCCCACTGATTAATATTGTTTTTGCTGTATAACTGTGCTCTCCTTTCCTCTGTGTGTGTATGTGTGTGTATTGACTCTCTCAGACAGCACAGGTAATGTAATCGACCTGGTGAAAGATCAGCTGCCAGAGCTGCAACTCTCCGAGGAGGACCGACAGAAGAACCTGGAGCTGCTTGAACAAGCCAAGAAGGTCAGCGACCGCTTCCTGACGCGCCGCGGCCGCCGCTCCACCGGCAGCCTCACAGAGTCACCCACAGGTGGTGAGTGCACAAACACACACATACGTTCGCAAAAGCATCCCTATAGCTTACTGTTTTATTTAGAATGAGTTGATTTGCAGTCTAAGTTTCTGAGCTTGCTTTGGTTTACTTACTGTAAGTGAAATTATTTTAGAAAGGGACAAAAATCCCACCGGATTCACTCAGGTATCAGTTAAATTAGCTCTAATTCTCTATTTTTTCTTCAGCTGTTTCTCCAACTCCAACTCCATCCTCATCACCGTGTTCATCTAGAAGCAGCTCACTGACTGTGGCTCCTCAGACAGGTAAAGTCCCCCATTCTTTGACTGGGTCCTTAGACTCTATTGAAAATAACGATGTGCTATTTATTTATAATGTATCATATTTTTACTTTTCCTATCATTGTTGGTGATTGGAGCTTGCAGAATGATTTTATTGGTTGTTTTCTGCTCTTTTGGCTTTAGGGCTCACAGATGCAACCCATGTCAGCTCACAGTCAGTTGGACAGGTAATGAAATTAATGTATTCAAAAAGAAAAACAACATTCATATACATCAACTTGAAGTGTAATACAAATATTTTTTTGATGCATGCTCAATTTCTCTATACAACTCCAGCTCTGCAAATAAAAACTTGTCTGGCCTTTAACATTAAAAATCACCCCTGCTTGATTTCAATTCAGTCATCACTGAATACTTATAAATCCATGTTATATAAATTAACACGTGAAAATTTGTTATGTTGTCCTCTCTTGTAGCATCTAGAAGTTCCCTCAGTGCGAGAACAGCATGACTTAACGACTCCAAACCAGGAAGTTAGTTGATCCCCTTTTCTTCCAGCATTGCCATGAGGTTTACATTTGTAGTTTTCATTAAAAACAAAGCAATTCAGTGGATTCCCATGAGATTTGATAAACTGTAATGAGTGCAGTGATCCTTGCTAACGTTAGCATTTAGCTCAAAGCACTGCTGTGCCTCAGTGTTGCCTCACAAGGGCTACAGTGATGTTATATTCAAATCTAAAATATTTTTTGTACACAACAGGGATGTTCAGTGTATTAATAATTGATATTATCTTGCTTACCTCAGAGCAACAGACTCTTGGTGGATTGGAAGCCCAGTGAGAAGAGGAAAGTGTCCTCTGGGACTCTAACGCCCCGTTATGCTGTTCAAAAGGAGAACTGTGATCCAGCTGGACCTAAAAGCCTTCCAGCAGCCAGCAAAGGGGAAGAAGGAGCCAGTCCAGGCCGAAACCCCAACCAGGTCCCGGCCACAGGGGTGGCCAAGCCCGTCCCGCGACCTCCTACTCAACAGGCCCCCTGTACAGCAGAGATCAAGACGATTGGGGCCTTCCCACCACTGATGAGGGCTGTTTCCTGGGATGCTGTGGGCAGCCTTAATTCTAGAAATGGAGCTGCGGGTTTCCCTCCTACACCCGAGGATTCCTTCTCAGACAAGCCCCGAGATGCTGGCTTCAAGTCCTCAGGGTACAAAGACCTCCCCACCCAGCCAGGGGGTGTACATAAACTGTCTAAACTTAAAGAGGTAAAGCATTTGAACCGCTGATTACATCTTACTGGAAATGCCCTCTCTGTCAAATGAAATAAGAAAGAGAGAAAATGCTTTGTTCTAGTGTGTGCATGTGTGTATGTTTACAGGAGCACAAGCTGATGCGTAACCAAAGCATAGTCGGATCCAAGTTACCAGAATTGAGTGAAGTTGCTGAACAGGAAAAAGGTGACGTCCCTTTTTTTCCCCCCTCTTGTCCATGTAAGACAGAGAGTGCCCTCAGCAGAACATTCAGCTGTGTCGCCAAGGGTGTGCACTTCCTGAATCTCAGGGAAAATCTGTTCCAGTCAGAAAATGATGTTGATCTGTTCTTGTTTTTTTCCCCACTGAGCCACCCATTTACTGGCAACCTCATACCAGGGAAATAAATGCTGTTTGCATTTTCCATCAGTAGATGGCATAGTTGTAAAAGTGTGTGAGCCAAAGTCCACCTGTGGAAGATTAAATGTTTTATGTATATTGTTTTGTTTGTTTGGTAGAGAGACAGGGCTGTTGGCCTCAACATTTGAGACAGCCGGCATTATTGAGTGTTAACTTTTAACCTCATTAAATGTATCAACTATGAACACAGCTTTTAGAGCCAACAAATGTTTCACTTTATTTTTGAGAGTCAGCATTTAAAGACAGTTAGATTGTATCACTTGTAAAAGAACATATAGCACCTTATTTCTCTTGCAGTTAAAAAAAAATCATCTTATCTCTACTTAATTCAACAAACATAAAAGTTTTGATGCTTCAGCCTAACTTTTTCTGGTCTGGCCGAGCTTTGTACATTAACTGACATTTCTGACACAGTTTACTGATTTCATGACTTGCATTTACTTAGCTACTATTTTATTATTTATCTTCAAACCCAGTTACTTGAGACTCGAATCAAAAAAATTGAATCACTCTTTAGTTCTGATTGTCCGTTATTGTGTCTGCAGGTCCCTCATCCTCTACGAAACCAGCCAGTGGTGATGAGGCAAGGGAGAAGTCTGACGCCATGCCAAACATTTCTGATGTGATGCTGAGGAAGCTTAAACTTCACCGTGGTCTACCAGGCTGGTGTGTAACAAACCAACGACTCTTAACTTCTCCCTTTTTCTCTGTTTTACTTCCTTACTTGATCCAAACAAAATTCACTGAGCACAATGTACAGAACTTATCATACTAACAGTTCCTCTTTGATTTTATTCCAGTGCACCTCCACTGACTGAAAAAGAAGTTGAGGTTGGTATTGATCTGCAAAAAACATGCTATATTAAAGATTAAACACTGAAGAATTTAAATGATTTATAATGATGATAATGAGACTCGGTACTTGCAAATTTCCTCATTGTGGTACTAATAAAGTAATATCTTATCTTATCTTACTTTGTCTGATCATACCACAGTTGATTTTGTGTTCCTGCACCTATCTGAATATGTAATTAATAGTTAAACAAATTGGTGAATACTGTTATTTGCTGTCTTGGCCAGAAATAAATGAGAATGTTGATAAACTCTCATGTTTGTATGGTAAATATTAGAGCTGAAATCAGCAGCTGGTTAGCTTAGTTCAGAACTCAGAATGGCTAGAAATAGCCAGCCTGGCTCTGTACAAAGGTAACAAAATCCTCCTACTAGCACCTTTAATGCTACACTAGTTCACATGTTTCATCTAGTTTGTATGATTCTAACAAAAAACAAAGTGCAGAAACAATCATTTATGTTTATGGAGTTTTTCTTGGAGTGTTTACCTGATAGCTGATTTTTGTAGCCTTCATCAAGACACAACATATTTAATATGGCACACAGGCCACTTTAAAACCACAACTTGTCGTTTTTGTACTCTGTTATCTGTTCATTTTAATCAGATGAGATGCACAGTGTTGATTAGTCAGCTTTAGAGATGTGAGTTGGTGAATTTTATTACTTGTGGACACATTAAGGCTAGCTTTTTCTCCAGCTTTCAAGTCTTTATCTTATGCTAAGCTAAGCTTAGCTAACTGCCTGCGGACAGTAGCTTTATAAGTATTGTACAGACATGAGAGCAGAATCAACATTTTCTGTCTAAGAAAGCAAAAAGTATGTTTCCCAGTATGCCAAACATGTGTGCATGTGTGTGTTTGTCATCTTACAATGGGTCATAAAACTGTATTTGGGCAGTAACATGTGTTCAAACATTGTTTCAAAAAGTACAGCCAGGTGTTTTGTTCCACTCACTGCTGAACATTTGACACGTGTAGCTTCGTGTTTATAATAACCTGTTTGGTTACCAAAGTAATTCATTTCTCTTACATAAAAATTTGCTGCCTGGATTTGGCGGAGTTCTGTCAACAGGAAAGTGTTTTCTGTTCCTGATCAGACTGAAGAGACTTTGAGTGATTTCCTGTGGAGAGAATGCAAACATCAGTGACGCTGTCAGGCTTGGGCTGTGGCCCCTCTGGCTGCTCCCTTGGGAGTTAATCTGCATCAGGACAGTCAGAGGTCATATATTTCCTCTCAGCCATGGCCAATGTATGTTGGAAAACTGCGTAGACTGGCTTTGATCAGCTCAGCAAAACATCAAGAGGTCAAATGTCAAAATCACAGCTTGTTTCCAATGCTGGTCTCAGAGCTGCTTTAATTCTCCTTTACACTAATGCATATTAGTGCTATGTAAACAACCGCAATGACTCTCATATGTTTATGTTTGTGTGCAGGACTGTGGGAGAGTTTTCTATGGATTGCGCTGATATTTCACACTCTGTTGGTGTGTTGCCAGTATCAGCAGCTTTTCTGTTTTGATTGTGCTGCTAAATGTGCCATTCTGAGTGTTATATTGCTGTTACTTCCTCCCTACAGAATGCATTTATCCAGCTGTCACTGGCATTTCGTAATGACAACTACACTCTGGAGATGCGACTCAAACAGGCGGAGAGGGAGAGGAACCTGACTGAGGAAGACACAGAGAAAGAACTGGAGGAATTCAAAGGAGCACTGAAGGTCAGCCCTTGAAAACAGCAGCTGATACTAGATTAACTAACCAGAAAAAAAGAAGTCCCTCTGGCTCTTTAGCGCTCTTTTATCTGCTTTTATGTTTCCTGGAAGCGTCCCACAGTAAATATTTAGACTGTCCAAGTCCAATCCTCAGTACAAAAAGGACATTGATGTACACTCAGTTTTCTTGAGAGAGTTGTAACAAGATGTTGTTGTGTTCGTGCAGATGACTTCACCACAATGGCAAAACCTGGAGCAGCGTGAGGCCTACCAGCGGCTCATAGAGACAGTGGCAGTGCTGCACCGACTGGCCATACGACTCTCGAGTAGAGCAGAGATAGTTGGAGCAGTGCGACAGGTGCTGTTATACAAACACTTGCAGATGGACAGTGCAAATACAGAAAATGCAGTAGATGACAAAAATGAACAATGTATGTTTTATTGTTTCAAATATACTCTGCTTTTTTTTTTTTTTTTGGATTTCTTATTTCTTAGCATCTTAAAAATTATGTCACACCAGACCTGCCAAAGCAAACATCAGTTTAAAAGTAAATGTACTGTAAGAACAAAGGTCTTGCACTATTTATAATCCCAAACCTCTGAGATTCAGACATGAGTGCATAGCTTTATGTCTTGCAAGATGGATTTGCAAGCTCAAACAATCACATGATCTTGTAAATCCAGCTGCCTCTAAAGGTAACATATTTCTTACTGTATATTGTATAAACAAAACATCCATCCAGCATATGGGAATGAACCCACAGAATCATCCCAAAATATTACAGCTCTCTGGAGATTTTTATCCTCTTTTAATTCTTTTTTTTTTTTTTTTGCAGCACATTTTGCGGTGTTGTCTAGTCTCTGTGCTCTCATCAGTCCGCTGTACGCTCTCTTTGCCCAGCAAAAAAAAGTCATACTTAGCAACTAGCTCTTAAAGAATTGGTGAAGGTTTCTTTTGACTGACTTTTTATTTTGCAACAGGAGAAACGTATGAACAAGGCAACTGAGGTCATGATGCAATATGTAGAAAATCTGAAGAGGACATATGAGAAGGACCATGCAGAGCTGATGGAGTTTAAGAAGCTGGCCAACCAGAACTCAAATCGCTGTTATGGAGGGTCTGTAGACACTGGAGGTGAGAATACACTAGAGACCACATTCACATCAAGCACAGGAAAACACAGAGAATCAAACTCAACCTACTTAACATTATATTTTTTCTCTACAGAGGGTCTAATATTTATTAATGCTGACTATTTTAAAACTTTATTTATCCAGGCAAGAGTTTGATAAAGATTGCAACATTTTTAGCTCAACTGCAGCTTTGAAAATAGTAGCAGCATGAAAATTAATGGTTTCTGTGCTTAAAAAACGCTACATTTTGTGTTCCTTTGTCCTTCTGAAGATGATGGAGTTCCTCGGCCATCAAGATCAATGTCCCTCACCCTTGGAAAGGTAAGCTCTGTGTTTCTGAGTGTTGCTTTTAATCACTGAAATAATTAGTTATCTAAATAATTAGTCAATCAACAGAAAGCAATTGTTTCTCTGTTTCAAATGGTTGAATATTGAAGGTCTTTGGAATTTGGACTATAAACATATTTAAACAAGCAGTTTGAAGACTTTTGTGTGTTTGAGTTTATCTTGTAACAAAGCAAGTTTACAGATGAACATAGAGCTAAATGCTAAGGTCAGCGTGCTTACATGCTTATGCAATGCGAGTATATTACTTACCATCCCCGCCATCTGAGCTCAAGCTGGCTGCATGCCAACATTTTACAATTACGTCGGCTAGACCAAAGACAGTATTTAAGAAGACATGAAGCTTTTTGATTGAAAAGACCCTAACACCAGAGATAACCATTGATATGACACATATCCCACCTCTTCCTTCCAAAAGTCAACTGTTGGCTTTACAACAACTGAACCAGGAACTTATCTAGCCAATCATGTTGTTACTCTGGACTTAGCTATTAAAGAAGTCTGTGTTGTGAAACCGGATGAGGCAAAGTATGATTGTATGCAATTATAACACTGTCACATGTTCTGTCTCCTCTGTAGGCTCTGCCCAGACGTAGGGTGAGCGTAGCTGTGGTGCCTAAGTTTAACCTCCTGAACATCCCAGGTCAGACTCCAGCCACAGCAGGCCCAGGCCCAGGCCCAGGCCCAGGCCCAGGCCCAGGCCCAGGCCCAGGCCCGGGCCCAGGCGCGGGCCCCAACACGGGAACCACCCCTGGCACAGCACTTCCTGTACTGGTAGGTCTTCCTGTCCTGTCAGGATGTGATAGAGAATGACGCATCAAGCATTCAATGAAATGACACATTTTTCTCATCCTGACAGCTGAATGAAACTGCTGAATGTACAATGAGTTGAAAACATGTTTCATTCAGAGTCATTTAAGGACACTTGCGAAAGGACATCTCTTAATGTTTTTTCAAATGTTAAGTAAAAATGTTTTTTGGGATGAAATCCCTCACACACTCCCTCCCTCATAGCTCCAATATACTAATTATAAGTTATGAATTATGTTTGATATGATATTTATATTAATTACCATTTTAAAAGTCAATTATGGCAAGTAACCAAGTGTATTTACTCTGACAATACATTAAATACAAAGTTGAGGTTTTAATACTTTACTTTAGTGATTGTAGATTTTGTGACTTTACATTTACACCAAATCTTTTGGAGGGAAAATGTTGTTCATTTTAATCCACATTTATCCTAAAGTTACTAGTAATTCTACAGTTTTAGACTCTACATTTAAAAATATACATGATAAAGTTATTAAATACAGAACACATTAAGTAATGCGGAGATGGAGCCTCCTATGAAATTTCACATGTCCTTGAGTTGTTAGCAGTTCCACTTAAAAGATTCTTCCCCTCCAAACTTCTGTGATGGTTTCATTCAAATAGCTATTTGAGCTTCAAAGAGCTCAAATCATTCAATACTTTACAAAAGAGAAAAACAGGGACAAACATGTCTAAATGTAAAAAACAAACTTGTGTTGCAAAACTTTGATTTTTCTTCTTTTCTCCTCCAATAATCCTGCACAACCCCTTAGATTCATCTCCTGACTCTGTGAAGGTGCCTCACTGAACATAGCTTAGTTAAAAAAATCAGCTGCACTATGCAGCAATAAATCAGTATTACCAATCTAATATAGTCAGATGTCAGTGTCAGTGTCAGAGGGGAAGAACTCTGATTTTTTATACTTAAATCCATATAGCTCAAAATATTTATAATTCTGCAATAATAATAATATATTTGTAATTCACAACCATCAATTATGTATTGTTGTTAGAAGGCAACAGTATCACTAAAAAATATTCCATTTCTTTTGTTTAGTGTGAAGCGAATGATGTGAAAAGCAACGCTCCCACAGAGGTGGCACAGCCAGCAGTAGAATGGTACGTTCTGTGAACTCAAGTTGTTTTGCTCACTCACACACACACACACACACACACATACATGACTGCATGTACAATATGTACACATACCATTGCTGGATTTCAAGGTCACCACATAGTTCTTGAAACAATAGGCCAAGACAGGCCCAAACTTGTAATCATTCTTATCAAAAGCATTTTTTTCTGCTGCAGTGGGACCTTTGGCTTGTTTGTTTGACCTCCAGGATGTGTCTAACGGCACAGATAAATCCCCAGTGAGGTGAAAATAACCCTGAAAGCATAAAAAATAATCAAACCCTGCTGCAGTAGATGGATGTGCTATCCTGGGTCGTAATCTAAACATTTGTGTAAGAGGCTGACAAAGTCCAGACTCAAGGCTCCAATCGTATCCTGGTTATAAAGTGAACCAGAGTAAAGCTCTCAAGTGTCTAGGCAAGATGTTCTTTGAGGATACAAGAATAGCAAAGACGAATGTAAAAAGTGCCAGTTCCATTTTCTTTGTTCATGCTTGCCATGCTTGCGATGCTGACTGGAGTGCACAGCACCACTCAGTCGGTGCTTCAGGTTGTCCATTATAACACAAGGCCATGGTGTTGTGATGTGGAGGTGTCCAAGGCTGATTGTTCTTTCCCATCTGAAACAATGCAGTGGAAAGAGTGTGTCGGAGCAGGAAAGTGAGCCGGCCAAGCCTTCAGTCAACTTAGAGGAGATCAGAGCTGAGATCAGAGCCGAGCTCAAGGCAAAGATCGAGGAGGAGGCTTATAACAAAGGGTGAGGCCTTCTCACACACTCTATGATGAACATTGTTTGTCCTAAATCACCACATTTATGGGACCCATCGGTTATGTTGTTATTGCACAGGTGGTTTCTTTCATGTATGCAATGTTGATTATAAAGAGACTTTGAAATATTTACACTGATCTTAACAAATTATAAATATTCTCTGTCACTGCTTGATGATATGAGATCAGTACTTCAAGCATTTTATTATTACTGTATATTGTTTGTCCCCTGGTTAATTTGAACATTTCATTGCAGCTATCAAGAGGGACTGAAGCAAAGTAAAGTGGTGCAGGAGGAAAAGCATGAAGAGGAGAACGCTACAGAGAAATTGCTGGAATCAAAAAATAAGGATGAAGAAAGTGGAATGAAGATAAACACCAACAGGTAAACTGTAGAAGTATTACGTATGAATACTTCTAACAAACTCAAATAATACCTGAAGCTCATCCACAGCAGCAGAGAGCTCACCTCCATGAGCCCTGACTCTATGTGATACAGCCAAACCTACAGTCAGTCTATAGTCTGCTACATTAAATTAGGTTGAAATACAATAAAAGCTTCCCACAAAACAAACTTGATTCTAGAAAATTAAAGAGCATTCAAGAATACATCGATGAATCTTCTAAATTCTAATAATAGGTATTTGGATGTTCGTGATTTGTTAGGAAAAAACATGAGTTGTCATGTTGTTTGAAGCACATCATGTGTCAACTGTTGGTAAGTAATCCTGTAGATGATCAATCAAACAGTCTCTTTTTTAAACCTGATATTCATTCAAACACCGACACTAGAAACAGCAATTTGCCCCTGGCATTGATGTTTTGACCATTATAAGTTATAAGCCCATAGTCTTTTTTTAGTGTCACATAAAGTGATTGATGATTGTCCATGAAGGGTAAAACACACAACTAAAATAGATAGTCGAATCTGTTATGTCTGTCATTTCAAGTTCAAGTCCTAATAGACACATGAAACTGCTGATGGCAATGCAAATATCAGAGATGATTTTCTTCACAGGAGGATGGAAGAGGTCCTGGTTCTTATCGGTCAGTTTTGTCCCAAGATTTCCCTGAGTCGGCGACTTCTCTGGATTGTCCTGACACTGTTTGTGGTAATGTGTCTGGTCATCAGTATTTTTACATTCTTCAGTGACTACTACAACAGAGGCGAGGACACGTAAACAGAGAAGGACTTTGTGCGAGGTGAGATGAAGATCTTTGGACTGAGTGTAGCAGCACAACCAAAGAACCTGAGAACAGAAGAAGACAGACGGCATACGTCCTGTCGTTTCTCTGTCAGTTTACCATATCACCACACTCACTTGAATCCACGACTTGGACTTTTGAGGGACAAAGACGTTTTTGGGAGGCTATAAGGAAGTTATTATTTTGTTTGGATTAAAAGATTGACAGATTGTTTTGCTACAGTGAAAAAAAAGATAATTTCTGTTTAGGGACCAATTATATAGTGTGATGAAATATATATATATATATTTAAATTAGATGCTTATGTAATGATTTGCTCTGGTTTGGGTACTTTTGAATGAAGAAAGTGTATATTTACTGTATCTACACTCTAATGTTAAAGTATAATCTCTCAGGTCCAGTAGATAATAAAGCCTTTGAGAGACTTTGAAGTCATATTTAAGGATATAGAAAATAAAGGAATGTTTTTATTTTTTTGTTTAAGTTCTATAATATGTATTTAAAAAAAACTTTAAAATATAAGCACAGTACAAAGTAGTTCCTTAAGTGCAATATTTTGCAGTTGATGGTTCTTGGTTGTGCCATTTTTTGGATTGTGGAGCACTGACAGATTTCCTTATTGTATGAGAGCACTGTTTAGATGGCATGAACTTATTTTTATTTTCTTTGCACATGTGTGCCTTACTGTTGTTTGTTCTCTGTGGATTTTATGCCACTTCACCTTTAAATAAAGGTGCCTGAAAACATACTATAGTCATTCCCATTTAGAAATATAAGGTGCTACCAAAGCAAATTAGTGTGTTGATCAATTTTCTAGCTACATACAATACAGAGAGCTTTCATGAACAGCTGGGTATTTTGGGGGCACTTGGGGGCAGAAAAAAAACAAGGTGTGAGTGCAACATTGAATAAAGCTGAGTGGCTGTTTGGTAACAAGTTTACTCCACTGACCTTCATGTCGCAGAGAGAGCTGTTTTTTTATTGTAAATATAATGTTTCAGTTGCTTTAAAAGAATAGTCAGACATTTTGCAAACATTTTTGCTTCTGTAGATTTAGGCAAGATTGATACCGCTCAGTCCATGGTTTGTTAGCCTAGCTTAGGGCAAAGGCTAAAAAACAGGGAAATAAATAAACTGGCTCTGCACAAAGGTAATAAAATTCCCTTAATAATAATGTGTTGTCTGTTTATCAGAACAAAACAATCAAAATCAAACGAGAATTCAACAGACAACACCCAGCAGGGCTGATCATTTCTGTTCAGAGGACCTTGAAGCCATAGCTCCAGATTGTCATTATTATGCCCTCACATTTCATTAACACCTCACATCTGACAAAAACACGGCTGCAAGTTCGTCAGCTCTTTTTGCGTCATTTCCTGCCGACAGGGGTTGTGCAGAAATGTTTTTGTGGAAGTGGCACGTTGTCGTGTGCCAAAGGATCATCAGAGGATACCGGAGATCACAAGCACGCTCATGATTGAGTAACGCCTCCAGAGAGGAAATCATTTGGACAGAGTGCCCAGTGTCAGATGTCACTAACAGTGCAAATCACTTTATGAGTGCACTTTCTTATGAATAACGTCATTGTTTTTTTAAGTGTTGTACTCCACTTTCATTAGTATTGCCAGTTGTATTTTCACTTAAATATTTTTTTATTTACTTAGGAGGACATGGCCAAAATCACCAGAATATGAGATAGAAAGTTCTGACATAATGTCAAACATGCCAATATTGCAGAGATATGTAATGAAATCAGAACATGAACCAGCTAACCCCTGTGTGTCCCGTCTCAAGCTTACATAATTGCCATGTTAATTCATCTCATAGATGAATAAGATGGTTTGTCTTTTCACTGTGCCAGTCATCAACTAGTTTTGCCATAATTAATACTTATTTACTGAGTTGGCTTTAAAAAGTCCCTGCTAGTCATGCCTGATTATCCTCTTGCTACTCCCGATTCACACCTCTGCTGTCCCCAATCGCCTTGTCCTCTTACTGCCTGGAGTCAGAGGGTTGGTTGGAGCCGCTATAAATCAACTTGTTCCTATAATCCCTGCTGTCAAACTTGCCTCAGTCTGTCTTGAAAGCTAAACTCAGTCCTGGACCAGCTGTTAGCCAGGAGGTGGCTGAGGCCAGCTCTGTTGCCCTTGGTTTAAATCCAAACAATCCCCTAGATCTTCAAGCTCCCAATCTAGGCAAATTAAATCATCTAACAGGGCCAGTAGCTGCACAACTAACTAACAACAAGCTAACGACAGCTGGCAACTATAGCCAAAGATAGCCACAGCAAACAGTGTAGTCAGCAGCAGTAAGCTGATATTCTGGTGAAACGCTTCCCCCCCGTTTTTTTAACACATCGCCTCTTAAACTGGGAAACACTTTTTTAGGTCAAAGGACCTTTAAATCATTATTTAGTCATTTCTGGAACATGAATTCAGTGCATTATGTGCTTTTCTCCTGTTGACTGCAGTTTTATCTCCGTTTCTCCTGGGCCCTGCTCCTAGAACATATGATGGATCTTGGATCTGACCTGTGAGCAGTACTTCCCTCTTCCTTTTCCTCTTTTTTTCTGGCAATGACAGTGTCCACACACAACAGTGGGCTGAATCACCTCTATTTAACCCTGTCTTTTGGCTCGTTGACACATACAGCGTGCAGCACTTTGTCATCCCTGCGTTCATCCATCTCTTCTCCGATCAGTCATGAATATGATCTGGCTTTGCATCACATCGCTGTTGTTAATTACTACAATCACCTGTGATCAAAAAGTTGACAGAAGCTACATCAGAGGTGAGTAATTCAAGCAGTTGGAATATTTGTCCTGATTTATTTTTACATATTATGTCAGTAAATAAATTTAGGAAACTTCACTGTCATAAAAGTATATTCATTTCTTGTTTAATTAAATTTTCTGAAAAATATGAAAATGTTTTGTATGCTGTTTTCAGTTTTCCCAGCAGCGAAAAAAACTGTTGCTGGAGTATTCCAGGCTACCCACTTAAATTACCTCAACCAGCCTGAGTATGCCTTCAATGCCTCTGAAGCTCGACAGCTCTGCTTGTCTCTTGGAGTAAACATTGCCTCAAAAGCACAAGTAAATGTAGCTCTCTCCAGAGGTTTAGAGACGTGCAGGTGAGACCATTGAAGAAATGTATGAGATCACCTCAGTTAGTCTGTAAGGTTCAATGAAAAGTGTCTGATGTTGTGTCATGTTTTGTTTTGTTCAGGTTTGGATGGATTGATGAACATCTTGCAGTCATTCCTCGAAGAGAAGCTATTTCTCATTGTGGAAAAAACCAGACGGGCTTGGTGACATGGAGAGCCGCTGTTACAAAACAGTTCGATGTGTTTTGCTATAATGAATCAGGTAAGACATTTTTATTTGTATTTTGTTTGGCACTTTACACAACACATGAGGAGGTGATGGTCAGTTGAAGACAGCATTCATGCAGTTTTAAAAACAAAACAATCTGATTGAAGGTTGATCTACATTAATAGGCATTGCCACTTCTTGATGTGAATTGATATTTCTGAGATGTGCTAAGAATTGATTACATTTGTGCTCACACAGAATCAGCTTCCGATGCTTTTTTTGTACATGAAAACCTACTTTGCACAAAAAATTTATGAGAAAATGTTTGACTGAGATTGTGGAGAAAATGTGTTTGAAATTCCATAATTGTTTTTATTAAGGGACTTTTATTTAATACATGGACAAAAAAATGTATCATCACAAGCAGAAAACCATTTAGCCTTTTTCAATATTATCCATAATTATGTAAAGACACCTGTACTAAGACATCACTTTCATTACAGTTGCAAATGAGAGACATACATCTTTTTTTTAGCACAAAGTGTTTTTAAAAATGATAATAACTCAAACATGCATTTGTCAAACGGGACCTCTGATAGCACTTATCTAATTGCTCATGACCTTAATGTACTTCCACAGATGCAGCAATACAATTGAAGGATACACCAACTGATAGCCCTTTGAAAAGCATGGATCTCTCAGGGCAAACTCATTCATACTCTCAGGCAGCAAACTCCAACCAGAACACGCATTCTACACCTTCCTCCACCCTCCTTCCCTCTTCCCCCTCAACTCCTAGAAACATGGACATAGAGGCAGAACCAGAGAGATTTGTTGGACGTGCACAAGGCTCCGCTGGAGGTATGAGAATTCCAAACACAACAAAATTAGTGCTGTGGAAGACCTCACTTTGAATTCATAATGTACAGAAAATAAAATACTGGTAACTACCAACTGCAAAATGAGCAATGCAAAATTTTTTTTAATTAATGACCTTTTTTTTTTATTGTTCCAGCAAAGGCCATAATCATCACCTCAACATGTGCCCTTGTCCTTATAGCAGTAATCATCTTTGCATACATAAAAATGTGAGTGGTTTTTCATATAAAAAACTTAACATAATTCTCAAGTCTAACAACTGGGGTAACAGATAAGATTTGGATAAATACGAAAATTGAAGTACTTCATATATAATCATGTTTCTCGTTTTGTGATTATCCCAACAATTAGTGCACAGTGTGACTTATTCTTTCTCTCTGTGAAAAGGAGAAGGAGTCGCGCTCTGAGCTCGGACATTAAGCAGAAGCAAGAGTACATCCAGACAGAACAGTGGACGTGTGTGAAGAATGTAAAGGAAACCAAGATAGCTGTTCAGGACGATGATACAAATGAAGTGGACAGCAATTCAAGCTAAACATTTTTCTGAGAGGATATTTTGAAGCAACCTGCTGTGGACATCTATTGAGTAATATTCTTTTAAATGACAAAAATGTTGTACTTGTTTCATGTCAAAGTAATGTATTACGATGGCCATATTTTGTATATAAGTCTTTGTAAGTATTTTGATGTCATCTGATTTCAATAAATGGTGCAGTGTAGCCACTAGATGGCAATGTTTGCAACACAATCATAGAGAAGACTCAAGACTTCATACTTTCAGCATCTTGTTTGCAACATTTAATTATGAGCGCACATGTAAAAGCATTGTTGCTATAACAGTTTCAAGCATTTTAAAAAAAGGCATCAGTCATAATGAACTCAGGTTTCCCCTAAATCTTTCAACAAATGAATATCTTTGCAAAAACTCACAAGCACCTCTTGGGGGAGTGAGAGACAGAAGAATGTCCTAGACATCATTCTTCTCTTATCAGATTGCTCTTAACTAACATTGCGTAAAGCTGTCTTAACCATTAATTGTTCTCATGTTTGAGGTACAGTGTGTACAGTAACTAAAAAACTTCATGTTTATGACATACCTCCAGCACAAAATGGAGTGTAAGAGAACATTTGTTTATACATAGTGTGACATGTCCGGCCATCCACAACTTTTGTCTAAACCTTTTAAAAGTGCCATCAGTCATCCAGTCATCCAAGGCATGTGTTCTCACTTTGCCAGACTCCTTTGTTATTAACTTGTGGTCAGCTAAGCTTTGCTTCTCAAATAACAAGATACTGTGTTTTTCATTTATTAATCACAATTTTTCACTGGCACTATTAAAAATAATGCTACATGGGGATTACTGAAAGGCCAGCATGCTTGGATTTGATCTAATACAAGGTCCGTTTTTATTCACTTATAGCTTCAGACTTTACCGCGTCGACTATAAAGCTAAGTTCATTGCACAGTGTCTCGTGTCTGTAGGCCATGCGAATCTGGGCAACATTGGTTCGACGGATATCATTCCCTTCAGGTCCATCTTTCAGATAGTTAGCTCCCAAGAAGTGCTTCTTACTCTGTGAACAAACAATTGAATAAAATATTAGGAGACATGCTGATTGAATGTCGTGTAGATTTGGCCACGCCTAGTATGTGAGAGGAGTGAATGTGTCGCAGAACCTGGTGAGATAGTCCACTTTGCAGCACACTGTTCCTGGCTATTTCACACACATCACAGGTGCTGAGCTTCCACAGCTGAGCAGCAATGGCGTACTCTTCCATCAGTGGTTCCTAGAATCAGGACGCAAAAAAAACAGGATAAAAACTGCAGAACTAAATCCATCAAAAGCACACTTTAATAGTATAATTAGTTTAATATTTAAACTAAGATTCTGACATAATGAAGCGCAGCCTTGAAACACTGCGCTCTAATTTCGTGGCGCAGCGCAGGTGGCGCAGGGTGGCGGACCCCGCGCAGTGGTAATTTCGTCAAGCGCACCACCGTGCGCAGCCAGTTTAGTCATTTGGTAGGCCGGGCTGCGCCGAGATGGGTGTAGCGGCGCACCAGG
>JAQMCX010000001.1:13622531-13806941 GCA_029814765.1 Acanthurus leucopareius | reverse complement strand
CGGTGAGAGGGACGGAGGCGTGGGTGCGCCGGACTGCGCCGTGCACGAAAATTGCAAAATGCGCTGGCCACACCCCGCTGGCGCGGCGTAGGCGCGGCGCAGGGCAGGTGCGCCTCGCCTGCGCCTGGTCTACGAAATTAGAGCCCACTATGTTTCCTGTACATTTGTTTCTGTTTACCTTGGTGTAGTGGAACTGCATGGGATCATCTGTGGACAAGGACACACACAGGCCTTTGTGCAGGAACTCTGGGAGAGGATTTTTGGAGTATTCCAGAAACAGGCTGTTGTTGCTGAGTGGAGACATTGCAATTGGCACCTGGGCCAGGTAGTACAAGTACTGCAGCACAGGGCTCTGAGGAAAAATGATATTTAAAAAATAAATACTGATGGGGCACCACACAGTTCATCAGCACAAACAGAACACAGAGTCAGGAAAGAGGCTCTGCTGCCGTTTGATGTGCAAATGAATCATTATGTCTCCTTAATCTTACTAATTACAAATTATAATTTGCATTAATGGAGTAGTTAGTCTGCAGCTTTTTCTGGCTGTACAAGAACTATTAATTCTAGGATATTAAATTTTCCTCCATAAAAACACAACTAGATCTATAAACAGAATTTGTAGGTGGACAAAGATATACAGTTGGATTATTTCAATTGTAATGTATATGTAATGACTATATTAGAAGAAAACCTAAAAAAGCAACATACAAATACAAGTCCTGCTATCTCAATGAATAATATGATGAAAATACTGTATAACTGTGTAGTTTGAGCTGGGAATCGATATCAGTGAGTCATCAAATTTTTTCTTCCTCAAGCTCAACTTTCTTTGTCTCTGTTTTTAGAACCAACTGGTCATCCACAAGAAATCCAAAACTTCCTCTCTTTCACCTGCAGTTCTCATATTTTTTGTGGCTCGGTAAAGAACCAATAAAAGCCCAGTCTGGATAATGATTCTCCACTTGCAGGACAAATCAGATACAACAGCTGAAGAAAAAATTGTGAAGTTTATTTATACAATGATTATTTTGCCTTTTGGTTTAAAGATAAGTTGCATTGAAACAAATACTCTGCATTCTTACACTGAGGTTGCTTTTTCAGTCTGTTGTAATGCATTTTGGACAGGGACAAAAAGTACAGAGGAGAGTCATATAATTGATTTTTGGCTGGGGCTGTGCCCAGACAGCGGAAGCTCCATGTTATCCCTTACCTGCCTAGGGGAAAAGATTACAATCTAATCCCTCTAAGTTTTACAGGCAGCATGTTAATTCTACACTTTTATCACTAATAGTTCATGAGAAAATGACCCTGTCAAAAACTCTGAGTACCTTCTTTAAGTTGAGTCCATGTGAGATGTTGTCAGCTGTGAGAAAGGCAGAGACCAAATGAGTGATAGATCCAGCTTCTCCACAATGAGGACGGAACTGAAAGGTGCTCAGTCCAAGCTCCCTATAGAGGACACACATGACATCATAAATCAGTCAGTCAATATACAAGTTAATCATGGAACTGTGCCTTATTTTGCTAAGCTGTGGACTCCTTACACTGAGAGCATTTATAGATACCAGCTGTACTGTGTAGTGAGATGTACAAGTGCTGAGCGTTTAATGGCTCAGTACTTGTTAACAGACTGCTTTTCTGGTCTTTAGACCACTCAAACAGGCGTAACAGTTAACATGTCATAACTCACCCTTTCACATACACATTTACACACTAATGGCAAGGGCTTTCATATAGTACCACCCAGCTCATCAGGAACACATACACAAACACTCACACTCTGTACCAACACCCACAAGGAGCAATTTGGGGTTCAGCATCTTGCTAAAGGACACTTCATCACACAGACAGGAGGAGAAGGGGATCAACCCACTATCCATCCAAAAAGTGGACGACTCGTTTCTCCTCCTGGGACACAGTCACCTCTACTCTTAAGGTCTTACTTTCCTAAGATTGATTAATCACCTCTTCCCTAGAGAGTCCCACAAAGTAAACGGTCTGTTAAGTGCTGGACTGGCAGTACCACATCAGATCCTAGATTGTACAGTTTAAAATTTTTCTCCATTAATAACTATAAAACACTCTGCTGTCATTACAAAGTGTTGACCAGGAAGGTTCTTACTTTCTGAGGTTGTTGAGGACCATGATGTTTGCATACATGTGGAAGAGGTAGTAGCTGTAGGGGGGGTTGTCATCTGCGGTCCACTGTTCAGGTTTTGGGCTCCTGAAGGAGAACATGTGGTCACTGTGTTTGGATTCATCGTCCACACTGTCAAAGCCTGAAACCTGCGCACATTAACAAGAGTAGTAATTTACCACTGGGATGGTTTTCTGAAGCCCAACAAGATGTTGTTTTTTTTGTAATTATGCCCTTATATTATTTAATCATCCAAACAAGAAAAAATTAAAATTCAAAATCCCTTTTTTACATTTTAAACACACAGTATTAAAATTTGCGATAAAGTTGTAAGCAGATATAAAGTGCATACCTAAATGAGATACAGTATTTCACAACATAATACAAATTGTCCTATGAAACATATTTCAAACTGTATTAAAGGTTCTGTAAGTTTCGTTGTGACCCTAAAAAAATACAACAACTTACATATTTAAGGAAAACATGAAGCTCTTTGTGCTTCTGTGGGTTAACAGTGGCCTCAAACAGAGGAAGGAATATGTTCTCCAGAATCTTAGCGAAATTAGGCACAAGCTTCTTTGACCTGAAAATATCACTGAAACACATAAAAAATGATGTCATACTTTTTCTTGACTCAATATTTTTAGAACTGTTTTTAAATTTGAAGCTTTTTTTCTTTTTTAGGCTGCAGCACTTACTATATTCTGGGCACTTGAATCATCCACCTCATGTTTGGAGAGTGCAATTTGTGATGAATAAACCACTTAGACAGATTGTCCCACTCTTCTGGAGAGCGTCCATAGATAGAGAGGCGTGGCTCTGCATGCTGGTACTTACTCTCCTCCAGGTCATGGGCCACCTCCTGTTCAAGGTGAGAAATAGAGTGAACTGAAGTGTTTTTGCATCAGTTCAGACTTAAAATGTGTGATCTCATGATATGATACCTTTGTGATGCGAGCAAAATAGTCTCCGCTAATGAGATTGTCCGTTTTCAGGAAGATTTCTCTGAGTTCGCTAGCTCCCACTGGATTATACTTTGAATTGAATTTATCAAACCGGTGGAAAGTTTGTCTCCCCTGTAAAGTGAGGGACATTTAGTAAAGGGACATTAAGTGGCACAAATAACAGGCAGAGAGGGTAAAAGAACTGCAAGTTCCACTGAGATTTTTTACATTCAATCATCAATTTTTACCTTGAAAGGAACTGAATAAATGCGCCAAAAATAGTTTTGCCACCATTTTTACATATGTTAAAACATGGTTGTGTTTTCTACTTTTCTTACAGCATGTACATCCAGAGAGTCCACAGTGAGGTCATAGGGGTCCTTATTGAGGTTGCGGAAAACCTGCTGGAGGGTCATCTTTTGTCCAGCTCTTTCCAACACCACACGGTCAGCATCAGTCTTGTATGTTTTCTGGATGAAGGTCAGCAGGTGTTTCTGAGACATGCAAGCAGCTGCATGAATGTGTGTGTCCACCTGAGCAAGAGAAACATCTATATTTAGTTAACTGTACAAACTGAGTGTTCAAAAACAAACACAGGGCTTTCCTCACCTTAATCTTCCTTTTTAAAAATAGTTGAAAAAAATATTGCAACAATTACAATACTGGATCACAGGAAAAGTCTTTGTAACAACTGTAGATAGAAATCTAACCTTTCTAACATTGTAGAAATCTCTGTGAGGGACGCTCTTTAGTTCCTTTAGCTCGGCCATCTCATTGAGCATCTCATGGAGGTAGAACTTTGAGCTCAAGAAATTGAGTCGTCTGTGACAGTAAGTCTTCCTGAAAAATTAGAGTGAGTTAGTACTCCACTGGTGGCAACAACCGGTTTCACAGCCAGGTCTGTTTATTCAGCCAGCATGCTTGTAATGTGTTATTGTTTTGGCAACTTACGTTGGCCCATCCGCAATCATTGCAAGCACATGACTGAGGTCTATAGCAAAGGTCTCTAAGTCTGGGTAAGGAAGGTTATGGGGCTGGTTATCTCTCAGAGCTTCGGCATTGTCATACACGTATACAATCCCGTCCTTCATCCTAAGTTCGTAGTTCAGATTTTCAGGGATGTTCTCCATGCTATAGGGATCTTCCCCATCTTTTGGATACGGGCACATATCTGGAAGACCGCAGCATCGTTCTGTTATTGTCATATAAACCAATAGAAAACATCATTGAGAGTAGCCTTGCATAAACAATTATACATATGCATTTCAAACCTGGTAAAACCTCATCTTCTTCGCTCCATCTCATGTTCTCAGCACTGCGGAGGAACTGGGCAGTGGTTCTGCAGAATCTATGATAGGCTAGCTTTGAGTATTTCTCACGAATAAGCAGAGCCTTAAACAGACTTTTGGCTGCCTGTTCATAGTCCTCCACTGTGATCTGAATGAGGCATTAAAATGAAATAAAAATTAATCTTAGGTGTTGTTTTATCTTAGCTTTCTTGCTAGTGTATAAATATGCAAGGTTTCAGCATTTTTGTGCACAACAACCCCATGACACACTTAGCTGGTACACAATTTTCAAAGTTTTGAACTACTACTTTTCTAATTGTGATGCACAGCTGTTAATGCCCCTGTTAAAATTACTTACTCCAGCACAGTAATCACCACTAATAGTGACTCTTTGGTAATCAGGGCAGCTTTCTGTCAGTGATGAGCAGGTGGAGCTTGGGGACAGGAATGGCGTAACTGCCACTGACCGCGTCCAGTCTGTATTTACTGGGATCTGCAGGGACATTGACTGGGAACGAATCATCTTCAGGCTTTTCTTCCTGCAAAATTTGGAACATAAATCATAATTTAACGAGCATAATTTCCTCCCAAGCCATGTCATTATTGTTTATTAGAGCTTTTTCAATTTCTCTTTGACTTATTTGTGATAATATCCTCTGTGATTTGGTTACAGACCAAAAACGACGCCTACCTCTTGGTACTCTCCTCTGACTGTTGCTCTGCCAACTCCTTAAGCAGTTCATGTTCCTTGGCTTGCTGTAGGCCAATCGGACAGTCCTCGGGCACAGTGAACATTGATAAGGCATCCTTGTTGTCTTCTTCCTTTAGTGCTGATGCATATACTTTCTCTGCTAGCAACTGTGTCTCCTCTTCTGCCTCACTCAGAGTTACTTTTGGGAATTGACGAGGCATGTCTGCAAGAAGATGGAAGCCACAGTGAAATGACTGGCGACAGTAACTTGAAGTCACAGGATACAAAGAGGACCTGCCCTCTTTGTCACAGCTTTACCTGCTCTGTTGCTTTGTAAACAAACAAATCTACATGTGTAAGGGTATGAGTGCAGTATATTCAGGAGCTAACTGCTGCACAACATGTTGGCTTAAAATACATAATATTGGTGCATTGTTTATGTCCTGCAGAATGACTGTAAAATACAACTCCCAATGTAACCCATTAAAATCCCCTTTTTTTATGTCCACAAATAAACTGAAATATAATGTTGAAAAACTTGTCCTTTGGAAAATTCATGGGAATAACATCAAATTTAAGTGCAATGACATCTGGAAATAACTTCTGTCAGACATTGCCTTCAAATTCTCTCCATAGTCTCTTCCACCTCTTAACAAACAATGGCAGTCATTCTGTTTGGTCTTCATCAGCAGTATAGCTTATTTTTACCATATTATCTAACCTTGGATACGCTCCACACTTTTAAGTCATTCAGAAAGCCCGTTGATTGACACAGTGCAGCAGCTATGTCAAATTGAGAACTTTCTATTTCTGTGGCAGATAACCTTGATGAACTGACAGTGGCTTTGTAGATATCCTCCATCATACACGATACAGTTCCTGGAGTGTTGAACCTCTCTAGAGAAAGGCCATGTTGCATGGTGTCATGCAAGCCAGTTTTCTCCTCTAGCAGGGTGCTTCCAGGAAGCTTATCATTCCAGACACACTACACTATCCTGACAACAGCTGTGTACATCACTGTGGAGCTTTATGGAAACTCATGCCAACCCAGTGACCAGTATCGGGGACAAGGGACAGTCATAGGCTCATAACCTGCATTGATCTGGAGATAATGGCCTTATGAATGATTTACTGTCTCCTCATATACACCCTGGTTGGTTGGCCTCATTTTTTCACACATTTGGAGCACACTCACACACACACAAACACATCATATTTGAGATAACTGAAGCCTCATCCCATTTAACTGGACAGGAACTTTCTAAAGAGCAGAATAAGCCTTAAAAAAACACCTAACAAATACACAAATAACAATAAAACAAGTCGCCAAAAACAGTAATAAGTGGTTATTTCTTCCAAATCAAACTAAAAAAAAACTAAAAAAACAGACTTGAAAAATAACAAAAACAACAAAATAAAAACAAAACCGGCTCTGCTGTGGTAAAAATGAAACGGACCATCATGCCCTCAAACTACATCACTCTACCATCAGTCCTGACAAACAGCTGAACATTAGCTTCACCTAACCATTGAGGCTAACGCTAGGTAACTGACATGAAGTAGTAACACTTAAATTATGCTACGGCTGTAGTCTCCTTTATCGCCAGGTTTGCTAATTTCAAACTAACTCACTCTTCATAATTAGATTCAATACACCAAACGTAAATTTTATGCTAAAATGCTAATTTTGTCGCTGCTATTGCTCTGGACTAGCTAGTAGCTTGTAGCTACCTTTACTTCGGTGTGCTCATGCTGCTGAGGTGATGCCGCTGGTAAGTTCGTTTCAACAGCTTTGATAGTTTTTTCAGTTAAGGATTAGTTATGTGTAAAATTATTTTTTATAGCAACGATTTTACTAAGCCAAAGAACAAAAGTCTCAACTCCTAGCCTAGTTTGAATTATATGCTCTCCTCCACCTTCAACGGTTATTAACCGTTTCTACCGGGGTTGAACCTGAACTTTTATTTTTTATGAGACAAGCGTTTAGAAAACAAACAAAAACTCAAATCTTGTTCTAGTATGCAGTAGTACATTCGTACATTTTATTGTCTGTATTAATTTTTAAGTTCATGTTATTCTGTTTTTTTTCTTTGTTTGCATCAAATCAAAACGACTGTATGATTTCATAAAAAATAATTTCCGCTTTGCAGATTCTGTCATGGATTCTTAGACCAGCAAGAGAAGACTCCTCTCCCTCACACAAGCTAAGTTATCTAACGTAATTTTGTTGCCGACCAAAATCAGCCTCAGAGTCCTTTCTGGTCACAATGTGCCTTGAATTTAAGCAGATGTGCGGTGATGTAGAGAATAATCTTGACTAGAACTTCATTGCCATTTTTCCTGTAAACTGTGTTACATGTTTATGCCTCTCATCAGTTCTGCACTTACCCTCCATGCCGTTTGTAGCCATATCTGGGGGTGTTGTCATCTCAAGTTGCTACAAAGTCAGTTGTGCTATACTGTACAGATTCTGTCTACATCTATCTAGGTCAGATTCAAACCAACCTCACTGTCTACCGTGACACACCACTACAGTTTTGTTTCCCTGACTGCCCATCTCTCTCTATTTTAAGGAGCCAGTGGCATCATGTTCACAGAGCCACTAATCCTGAGAAAATGTCAAAACTTGCTGTCAACAAAGAGTGGGCCTCACTCAGATTAGACAGAGCCTGCTGTCTCCCGCTCTCTTTATCTCTCTGTCTTTCTGTCTCTCTTAGACCCACATGGACTCACAAGCACACAGGTCGTTGTTACAGTTGTCCTTTTCAGTCGGTGAGCAGCCCACAAGCTGCTCAGTGTATCCTGGGAAGCAGACAGTGGAAACGATTCAAGTGCTTGCCTGTTTATCAATATTCTCTTGTTTATTAGCACTGTTTTTACATGGATTTTGACTCTAGTTAGAGTGTTATTCTATTAGTACTGTGGTGTCCTTGCAAAAGTCATTCATAAAAGAAATACTTTCCCTCAGAAGACATAATGCTACCTTACTCTCTCAGATCAGGTTGATCTCCCATTTGTTCATCAAATATGATTCAAAGCTGCATAATGCTTAAAATAGTTGTATACTTATCTGTACATTAGTACTTGTTGTCTTTATCCAGCTGTTAATAACCAGCTGACTGATTTGATTCTGTATGCCAATGGTGAGAGCATACCTCTAGCAGTGAGTGAGGCAAGATAATCCTCATACGATATCGTTCTGGCGCTGTTTAACAAGCTCATGCCATAGTCTGGACACAGATTAGCAGAGGAAAATAGACAGACAAAATCTCAAGCTGTGACAAAAGGCAGCATTTTCCCTGAATCAACTGAGATTTAATACCCTTTTTAGTTAAATTAAAAATAATTAATACAACCTCTAATCATCAAATCTAAAGCATTTTGAGCAAACAGGTTAATATCAGTTTTTATCATATTTGTATCTGATGTATAGTTGGCCATGTTCCATAAGTACAACAACGACAACATGGCAGTAATTAACAGATACTGTACATGCAGTGTCTCTGCATGCTCTAATTCCCCTGAGAGATACATCTAGTTTATTATGTTTTCCTTAACACATGTTGCCATAAACACATACATATAAAAACATTTTTTTCATTAAAAGAACTGAAAAAAAATCCTAATTTTGATCTACTATTATAAGATGATGATATTTGATAAGAAAAACATCATAAAGGTGTCTGCTAACTCCATTCCTACCGCTGAAGTCTGATCAGTGAAGTCTGAAATGATTATGAAGTTTTTCTTCAATACTAAAAACTCTCCAACTAAGACATCCATTATGCAGGAGATAAGATATTTCATTCCGAACCACAGGAGCCTTCCTCGTATTGATCAAAGTGTCTGCTATAGGAAACATCAGATCAGATGGCTGAAAAACAGTGTTATGCTGCAGCTCTTGGGAAAGCATTATTAGACACTAATGTGGGCAGGATCCTAATGGTGCTCACTCTGAGCTGTGCTAATGTAAGTGTGTGCACCCTCATAAATGTACTGGAAATGTGGAGTTGACCATATATCATCTCTACAGTTACTGTGGAGAATAGGGATCACCACTCATTTTTTCCAAGGCCATTGCTCCTCCACTTATAACCCTATCTCAGACCAAGCTCTCTATATCCTGCTGTCTTTTATCTTGTCTGTTTTGCTTTTTCTCAGACACGTCACTGCTGTTATTGGCAGACACCCCAAGTTGGGTCTTTCTCAAAGTCATATCTAAGAGAGACAGCACAAAAGAAAGACATTTACATTACATAGAGATGGCGACGTGAAAGGGAAAGTAAAGCTCACTCTTTCCCAAGCAAGGACTTGACTGCTGCTTTAAAAGAGGCGTGTCCCCTCTTCTCATCTTTCCCAGGAGCCAGGGTCTGGAGAAAAGGAAAGATAAATGCGAAGAAAGTGCAAGTGCATGAATGCAAAAAGCCTCCCCTACAGCTATTCTGTAATACTTGTCAGATACATTACCAGCAAATCTAGACATGTAGTTTTTTGTTTTTTTTTTTGGCTACGATACAGTTTGGACATTTACACACATAAACCAGTATAGTAAAACTATAAAGTATAATATGACTGACTATGAACCAAGAATTTTTTGAGCGGACATATAAAGACATAGAAATATACTTGAAGCCATGTTTACCTCCTCTTTATTGCCCTCTGTTCAAGGTTTTTCGGAAGACTTTTCTCATTTGGCTTAAATATCCATGAAAAGGGGGTGTTATATCCTTTACAGATTCTAAAACACCTCGAGGCAAATTTGAGATTTGTGATATTGGGCTGTATTTAAAAAATATGACTTGACTTGAAATCCACTCACCTCTATTGGCCCTGATGTCTCTGAAGTTATTAAACTGCGCAAGTTCCCACAGAGAAACATCTAAGTCATGCTGTACTCTTGTTGTGGCTGGAGGATATGATATCTCATCCACCACCCTGCGGTGCACATCACTCCATACTTAACTATTTCACTGCTGCAGCTTAGTACAAGGACATTGGCTGAGCAAATGCTCAAGTCAGCCATTGTCCTTATGTAACTGTTTTCAGATAGCATTAATAAATTTAGTGGGAATGATGTTTAAAATGTGTCAATTGGTAAAATTTTTTAGGTTTTTATAGTTTTTTGTCTTCCTTCCTAGAGAATTGCCATGTCCGAGTAGTGGATGTTTTCTTTATTTGCAGGACATTTTGCTGAGATGTGGCTTGAGCAGACACAAGTGATAACAGCAGTGTACAGTAGGTTGCCCTTATGATTAGATGAATTTAAATGTACAAATAATGTAACAGTAAACTAATTTGTTTAAGCTTTAAACCCCCTGCATTATTCCTGTCTTTTTAATCACAATTTCTCATCTCCTGTCTTTTTAATCATAATTTCTCATCTAAGATGAGGACAATTACCATACATCTATCCAGATATCATTGGCATATGTCATGAGTAAGTTCCTCTGTTATAGGACATACTGTGTCTGTTGCAAATAAACAAAAAGTCCAAGCTACCTGTACCATTGACAACATCAGAGTATCATAACCTAGTTCAAAGCACTTTTCAAATACCTTTGCAGGGCAGAATAAGCAGTCTTGGATTAATGAACTCCTCACACAACCTTAGAAGAGGACCCAGATTTACTGCTATGGCTGTAAGCAGCAGGGGGCCCTCAGTCCCTGATTTAGCCCAACAGTGTTTCAGATTATGAGTCTAATCCTCTCGGCTCAAGCTATCAGAGCACTTAAAGGACTGACTGTAAAGAAATGACTCTTGGCCCTGGGCCTGTATCATTTTTGATTGACAGCAGTAATGCCAGGCTGATGGTTATCTACATCTCCTACTCTCCTTGTCTTACCTGTCCTTTTATCTCCTTTCATAACCTTTCCTCACCTGTGATCTTCTCTCATCTCCTCAATTAAGATTAAACTGAGCAGTACCATGATCACTATAAGAAGCAATCTCATTGACATCAAACTTTGGTGTCCAGCAGCTCCATACAATCTTTTTTCACTTATATTTTGGCAAAACAGTTTTATGAACTTATTATAAAGAGCAGGTTCTAAAACAGTATTGTCGATGGCTGTCTTAATACTGTAGAGGAAAAAAGTAAGACTTGGAGCTTAGCATACAGTAAGTCCTGGAAAGTGGGAATTATTTTCTGCTGGCTGACCTACACTGATCAGTTTCTTGATGCTTCATCACGGCACTGGCGTCACTAGCTGATTGGCTTACTGAAGGAGTGACACCCAAACATATTTAGAAAGTACACTGAGTTAACCAGATCTAGGTCCGTTCAGTCTATTCTTAGAGTGTTTTACTGTGGTGAGAAATACTGTTTTTGCTTTACTATTAAGGTTTTCTGTAGAAAATTTAATTCCCATTGAAAATGTAGAAACGCATGTTATTTAATTGGCCACTAGATGGCACATTTACTTTGTGACATCCTCTTCCAATATTTGTTGACATCCTCTTTCATCTTGGTCCTAGGTAAGGCTGATCTTGTGTTTTTGACATGTGATATCTACATGCTAATTAAATATAAATATAAGCTACACTTAGGGAATAGAGAAAAGTGCAATGTAAGAAAGATGAAAGCTTCCAGAATCCATGTCTTTTATTGAAGTAGTCTTGTAAGCTCTTTTTTTATTTAAGTATTAATCTCTCCATGCTAAAAACAAAGGCTAAACTAACACTTGAGTAAAGCAAGACCTCTACTCATTAAAAAAACTTGTATTCAGCAGTCTAATTTATGTGAGTTAATCATACCAGGGACAGCCAAAAACCAAAATGTTGCAGTTTTACTGGTCTTGTATCACTAGATGGCAATAGAGAACATGCAATTAGACCTTACTCTGTTTCAGTACAACCTGTTCACAATCATACCATTAAGTTTTGAAAATCTGTAATTGGCTTTTCCATTATACTAAAATGAAAGCAGAAACTGTCTCCATCCAATTTTTATAGTTTGTAATGATCAGATTTGAATAGGTATGAAGTGCTTTGGGCTCTACAAAAACTAAAGCCCCACATAGTTTTGTCACAGTTTATCTTCATTTTCCAAAGGATTTGCGAAGAATTGTACAAAAGTAGGATAAATTTCCAGCTGGTGCTTACAGAAAAGCTGCTATTCATTCTGTTGATGAGTACAGGAGATAACAGTTGATAATAAATATCTTTCTATAAGGATGTGGTTCCTGACCTTCTCTATTGTTGTAGATCTGTGTATGATAAAGTAAAGCCAGAGTATTAGATGTCATCATCTCACTTTCTGGACTATCCTCAGTTGTCTCAGTTGACTTGTGGTCCATAAATCTGTGCACTGCACACGTTGACAGTTGTACTTGTGTTTTTTGAACCGGTCTTAATTAAAAGAGATTAAGGGAATACACCTAAAAGAAGTGTCTATAATCTGTAGTGTTCTTCTTAGGTGGTACAGTCAGAATTCAGTCTGAAAGAAGAGGTGATAATGTGTCAAGTAAAGAGGTCTGGAGCCTTTCAGTGCTGCTCAGTCTGGAGTGTCTGGTTGAATGTGAAGGTCATGATCAGTGCATTGCTCGAGAAGTTTTTGTGATGCTGTTGATGGATTGTTAGGCCGGAACCCCCCGCATGGGCCTTCTCATGTCCCAACCATTTACCATTGAATACAGATGGAGCTAAAGCCTCATCCTCCACTGATTGCTTTAGGGCTGCTTTGTGGTGCGGGGTGAGCCAACAAATACGAGCTGAACCAAGCTGGAATGCGCCTGGCACCCTGTCTGCCCTTTTTTTTTTAGGGGAAAGGGGAGTCATAACTGGGGGAATGTAGTGAGAGGAGGGGAGGCTCTAATGAGAGCCTGTAATCACTTAACAGAGACCAGGTGCACTGTGTCTTGCTGTAGCAGTGAGCTCCAGACAACAGAATGCCACTTTCAATTTACAAAAGCCACAAGCAAAAGAGGTCTGGACAAGGTCTAGATTTTATATGCAAAATGTTTATTGAATGACAATGTTATTGCTTTAACACAAATAAAATAGAACACATTTACAAATATATAATATACCTATAAAACAGATATCCTATTACCACAGTTTGCAAAAGAATAATGACAAATAGCTACAATGCCCATATATAATTCTTCCTGTACAAAAATAGTTCTATCTGTATAAGCACTTTAATGTAACCTCTATATAATATTTAAATAAACAAATTCATATATACATATATCTTCAGAAAAAACAAATATAGATTGCACATGTTTTTGTACAAACAATAACAATTTCAAGTATATTTCAATCCATTGTGGACTGGCACATATCTCACAGAAGGCATTTTCCCTTATACAGTGTCCAAAACTTGATATAAACTGAGAGCTTCTGAGCTCTGTAGCCCATCTTTCTGTTTGGCATTGTGATGAAGATGTCTTTTCCTGATGAATCATTTGATCTAGAGTCCAAATGGAAAAGTGCAGATAAGTACTGACAGTTTGGAACATGGTGGTATAATCCATAGAGGATAGCACTTATCAAAGTCCTGGCCTGTAGGAAGAAATGTGTAAAGTCCCAGAATGTTAGAAGAGAGTTCCCTCTCAAGCCAGAGGATGTGTCCTCCTTGCCAGGTATTAGCACTCTTTCTTTCCCTCTGCCAAGCAGAGAGCAGCACCTGTAGTTTGCTCCACGCCGTGCCATCCAGTGTCTGTAAGCCAGTTGCAGTTGTTTGCACACTCTACATCGCTGAGCTGCAAGGCTCAGCGTTTTGAGAAACTCAGTGCTGATCTTGCTCTGACTCAGTCCTCATGCCTGAAAAAAATGTGCTAGAGAATGCTTGGCAGCAGTCTGAGGCATTTCGAGAATTTTAGAACAGAGTAGAGAAGTAACTTACTCTGATCTACTCTCTCACTTTTGTTCCCAGCTCCTCCTGCAAAGTCCTGCTCATGTCCGTCTGAGGAGAGCCTCAAGCTTGTGAACTTGTGAGTCAGTTATGCTCCACACGGGCCTCAGCCTGCCCTGCTCTAGCCTCAGTGTGACTCTGTGCGCTGGAAGAGATCGACGCCTCCGGCCGTATCCCTGTGGGCTGATCTTGTCTTCGGGGGCAGTCCCGATTTTAAGCTTGTTGTTGAGTAGGTGCAGGCGGTGTGCCAGGTCATGCACTGTGCAGGTGCCCAGCAAACAACCCTGTCTTCTTGACTGGTTGGCTGAGTTTTTAGACCTCTTGGTTCGGACATTGATGTCAGTACTAGAGGGAAAGACAAGATTACATTAATACATGCTGTTTACTCCTGAGCTGTTAAAGGTGAGTATTTTTTAAATCCTTTTTAGTTACAAGGAAAATATATTCAAATGACTTTGTAGACTTTCAGGATTACATGTCTTACCTGGAATGTGGCAGCAAAGTATCCCTGATATCGTCTGGTCTCACAAAGTGCTCTGACTCCTCTGTCTTCTCCACTGATACACTGTCAAGATCCCGTCTTAGTCTGCTCCCTAGCCATATGCTTAGCCTGGAAAAGGAAGAAAAAATCCATCAGTTCAGCAGGCAAGCATCTGATATCACATGTTTGACACACTGCTACATCTTATCAGATGATAACATTTTGATAATTGAAATTAATTACTCCTAAGATAACTCACCTTTTTTTCAACTCTGGATTGACTTCAAGTTCCACACAGTGGGCTACTGTTGCCAGTAGACAGCAATAGAGGAAGGACTGGAAGATCAATTTCATTTTGGCTCCTGTGAAGAGTAGAGAAAACATTTGTTAATAATTTATTTATGCTATAAAGTAATATTTAACTGGATGATTTTGCTACTGTCACCTATGTAAAACTCCCTCATATATTATTCCCATAGGTGACACACTGGTGCTTGCTTACACAAGAGTCCAAAAGCCAAGTTATTTGCACTTATCATTCATTTATTTAAAATGTTAAGCTAAGGTCAGATTTTTCTCGGTTAAGTAAACCTACAACCACGCTTTGGGCCCCTGGCCAGTAATGTGAAGGACAGTCTAGCAATGAGGGGTCCAAAATAGGCTCAACTCAAAAGGCAAGCAAAAGTTTAAATGCTATTCAACTCACTAATCTGATCTAATAGAGCAAAAGATAGCAAAATACACTTAAACAAATAAACAATGTATGATGTACTGCCTCTTTGGGATGCTTTGCACCTTGGAGGCAATTCCCTCACACACGCACACATTAAGAGCTGAACTGCTTATATAACCAGACAGATAACCTGTCCTTGCCTCTACACTTGTGCCCTGACCTCAAAAAAATCAAGGATAAAGCCATCAGCTGGAAGCAGAGCAGAGCAGTACCCTCTTAAAAAGAAAATGCACGTACCTGTAGTTGTCTGATAATTCAGTCAGATGCTCTTCTTGTAGATTCAGTTGTCAAAGAGTACTCCACAGGTTTCTTGATTGTTCTGTAAGGCAGCTATGTCACTCTGCTAATAGCTCCTCCACACCAGACAGGGAGCCTTTATACAAGAGGTGGGAGGGGCTCATTGACTGACACACACAGCCTCTCATCCTTTTCCCCCACCCCATCCAGTACATGACTGTGCTTTGCTGTAGCTCATGTACAACAATGTAACTCAGTAAAAAGGATAAAAAAGTGAAAATCATAATGAAACTGGTAGAGGAAAATAGTGTTGGAGATGACAGGATAAATGCTGCAAAGCTATTGTGACCTGTTTTCACTGTTTCACTGAGTCAGACATGAACTATTTCACACCTTAGTGTAAATTGTGAAGCAACAGAATTTTAGAGTTCTCATAAAATGCTTTTTATTGTTATTTGGTATGTGTATATAATGGCAACAAATCATTAGTTTTATCATCAGTTCATCAATTAATCTGTCATCAGTTATGTAAGTGAAACACTAAGCTCACTGTCCCAGAATGAGTACAATGTGTTCATCTCAGCCAACTGCTTTCTATGGGGGACTATTAGAAATCTAAATAAGCACAAAAGAAAAGGGTTGAACTCTCATCTAGTTATATTTAAACTTTAAGGTCAGTTAGGTGTAGTTTTTGTTAACGTTCCTTTCAGTCCTATCGGCTAAATGCATCCAATAAGATTTAAGGAATGTTTCTACAATCTGTTTCTCAGGGCACTCCCCAAGACAGTGAAGTTCCATGTCAGCTTGAAGTACGCTCGATGATGAATTTGAGATCTGGAAAGAAACTAGCATTGAGTAACTGATTAAAAATGTAAGTATGCCCAACTGTAAACACAATATACTCAATGTATTTGTTTGTACAAAGCAAATATTTGACTCTGGACTCACCATGTAATTTATTTGGATATTTGGATAAATGTGAAATGGAATTTTACAATTATCTAGAGATAAATCCAGAAACACAAATGAACTTGAACAACAATCTATGAAGTATGAACAATATTGGCTTTGACATTTTTTAAATAATTCAGCTGATTTGTTGCTGTAAGAAATTATAAGTAATATGACTTTACACTTTGCCTTAGGAATGCACACGCAAGAATCTATTAGGTGATAAATGGCGAGCCATCCAGTCTGCCTGTAGCTCTCAGAGGAAATTACTCCTCACATTATTTGCCTTAATGGGATTGTCAGCACAGTGAGTCATGCTATACCTGAATGCAACGTGTTTTAAATGACTACACTATGTCCACATGTGTCTATATTTAAGCTAAATAAGTGAAAGCAACACTGAGAGAATGGTATTTGAATTCAGAGCACTTAAAAAGTTTATTCTCTAAGGTTCAAAACAGCAACCTCCCCCCGTCACTGAGGTTTCTGAGGCAGATGTGGATAATAAGCTCCTGAGAGGGAACATACACAGAAATATGCCTACAGGAATATCACACTAGGGAGGTAGCAACTTTTTTGTGTATCACAGCCTTCATAGATCTATGTCTGTGTCTGAAATGAGCATAATGTTACAGTATCATCCACACCTCAGACACCTAGGTGATACCAAAAAGATTGAAAGCATACATATTTACTGTAAATTTAATTTATGAAATTCTGTAAATATCAGGGGGGAAAAAGCAATTGATTGTATCAGTGCAGAAATTCCGGTGTAGAAATTTCCATGAGGTGTGGTTTAAATTAGCTTGATAGAATGTCCCTCAGCAATACTTTCATTTTTGATTTTCGTTTCTGTTTAAACAAAGGGGAAAAACGTTGCCTTTGAACATCATTTTAGGTATACCTAACACTTCGCATTCCACACCAGCATATCAGTATTTAATTGTTTTTACACAAAACCTTCCTTAGTTTATTTATATCTCATGCGACCTCATTCCACACATGGTGTCATATTTAAAAGCCAAAAAAATACATAAATGTCAAACACATGTGCTGTAAACCAGCAAAGGTTTTGTAAGCACTTTGCAATGATAATTGCCTCTGGCAGACAAGTAATCCCTTTACCAGAGTTTATAACAGGAGATTGTGCAATCATGACAACAAAAATCTGCTGTTCCTTTTTGGCTCCTTATAAAGCAATCCTTTGCTTGTCCTTTGTTAAGTTGATGTCGTTGATGACTGACATTTTTGTTGACCTTATGCTCTACGTGAGCAGGTACAAATGGCCGGAAACCTGAGCAACTAATGTCATGTGTGCCAGGAAGACGAGGGTGTCAACCCCAAAGGCACAAATCTGAAAGGTGATTCATAATAATAATTAGGTTGTGTTGAACCTGTTACCTGGAAATATGTGTTGTTTTAGGTCCCATGACTTTCCATTCATTCTTTTAAATGATAAACACCATATACAAAAACCCAGCCTGTATTTCTTCATTGGTTCGACTGTTTGACTACCTCTGTCTTCATCTTTCACTTACTATCAAACAAAAACAATAAGAAAAATAGAAAGAGAGAGGGGAAGGGACACAAAGAAAAGACAGAAAACAATAATAAAATTAGAGGGACGTTGAAAAGAGAGACAAAGAATGGAGGAAAATACAGGGGAAACTGCCCTGCTGTGTTCCTGCAATTGTTGACAGTGACCGTGGTCAGTATGTCCCTCTCACACACATTAGATGTATCACTGATTTCCACGTGCTAATCCCTGGGAGAGCTTTTTCCGTTTTCAAAAATATTTAATATTGTGCACTAACCACATGAGTTTTCCCGTTCTCTGACACTGTATGTCAAATCACAACCACATTCAGCTTGATAGAGTAACTTGAAAACCACAAATTATTATTTTTTTGTAGCATTTGCCACAAAATCCTAGCATTAAATGAAATCTGATTAAACAAAAATATGTGAGTTCACTGAAAAAGCCATGATCATTTTGATGTTAGGACAGCTTTCTTGTGTTAGGAGGGATAATCAATCTTAACTTTCTGAGTTATTGTGTTTTTTAATACAGCTAATATTTCTTTGCTGACCGCAGACTTGACTGTGGTTATTTTGTAGTTGAAGCTGAGGACTTGTACTAAGTGTGGGTTCAAAAAATATTTCCTCTACTTTAGTGTCCCTGTCACTAATAAAAAAGCATTACTATTTTGTGAAATCGCATCTGCTGATTACAACATTGATGCTGTATTCAGCATTACTCTGTCAAATTTACTACGCAATTTATTTATTTGGTACATTTTTCTGGGATTTCTGTGTGTTTATTCAGTCATTCTTGGCAGTACCTTGGATCAAGTCTTTTCAAATGGGAGTTTAAGAGCTCCAGGAATCCTCCCATGGAAAAGCTCCCATGGGGTCTCATGCAAATCAAGTAAATTATTTTCCTATGTATTACATTGAATAGGTTATAATTATGGTTACTATAACAAGTTTCTTCGAGACAGACGTGTTCCTGCAATCTATGTAAAATATAAGTATTATTGTGATGTGGCAGCTGTGTGTTTTTTTTTCAGTTAGGTGGGGACCCCCCCAAAAAAGAGGCTCTGTTGGGGACACACTGCTGTATTTGTGAGCTGAAGGGCCCACGCCCATGGATGTCTCCCGCTTTTGCACGCAAGCGCAGTGATACTCCTTCTGTCAAACATGGCTGTGCCTTGGAAGAAGGAAAAATGCTGAATTGTGTTGGTATATCTCGGGAAAATCAGCAGATATGGCTAGATTGGCTGACTATTTTATTGTCGTGGGATACGATCAGGAGAAAGCCGGTAAGTTTAGCGGCGGGGCGGCTCGCAGATTGAACTGCGGGGCTGAGGTTTGTTGTTCAGGCCAGTGTGTGATGTTGATGCTAGATAGCTTTGCGCTTAGCTTCACGTTAGCCACACAGCTACCAGGCGAGACTGGAAACACTTTCCTTTTTTCCTTTACCCGGCTTGATACTGAATATCATCCGGCGGGGGTGTGTTTACAGATAAAGCTCACATCTTTAGGGGGGGGATCACAAGTAGAAACACATGAGTCGTTGCGGTATTTGACTGGGATCAATCGTAACTTTTTCATGGATTCAAAAATCTGTCACATCCTGTCCCTGTTGATTGTGCTCCTGTCAGGTCCGGCGGCTGGTTTCACTGCCAGCCAGTGGGACACACTTGCAGAATAAAACTCACAAAAGATCATATGGAGCCAAATCTCGCTCCTCCCTGATCATATTGGTTTAGATGGCGCTAAAGAGGTCACGATTGCTATTGGCAGCCAGTGTTTGCATCCATGTTTTGTATTTTTTGTTGCGTAATTTTGGAAGCGGTGGTCTTGCGACTTGCCCGTCCAGCGTGCTTTGTTTTGGGTCTATTTTTACCCGCCACAGCAGCACCTGTCAGCGGTTTGTTGTGATATATTTGTTTTTGCCGGAAGAGTGCTCAACTTTTTCATGATGGGCGTAACGTTATACAGCTGTGAGAAAGGCAGTCCTTGTGCTCAGCCAGTAACTCTTCCCTCTTCTTCCTCTCTCCTCTGTTGTGCAGTAGTGGGGCACGGAGCTCCTCATGCTTCCGCTTGTATGTCGAGTCTTCGCTCCAGCCTCACATTCTTTCCATCTAAGACTGGGAACAGTTTTGCACACATTTCTAAGCATTAATAGCCAAATTAATGAAAACCCTTTGGCACTGTACAGATGTTGATTCCTCACATTTCTAACTTCCAATGTTCCCAAATGGTACTTTGCACCATAACCAATGAAATTTATTTCCACTCATTCACTTGTGATGGTCCAATGAGAACTGTTGCTCAGTGAGCGGTCTGGAGAAAGTGTAAAATATTCAGTGAATCTGCTTTAAGGGAACTAATTCAAGACTTAACTTCTTTCAGCGGCATCCAACGCCATGTGTGTCAAAGAAGGGCCAGAGCAGCTGAATCCTCTTAGTCACCATAGCTTGCTATGCACAATAGGTAAACACTGTCTTTCATCAGCTCATGTGCATCCCAGTGCCAATAGACAAATTAATTTTTTGTGCTCGAGGGACAAAATGTTCCTGGCATTATCAAAAGTCTGAATGGATTCACATTCAGACAGTCTTGCCATGAGGAAACATAGGGACCATGAGTTTAGCTCCCTCGACTGCTGATGAAGTTGTCTGCCATCCCATATTGTGGTCGATTAGGGCGCTGTGACAGGCTTATGTCTTATCCACAAGTAAACCTCCTGGAGGATAAAATGATCCCCATGTCCTTATTCTGATTTTATTATGTTTTGTTGAGAGTAATGTAGCGTATTAACAGCTGGTCTGTCTAGAGCTCTGCAGAAATGTCATTGTTTTTAAGCAGGAGTGATTTTCTCAGAACTGGAAGTGACTTTTAAATTTGAAGTACAGAGGAAAATAAAACGATGACTGTTATTGTCTATTGACTATTAAAAGCAATGCCTTTGCCCAGTGCAGTTTGCTTTTAGAGGCCAGACTGGTTATAGTAAATGTGCAGCAGGTCGTCTAGACAACAGATTTTTCCTGTCCACCTTGCTCGTTAATTCAGACCAGGGATCCCCTCGTGGGTCATCACCAAGCCTCCTGCGTTGTGCTGGCTTTTGCTCCACTGGCCTGACCCAATTCTCTTTGTTAGATTACTATGGATGGATCAGTTGAAAATAACGCTCAGCATGCAATCTGTTGAGGAATGGGCTTGGCTCCAGTTTGTAGTGAATCACATATACACTGTAAAAACCAAATCAGCTCTGTAAATTCCAGGTCTTTGCCTTTTAATAAACTCTGCTTCTTATACAAGAAATTGGATACTGTGGATGTAAAAATGAATAACTTTTGAGAAAAACAGAGTTGATTTTAAAGCGGAATAAACTGGTGCGTCAGTAGAAGTAACAGTCTGCATTTGTGGTGGTCTCTGGGTGACACAAGGCAGTATTGAGGAAGAAATACAGGCAGGGGGGCTTGAAGTTGCTATACTGTACAATAAAGATAGTCACTACATTCACTTAGGATTATTATCTTGCAATTGCATGGCCCAATTTCTTTACTTGCTTGTACCGTTCTTTTCTCCCTTAAGTCTTTTTGCCCCATTAAGAATGAAAACAAATTCAGGGTTATATGTCTTTAGCAAGAATATTTTCATTGAGATAGGTGACCTATTTAGAAAATTTTATCGAAAACAACATAACTAATGATCTTACCACTGTGCTTGGTGCAACAGACTGAAGTGATTTAAAACAAGCGGGAAAAAAATGAAAGTAGGGCAACCTCTAATTTTATAGGTCATGTATGACCTTTAAGTGTATAACAGTTGTAATTTTTGTGCTTCAGATATGTGAAAATGAGTATGATAAAAGGGAGCATGACCTGAAAAGGCAGATTCCTCTGTAAGAAAGCAGAGCAGAGCCTGCTTCCCTGGGGACCAATATCATGAGCCATAAACCATGGAATTATTTTCATGAATAATTTTGGATTGTGAAAATGGTGGTTTGGATGGATGAAGTCTGTATTGATCTTGCCCTATATTCTGCATTTTCCATTGCAGTGGGATGCTGTTTCTCTTCATTGGCAGAAGTTTTGAAATGTTCTGGTGTGCTGTTTACCACAAATTGCAATTTGCCATGTGAAGAGAAGGAATTTATACAGCTGCCTTTCTCAAACAGTTTATTGGACGGATATCATCACTCTTTATCAAATCAAACGACTTTTGGAATGTGTTCACAGACGTGGTACCCAGTTTCTACTCTGTGTAACTTTATGGTTTGGATTTCTGGTCTGGACTCAGGGAATGGCTTATGTAACATAGAATAATCCTGCAAAAAAAATCAAATCACAAAAAAACTTCCAAATGTTCAAGATATTTCCATCTGCTGATGTCTTTGAGTGAGGGATGTTGCCATGTGTCATAAGATCTGTAGCGATCCAAGTATGCAAGCTTTAGGTGTGAAGTAGTTCATCAGTGTGCACAGTAATGTTGCATGACTCAAACTCATTCATATATACCTTTCAAGCATGTTTGAATGTCTATAGTTGTACTAATAATGATTCTATGCTGGCTTTTATACTCAAAAGATTTGATAAATTGACTTTCTGTTCCACCTTCTTAAAGAGTGTTTGTTTTTGTGCTGGCTTTTTGACACACCCACAAAAAAAAGTGCTGTGGCAAAAAATAAAAACACAAAAACACCCCTTTCTTAAACAACAAAACCAGCATGTGAGCCTCTGAGAGGTTCATGTTTTTGTCTGTTATTTTTACTTACTTATTTCATCTCGCTGGAAGCACTATGGCTGTAGCGTATGTTTGTGTTCCTGTGGTTTGTCTTGATGGTTGGTTCCCTAAACTTATACCCTTAACTCCATCATTAAATCACTTCTTGCCTTTCATTCTATGCTAAGCTAAGTGGTTTTCAAGTTTGTGGTGGTTTTCAACAGTTGGGTTCGTAGTTCATATTTTAATTGACCGGATCATTTTGACTAGTGTCAAGTACTGTTTGACTATTGATCACACATCCTATGGCTTAAGATTGGCCTCTGTGCTTCAATGATAGTCTTCTTGAGTCAGAATATGGATGCACAGTCTAGCTACATGATACTGACTGCATGAGATATTGTGTTTTTACTTGCAGCAATTTCCTTCTGCCAAATGATATTCAATTCTAAGTTCTTGACTTTCTTATAGGGAAACTGAGAGAATGAGAAGTGTATGCTTTTCAATTTATTCAGTTTGGATATATTGACCCTATTCACATAAATAAAAGAAGTGTTTCAAAATGGTTGGAATTGGTTAAGAAAGTTCAGTGAAACCTTTATCAAGAGACTGTTATTTTATAATTAAAACCTTTTGTTGGCCTTTATCTTAAAATATGTTACTTAAATGATATTTGACAAAGCATCTCCTCATAATCAATCCAATATTATATTTGATAGCTGTGTGTTAATGCTAAACTGGTCACTAAAAGTCGATGAGTGACTATGTAAGTGCTAAATTTGATAAATGTGCCATAAAGTAGATATTGTAAGGATACACTGGCCTTGGTCTGATCTCCACAGCACTGTGTTGGCACTGGAGAAAGGTCTGGCTAGCTTCAATGTTTCAGGTGATCAGTTCTGTTTTATCAGTGGCAACATGAATATTTGTGAAAGGGGTGGTTTGCTCAGTGCTTATGGAATAAGGGTAAAGGCTGTACTATCAATCAATAATTCACAAAGCAATACAACTGAATATATCATCTGTTCTATATGTAATATGGAATTTATCTCAATGACACCTCTGGTATCTACAGTTTTTAGTATGTACTTTGTAAATACAGTAGGACAACCACCGCTGTGGGTGGAACTTGTTAATCCATGTTTTATTTTAGCACCAACGGGCTACTAGTGGTGTCACTTTAATGTTTTTACAGAGGGCAAGATGGCAGATGTGGAATTGTTTCCCCTCTATTTTACATCTTGGATTAGCTGCCTCCATTGATTGTTTTCTGTTTAACTCCACATTTGGCAGCTTCTCGTTTGGATTCAGACTTCGTGGTGAAAGGCATCCTGACCACAATGGAGAAGTTCCTTCCCCTCTGTTACAGTTTAAAACTGATTTGTAGGGAAACTCCACTGGCTGTTACACTACGCCTAGTCTGTTGATAAGGTGTTATGCTGTCAGAGCTTTGTGATTTCTGTGGTTATACAAATGAAGCTTAAGTTCACGTCAGAAAACAGGCTAGTCATAATATCTCTAAAGTAAGTGAAATATAACAGATGGAAAAGTTGCAGAGCACAGCAAAAAACAAAACAAAAACTAAAACATTAGGTCAACACTTTCTCTATAGGAGGCCGACCATTTCTGCAATTGATTGACTGCAGTATCTGTGTCTTAAAAATCGAGACTGTTTTGATCTAAAATGAACTTGGCCCGTTGAAGACAGACATTGTTCTGAGCTCAGACTAGACTGAAAAGGATGAATGTATTAAGTACAGCAACAGATGTAACCCAGGGCTGTAAAATTAATCGTTTCTAATTGTTTGCTGAAAACTGGAAAAGGAAGAGAGGTTTTTTTTGGATGAACTTTTAGCCACTGTGTGCACAGTTTCAACAGAAATTCAGGAAAAGAAGGCAGAAGGTTTTGAACCACTGACTAATGACTGTGACACTGGCACCAGTGAGCAACACTGCTTTTATTTTTCTTGAAGTGAGGGACAAGTGACAAACACATGATTGATTTGTTTATTTAAACAGGTTAAAAGTAATGACAAGTTCAACTTTGTGTGATGGAAACCTACTTGAGAACCACAAGTCTTTGGATTCACTTAATTTATTTAAATTAATCTAATTTATTGTTCCTCATGGAAAATAACTGCATATTGATGTACGTCAGCAGAGGGAAGGCTTAGGACAAGGTCCATGAGGTATATGAAAGTAATTAAGCTCTTTTCCAGGCGGAGGTTTTTCTTTTGTCCCAGCATTTTAACCTGGGCATGACCTTAAGCCAGTGTCTATCTTTTCATGCCCAGCAGCTGTCCTTGGCATCTGGAAAGCTTCCTGAATAGATATTTATGACATCAGTAGTTAACCAATCTTCAGTACCCTTTTGCAATGCAAACAACACCGTGGCCTTTTCCTTTTAATATCATTCACATAGAACATTCAGAACACTTTAGTTTCCTGATGATGGTCGCCTTTGACGCCAAGCTGGGTTTTCCTATTCAGTGATGTAAAAGCTCTGATATAGAATTTGCATATGTTAGTTGTGTAATAACGCACTGCACAGTTTTAATTTGTGAGTTTGTAACAGGTCTGTCCTCAACCTAAACAGCATAGTATGAGACTGAAGTGATGATATAAATTAAACTGTTACACACACAGTGATTATTGGAATACAGGATCATATGATGTGAAATTTCACCATATTTTCACAATTTATTAAATTTATTTACATGTTAAATATCTGAAAAACTTACAAGATCACTTAAAGTCGGTCACTAATTCAGTAAAAGTGAAGGTGGAGACATTCTTGAGCTCTTAATTGCGTAAGTGGCTGAAAGTATATTCTATTTTTGGTGGATCTTTTCTTCAAACTAAAGTCCTGATGGATATGAACATCCTCCAAAACTGTCCACCTGTGTGCATGGCTTGGCCAAAATCAGATGATATTCTGACGTGAATATTACATAAACTGGCTCCTTAAGCCACTGGTGGCCTTTCCATCCATACATGGTAAAGTAAGCATTTGGCTGATTTAATCAACCGTAAAAGCACTAAAATAAATCAAGAAGATGAATGCAGCTTTCTAAGAGAAACATCTGCTGTAATCAGGAAAGACTAACAACTCTTCCTCTGTGGTTTTTTCACTTGTTGTTCAGACTGTACTGAATCATGCAACTCTATAATAAATTATTAGGGACATTCAATCTTTCTTAGTGATGAAGTCAGATATTTGTGCGATGTCTGTGTGTGCTGACTTGAAGTTATGACCCCATTTGAATTTCTAAGAAAGAGAAACTTAAATTTGGAATGTGTCTCAGAGAAATTTTTTGCTTTTTATTTAAATTTCATAAAATATCAAAGTATTGATTGTGTTATTAATGATTTAAAGGCTTTTATAGAGATTAATTAATAATCAGTGTAAGGACTGTCATAGCCAGTTTTCTGAACATGATTATTGTGGCCCAAGGAATTCACAATAATAATATTATGGGTATAATCTCTCAATAATTTGGAAAAAAAAAATTGCATTTGGAGGTCAGTAACAGCACTAAAAATGCTTGAATTTAGCTTGTTTTGTAAAATATATTGTTCCTAATATAGAAAACATAGAGTATTCTTTATGAATTCTGATGAGAGTTTTTGTGGAATGTTGTTTTATTCGCTGTGCCATTGTCTGATACTAAGAAAACAACTAAAAATGTTGAAACTACTACTGCAGACTAATTTATAACTGCCTTCTGAGTAATACTTCCCAGTGATGCTTTTTAGGAGCTGTTTCATTGCCTAGAACTTGCCACAAACCTCCAGTAAGCATTTTGGGGTTTGGATGGTATCAGTTTATGAGCAGTGCTCGTAAATTTTGTTTTCTTATTTTGTTAATTAGAAAACACTGATGGATCCTGCAAAAGCTCTATTAATGTTTGTGTCTGCACAAATTAAGATAAAGTCTATACACACAAAAGTTTCATAAAAGAAGCCTAATACTTGCACTAAACTGTGCAAATCTGTAATGGCACTTATTAAAGGTCAGTGTGTCTGCAGTTACTGTTCCTTATAAATACGTGCCTAAAGCCATTTCAGGAAAAGACTTAATAGCTAGTTATATATTGGATTTCATCAGAATGCTGAAAAACATCGCTATTTTGTTTTTAGGTCATATCTCCAGCTGCACCACACAGGTTGTGTTGTATTGAACTTGAAATCAGCCATGCTCTTAATCACACACACGCGTGCTGTGGGCTTCGACAGGTTTTGTTCTTGTTGTGTAAATAGCTTTGACCAAAAATAAATAAATAAATCAGCTTGCTTTTGGACTTCAGCCCCCATGCATTTTGCCAGCGGATGTTCAAATTAGCATGTTCCTTTTCAGGCCTGGCTTCTATTATCCTGATGGGGTTTCTTTATAGTTGTCAGGGGGGCCGTATTTGAAAGCACGGCTTGTTTTAATGCAAGAGTGCTGCCTTGTGGAATGTAAGGAATTTTGTCATTTATTTTCATCCCTAGTTGAAAATTTGAACTTGGAGCACTCAAAGCATGTGATTTCAATTAGAGAAGCTGTAAAGACCTTAAGACACGTAACAGTGAGACAGACTGGTGTTATAGTAGCCCCAGTTTCCATGTGGCATCTGGACACACTCCTCTCGCCTACACAGGTGAACAAAGGTAAAAGTCTAATCGTCATGTAGCTCGCTTCTTTTTGAACAAGCACCCATGCACTCCTGAACCTAGATATATCCCCACTCAGGCCCAAGGGCCTCATCATGATTAATTAGGTCTATGTTTCAAGGGGTTAGTGAGAGCAGGCTTGAGGCACTTGATGCTGGAGTGCTGCAGCCACCGCTGATGAGCTCATGCCATTATGATGTCATTATAATGATGTGTAGCAGTTCATTCTCCTGTTAGTTGAAGCAATTTGCCTCCCTTGTGCACGGCATCTGACCTCTGGCCACACTGCAACACAGGGGCTACAAAAGCAGCGTGCTGCTAAGTAGTGTGCTGAGTCATGGCATTTGCCCATGTTGTGGAAGGACTGCTGAATGGCAAAATAGATTTAATACAGTTTAGCATACAGTAATGTTTACCATTATGAATACCTGACAATGTACAGGCTCTTCTGAAAAACACACACACACAAACACGCCTGGATAGCCTCTTGCACTGTAGAAGAACATCTAGCCCAGCTACACTATTCTCACTTAAGCTCTCTCCAAGGGACTGTAATGTGCCTCTAATCACTGTCTAAGGACCACTAGAGACAACAGTTGCTGCTGCTGCCCTTGTTTGTTTTCTCTGACTACCAGCTCCATGGTAATGTACATTGCTCTTCATGCTACATTGTGCGGACCTTTGTGTCCTCGTGCCCCTGATATAGAAAGACTAGATGTCAAGCATTGTCCCTATATCCCTTTTTTCTTAATGAAGAATGTTGTATAGTGTTTAGTCAAAGATGAAGGCTACAAATTATGTTTAAAAGACGTGCTGCTTACTGGTTGGTTTTGATTTCTCAATTAGCTAGTTGTTTTTTAGTTTTAGGTTTTTTTTTGTTTTTCATTTTTTATCCCTGTCAGTTTGTTTAAATTTGTTGATTGATATAAGCTAAAGGTTGAGAATGAGAAAAGCTGATATCCTCTCTAGCATATTTGACTCTTCAATGATGCTAGTATTCAACTGGAATGCTGTAAATCAGGAATTTTGACTTTTTTAGGTTGCATAAACAAAATCCCTTTATATGTCTTTTCATGCATTTAAGTTAAATGGATTCCAAGAAATTGACTTCTTGCATTCAATTTCTGTCTTTTACTCTCTTGATAGAGACAAATTTTCCTTGGCCTGAAAAATAGAAAGTGTGTTTCAAACTGTCAAACAGTGACTAAGAGTTTAAAATAACGTTTAGATGAAATCATGGGGTCAGACAACGCGGTGTGACGAAGTGCATATTGTGAAACAGACCTGAAAAGGCTGTTTTTGGCAAGTTAAATGAGGGGAATTTTTTCTTAAATTAGATAAAATTTTCATTTATTAGCTTTCCAGATTGCTAAATAAGAATGTTGCTAAATAAGAATGCTGCAGTCATACATCATCTCCTAAATACATATTGTGTTGTGTTTGCACTCATGTTGACATGAATTATTACATCCAATTTAGCATCAGCGTTTTGCAAGAACTTGCTCTGTGAGGGCCCTTTGGGAAATCTATGAGGGAGTAATTTTAATGGTAAAGCTCTCCTTGGTCAACCTCACAAATCTGTGGCTGAATGTGAAGTTCACCACACCTGCTGTGGATCACTTTCCAACTGTCTCTCTTAGCACTGCAAGTTTGTACGCCTTTGTATTTTGCCAACATTTAAGACTTTTAATTGAGGTAGCAATAAAACATCGACAAAGTTGCTGACTGACAAGTTATGTTTAGGTATCTTTTGTGCATTTTGGCAACTTAGTTCAATTTGAATTATAGTATTAATGTGTTAACCTTAGAAACTCAGTATTGAAGTTGCAGATTAATTATGAACATTTGCTATGTTGATTAATTGGAGACAATGTCTATTTATGGAAGAATATTAAAAATATTTTGTGTACTTATAGAAATCATCCACTGCATTAAGTTTATGGAAAAATTAAATCAATTAATTCTGGATTGGTTTAAGTCCATGAACAGTACAGTTTTGAGTTTAGTTTTGGTCTCAACAAAACAAGGAAGATACAGACACTCTTGTCATCAAAGTTGTACTGTGATACAGTGGTCGTAGGTGAGCATGGTGTCAATTGAACTGAAGAACAAAAAGTCTGTACCCAGTGCCCTTTGGTTTTGCTTGCAACAGTTTAATTACTAAAAAGATGACTTACAATAATAAATTCTGGAGATCTGCTCATGCTTTGTTTAACTGTACATGTCTTTTTGACTGTAGGTCAAGATAATTTAAAGAAAAGTTAGGAGCATCGACTCTGAGATGCCTTTGAGAAAACATTAACAAATGCATTTTCTATGGTACACAGAATTGATTGAGAGCTTGTTTTACATGACTTGTTTTTGATCGCTGATGAGGTGAGAACTTTGAATGCTTTGTTGTACCAGCCAAGTTACAGTATTTGAAGATAAACTTGATTTTGGGGCTGAATGATAATTTAAAATTATTATTTATTAACTCAAAGTATACTGTATAGTGATGATCTTTTCATGTTGTCAATTGTTATCATATTGATCATTCTGACCGTACTGAATATATTTGCCTACATTTACCATACCATTGCTAATAAAAGAATTCTGCACTAACTTGTGCAATAACTTTAACCTTGTAACTGTATGAGGTGTAAGTGGCTCACTTAAGATTGGTGATATTCCTTCTATAATAAACATGCAGAGCTCCATGTGCTACGATTTAGTCCTGTGCACTAACTAGCAGATTTTTATGTCTTTTTACCTGCAGGTTCAGGGGAGGGATGTGGAAAGATCATTCAGCGATTCCCCAAGAAGGACTGGGAGGGAACAGCCTTTCCTCAGGGGGTGGAGATGGTGAGAGATAAAAACCTTTGAACCCAAACAGAACAAAGCTCAAGTCACTATCCAAAGTATAAACACTGAAACACAAAAGTACACCTCAGTTAAAAATAAGATTCCTTTTGATGCTGCTGTTACACTTCACGTATAATACTAAAGATTAACAACAGTTTACCCTCCACATGATCAATTTAGAATAATCAAAATGCACTGTAATTAAAATATTATTTGGAAAATGTTGATTATGTTTTAGTAGTTCATGATTCACACTGAGTCATAACACAGAGGTCTGTCTTTACTTGACAGCATTGCAGCTTTTTGTCAAATACAAATATAATTACTTGCTGTTTGGAAAAGTTAATGGTCAATCAGTAATTGAGCAATCACTGGGATACAACCTGCTCAGAGGCTGTTTATTTTACTTTTTGTTTGTTTTCTCACAATATTTGGAGAGAGTCAAACCTAATATGGAAAAAGCATCTAGAAGACCTTCCTTCCCGCCTCTCTGTCTTGTTCTTACATACACATACATGCATTGCAAATATTTAATCAAGGCAGTTTTAAGAATATGCGCCTGGCTTTAAATATGTATGATTTCAGGACTGTTAGGAATCTGTTATGAAACTCTGAGTATAATTGACAGACTGTTGTCTAAATGGTTTTAACATTATTGTGACTGAGGAATTTGCTGTCTGCAGTGCAGACCAATATCACAACTTCGTAGTTCATAGCAAGAGAGCAGACAGCATCTTGAGAACAGTTAATATGTGATGTGCATGGTTGTACAGTGTTTTTTTAGTTAGTGAGTGTCCTTGTCCTTTCTCTCCTGACCCATTCTCACCTTTCCTGATTTGATGGTCAAGAATGTTCTGTGTAAAATACTGACATGCAGTACTGCAGGAATGACTCGTGTTGCCTGAAGTCAGGAATTTTGCACTTCCAGTTTCCATGTCTCACAGTCAAAGGGTTTTTGTTAGATGCCTAAAAATAAGATATGTGGTTAACACATGGTTAAGATATTGTCATATATTGATCTTAGACATAGAATATGTCAGTAAATACCCCGCTCATAATTTTGAAGTTATTACTTGTCTTAAAAAAAGCAGTTGCTAACAAGTGGTTAAATGATACTATGGAGGTGGTTAGTGATGTTAAACATCATCATGCCAAAATGAAAACTCACTCACTGGCTGGTTTGTATTTAATGCCTCTTTGTGTTTATACTCAAACCTGTGCAGTCTTTGAGAAGGGAAGCACAACAGGGATTTTTTTTCTGCAGATGCAATAACCAATAGTCTTTCTCATACCTATAAGATAACTGATTATTTCACATTTTTGTATGCTTGGAAACAAAATTATTACCTTTATTCTTTCACAACTAAGGGTTAGAAAGGCCAAATTGCAAAGGTGAAGATGGGTGATTTAATATTCCAAAGCTTTGTCTGAACTAAGTGTAGCTGGCATCACAACTTTTTCCCACCTCCTGGAACCATGTGGAACTTGTATTGCAAATTACACTCACGTTGTCTGTTTCCTAAACCTTAAAAAACGTCCTCACATATTGGTGATGATATATTTGGCCCTCTAGTCTACACTCTATGGCTGTGTCCAGGTATGTCAATTTGATATGTCATTGTCATGACTGAAACAGCTTGCTGCACTTCTCCTTTTTCTTCTCCAGCTATTTCTTCTGTGTGGCAGATAGCAAACCGTAAAGGTTTAAATTGCCTGTCGAATGAGATTGTGTAGTTACTGCACTTGTCAAGTCAATTGGACAATTTGACTTGACATTTTTGGCTTTATCTATAACCAATAACAATAATTCAGTGATAAGATAAATTTCCCATCATTTGACAATAATTATTGGCACTAATAATTATCATGCATGCCTCATTCAAATTTAAAAAAACTTTTCAGCTTTTGTCAGTTTATGCATAACTATGGTATAGTGTAGTATGAAGCGTAGTAATTGTGAGGTTGAAATCATGCAATCATATAATTCATCTCATAAGCTTTGTTTAAGTAACAAGGTTGATGCTAATCTCTATAAAAAATGTCGTGTCTCCAACACTAAAGAAATTTGTTTCAGCCTCACAAAGATTACACCCAGAGGAATTTACATGTTATTAAAACATATTTACCCTTTGGAGCTTGCACAGTAGATACTAGTATTTCCTGTTTCAGATAAATTCTTAATGATTGTCTACTCAAAAGCTTGTTTTAAACACTTTCACGTTCTCTAAGTGGGGAAACGGCTTCCCGCAAAAATCCTGTTTTACATGAAGTCCAGCCCACTATTTGTTTCCCGTTGCTGTCTGTCATCTCTTGGAATATGACTAGTTGCTTCTCTTAGCTTGTTCCTTCACTGCATGGAGGATGACCCTAAGGGGTCTCTGACAGGGGGTCTGTTTTCCTCACATGGACAATGCAATGGATGAACAAATATTTGCTTATCAAGACAGGGAAAAACTGTCAATCTCTAGGGGGACATTAGCAGTTAACAGTATAATACTGCACAGGACACTAGTGCCTGTGTTATATCTGTTTTTGTTCATTTATATTGGCTACTGCAGATAAGCTTTTAATGACTAAGCAGAGTGTTTTGGCAGTCGAAAAGGAGAGAAAACAGCAATATGACTCTAGATCCCAATGCAGTACTTGATCTTTTGAAAGTACTGTACATTTTCTGTTCTCTTCAATATAGCACCATGATGTTGATTGAAAAATATTCTCTTATATTGAAAACTTCACTTGAGTTCAGGCATCGCCAACAGGCCTTGTATAATAGAAAAGAAAGAGACTTTTGATCAATATTTTTACAGGGAAGATTAAAGGGTCCTTTTCTATCAGTTGTTGGAATTGCTGTGCCAAAATAAATTTTGCATACTTAAAGGTATGTTTTGTGTTAGGTGAAGGTCAAAGGGTGACAAAGATCATTTTGGAGTCAAGTGATGCAGAGCACCAGGCCAACAAGTTGCATAATATGGGTCAGATATCCAAGCCATTATTAATGGTGAAAGCTAATCTAAACAACAGGCATTCCTAAACATTTCAGATGAGGTAATGTTTTTTTAACTATGCCAAGATTCTTTGTTAAAGAAAAAAAAGGTGCACATTTGATCAGATAGTATTTGCAGATTTTGAAATTTGACCTTGGACTTGGGTTTGAAATAAGTAAGTTTGGACTAATAGCAAGCTGTTTTGTTTGCCTTTAATGAATGATAAATGATGGCCATGAGTTATCATAGCTGCAGCTGGAATCTTTGGCTCTGTTCAGACCTGGTCAAACAGATACCATTATATCATGACTCTTGTTTATGCAATTGTATTTATAAGGCAATCAAGAACAAGTGAGGCTGTTATTCCAGCACAAATAGACATATTGTGAGTGGGAGGTTTGAACAGCATGAAGGCGTCTTCCTGTGTAACTCATTGAGTCTGTTGGTGGCCATCAGGCATGTCTTGTTTTGAGAACGAGCAGCAATGCGTCATGCGACAAAACATAGTGCTCCTCAAAGTCTTTAAACGACTAGTGGAACTATTAAAAAAAAATTTAAAAAATAAAAATGCAAGTATGTCCGGTTCAGACAGGGTTTCAGGCAAATATTTTAGAGGTTGAATTTTTCTTCATATGTGGCTGAAACCCTAGCACATGTCTTTAACCTTTCAGTGACTCAGAGGGACGAACCCGGATGGGTCTATTCTCTCAGCATAATCCCTCAAGTATCCTGTCATGGTTTCCTTGAGTTTAAATATAGAAACACAGCCGCAAATTTAACTAAATCTATTAGCTTAGTGTTTCCAGATGTCATTGAGGACTTGCACACCATTTTTTGTGCCTGTGTGGGTGTGTGTGAATTTTTTGTATTCCATCACGCTGAAGTGAGTCCCAATGCTTCTTCATTATGTGTCAGCCTGGACTGAAATTGAGACATACTGCAATCCCTTGTGTGCAGAGAAAGCATAAGACATGATGTTTCTCATTGAGGGCAGTGACCCTGAGTTAAAACAAGAGGATGCATTCAATGCTAGATCTTTTTCGAAGTTATTTTTGGCAAATACCCCACATACTTGCTGATACCTAGACAAATTGTGCTCTGTCTGAGATACAAGTATATGTACAAGTATACTGTAACATGGAGCACTGGAAAACATACTGAAAAAGATTCATATGTTGACATCTTCAGTTCTCTCTATGAAAAAACACCCGGAGGGGTAAGCGGGGGACAGGAAAAAGGGGGTTGTTTCCTACTATGCAGTGTGTGACAAACTTTGGTCAACAGCCAAATGACTGAAATTCCAACTTTGAAGCTTTAATGAAGATACACCATAGTGTTTAACAGACCCACAAAGCAATTTGCATTTTGGCTCTGTTTTGGGCTGGTATGTAAACCATTATTATTTGCAGATTTTCTCTGCTCCATGAAAAAGAAAATGAGTCATTTACAAACACAAAGAAACACATCTGTAGAAAGCAGTGGATGAAGCTGAGCACGAAAAGCATTTTGCGGTCACAACAGGCCCCCAGCAAACTAAATAGCCACAGATGAGGAATGCACCAAAAAAAGCGTTTACAACTTGTGCTAGGAAAAATGTGTTTCTAATCTTTTCAGGCAAGTGATGATGATAGGAACCAGCTCAAATGCTCATCTGTTATGGATGAGCCAGGTCTTTAGATGGAGGTCAGCGCGTTGCTTACCTAGTATATTTCCATCTCTTGGCCCTTCTGTAACAAGTCCTCTTGCTTTACTGTAAATGGACAGAGGTTTTGGAAGTGGTAATAGAAGGTCACGAAGGACGTTTTTAAATGTGTAAATCTCAATATCAGGAGTAATACCCAAAGATGTATTCATTGTTGCCAACTGAGTGAGAATAATAAGGCTAAACACTTTGAACTTTTTTTGATTAGAGCACATTTTTGTCAGAACAGTGGTCTGTACAACCAATGGCAAGATTTCCTTGGTTTGATTCATATTGTTCTCATTTCTCATTTCGTCTAGTGCTTTTCCTCAGTGCGAGCCCTTATACAAGCAGTGACTGCAGTCATTCAAGAAAAACTTTGTTTTTTTTAAAGTTGAACCAATGACTGAGTAAAGATGGACAAAAATGAAAGCTCTTCAAAAGTGAAACCAAAACATCTTAATTGCCCCCTGTTGGCTGACTGCAGTACTCATCATAAAACCTGCCCCCGTCATTGCAGCAGATGGGACATTGGCCAATCTAAAAAAATTAAAGAACATGTAATTTATGTAGATTGTTCTTATACACAAATGTATGTTCAGTGTTCTTTTTGGGGGGGGGGGGGGTAATGTCATGATTATATCCGGGTATTTAGAATGGGTGTTGTGCAGGAGGGACCTAGATACCTTGTCCCATTTCCCTGATCACCTTTGCACAGACTGTGTCTTCAAATGATGTTACCAGCTCAAGATGGCAGCGTCAGGAATATTTTTGGCTTTAGTAAAAACATGTGTCCATCTTTATTTACAATAATTGAGTCAGACAGCAAGTATGTTTTGTTATTTAGATTAACTGCAAGATAATTTGGAGAGTAGAAAATAAGTGTGCCACACAAATGCCAAAGGTATGCCTGGAATTACTTTGTTTTCATTATTTAGTTGCTGAATACGCTTGTTTGATTACAAACAACATTTGTTTAGTGCATGGAGTATGTGAGTGTTTAGAACATCCACTGCTTGTAGTTGGCATATTAGTGTCAAGTGCAGATTTGTGGGTTTTGTTATTTTCTGTCTCCCTCTCGCGCGCTTGTTTCTTTCTTACATTTTCTGCATCTAGCGAGCCCTGTTTTCTTTCATGTTTAATGGGCTGTATAAATTGCAGGTATAAAATCTACAAAGTAAGCCAACCAGATGGACACTGAGCTTTTAAATCTATTTAAACCAACTATTGGTGAATGCTTGGACCAACAAACGCCAGGCCAGATTACAACGCATGCCAGCAAACTGAGTTGTAAATTTTTAATACTAACTTCACCTAAATTTAAACCTTCTGGCTGTCTATTTTAACACAGTGGAAGCAATATGCTTCAAATTTATTACAGGCTGTTTGGCACAAGGTAGTTACATAAAACCAAATTTGAATAGTATTTCAACCAGATTGACCTGATTCTGTTTAAAGTGAAGTACTCAGGAACTGTGTATTTAAAGGGTGTTTTAGATGCACAGATGTTAACACATGTTGGTGATTTTTTTTTTCTTTTTTTTTTTAAATCAATAATTCCTCTGCAATTTTACCCAAAAACATAGCCTTAAAGTTGGCATTTATTACTATGATTTACCTTTAAAAAAAAAAAAAAAAACCCAAAGGAATGTAGATGATAGATAATTTTTCTATCTTATTACATAGCTCCTTCTAACTTTGTGTTTATCAGATATGTCTCTTATTGTTTAATATTAAGTTAAGTGTCGATTTCAGGAGTCATACACACATATTGTTCATACAGTCTTGCACACCTACTGTTAGTCTTAAAATGAAAAATAATTCAAAGGGCTGTGGAATTTTCCAAACATCAATTAATCCTTAAAGTGAAATGGAAAGTACCATTTTTGAACATGACAGCATGCACTGAGTGGAAATGGATAGTTGTCTATGTTTATGCTTGGCTTTGCCTTCAGTTTGTATGTGTGTCTCTGTGTATGTGTTGGGTGAAGAGATGTCTTGACGACTTTGCCTGAGAGGTCAAACACATTCCAAAGCACCACAAAGTTCAGTGTTGAACATGAGGGTCAGTCCATTACATGTAGCCTGCAGACAATGATCTGTCAGCAGACTCACCCCTGCTGTCTCCACTGCAGTCATGTTTCCCAGCAGGAAAACAAGATGTCCTCTTAGACAACATTGCCTCAGATCAGTCTTTATATTTTGAAAAATTGTATGGTTTGCTGCAGGACAGTGAACCTTGATCAGCTCTGTTGTGGATGACTAAGGCCCAGCGTAAAGCAATGTGGCCTCTAGATATACAGGAAGATAAATTGGGAAACCGTTTTAGTTTGAGCTGACTTAAGGGTGTTCCTTTTTGGGCTGAAGGTCAAAGTGAAGGCTTAGAGGCTTTTCACTTACTGCTGAAACAGTTAACCAACCAGTTGACTAGCTGAGCCAAAGCCAGTAGATTGAAAGTAGTTTTAACAACTGATTAATGGTTTTAACCATCTACAGACTAATATTGGTTGAATTATTGTGCATTGGTTTATTTGGACCCCTGTTATTAATCTTCCTAGGAGCCATATTTCAATAAAATAGAAGCAGTCAGCAATGATAACATTTACACTCTGTACAGTATGCAATATAACCTCATTAAGGTAACATCCAATAATAAAATAACATTAATACCATATGTGTGAAAAAACAAAACTATTTCATTTTCACTGTCTGCACAATTTGCTGTATTAAAAAAAACTTAAATACATTTATGTTTTTGACTGTCAAAAAAACATCACCCTTTGATTTTAGGAAATTTAAGGGGCATTTTTTCTCTTTTTGCTGACATCACATAAACCTAATGTTTAATTGGTGAATAGAAAAAGGAATTCGGAATCAGTAAAAAAACAAACCTTTGTAGTTTTAAAATAAATAATTGTGGTCATGTGGGTCAAACATTTTGAAAAAGTGCTTTGTCAGCAGTGTGACATCGACCTTTGTCAACACTGTAGCTGAAACATCTTCAAAGGATTTGTTTTTTCCAAAACCTTCACTTTCCATTTGTCGCACGTCGTTCCTTCTTGACATATTTTTTAGTTTGTTTTCATACTTCGAATATGACCTGTCCTCACCTTTTGAAAGGTTTGTAGCATGTCACCTGAGGTGTTTGACAGTGAACACATGAGAGTCTCAGCCTGATGTTCAGACGGCTCTATCTCTAGTCTCACATGTCACAGCTGTGGGCGAGATGCTGCAGCCGCGAACAATAGTAATCCTGTCCTAGTCCAATCCAACACACAGTATGTGGTGTGGGTTTTCTGTTCCATTTAGTCAGCTAAGCAAGCAGAGTTGTTTCTCTGACCGCATACCATGCCGGTCAGCTGCTCTTGTTTTTTGTTTTATTTCTTATTCTACTTGATTACTCAGATATATGTACACTGTACCTTAAGGTGCAGCACTCATGATGACCCCTGGATTCTTAAATTGATTGTGTTTGTTCAGTCTATTACATCGATACATGGTGGTTGCTGCTTTATCTGCCCTGAAAGGCTCCACTGGGACTCCTCCGGTCATTGCCTAAATATGAGTTGTCTGACCTTAATAACTGCCAAGATGGTGGTCAGTGGTAAACCCAAACCCAGTCTTCAAAACAGTCTTCTGAGACAAGGGTGACAACACTTCCCACCACCACCACCCACCCCCTCCCAACTATCTTATTATAAAGAATAGAGAAGTAAATCCTCTTAACCATGATATGAATGTTTTGTTAAGATGGCTCTAAAATGTTTATTTGAAAAATAGGTTTTGGAGTTATGAGTCAGATATACATCAAACCTTTTTACCCCTGTTTGTTTTTGCTTAGTTTTCACGCCCTTTCTTTAAAAGCATGTAGCATTGTCGCTTCACTGGTTAGCCATGTCATGATTGCAACAGTATGTGTATAGTGTTTGTGTATTCTAGTTTGAATAAGTTTTGAAACTAGGAAAAAGGGATGTAAATTCTGACATATTGTGCAATGTCAGTCAGGTTCAAAAGTTAAATCATGACATGAAAGTGTAGTAGGTGTCTCAGGTGCTTGGGGAGGCTCTTTCTTGTTTCCTTTTCCTTTATTAATGAGTTCACTTATTTGTGGATTGCTTTTTCCAGGTCACATTTCTGAAAAGCAGTACAAGAGTCAGCATTTATTTAGAGGTAAATCACATGTTCTCTTACTGCAGGCTAATCCAAGGCTAGTTGATAACAGAGAACAGCTAAGGGTAAGGTTTATTTAGAGTAAGGTTTTTGTACATCATGTTCTGTTATTGCAGATTGCTAAGTTTGTGGTCAGCATTGTTTTCCTAAAGTACATACAGTAGATACATAATAGTAAATTCTCTGTAATTGCAAAAACTTGCTGCGTCACAGACTCAGGTACTAAATATGTCTGCCAGTTACACTCCTACTTGTTTTTCTCTTTCAAAAATGTGTAGACACAAAATTTAAAAAAATTTCTCTTGGGGCCCAACTTCCTCTGATGAAGGAATTTGACCTTACTTGACCAGATTGTAAACATTTGTGTCATATCTCTTGTCTAGAACTCTGACTTTTTGAACTCCTCCCTTTTCTCTCAATTCCCTGTTGTAATGAGGTACGTGGCTCGTACTTCCGGGAAGGATGCTTGAGTTACTCTGAAAAACTGGAAGCTGCTGGCTCCATTTGGATAGTTGAAGTGAATCCATTTTTTTACAGAAATTCAAAAAGGAACTTTTTATATTTTTTATGTTTTTTAAAAAAAAAAAAAAAAAAAAAAGAATAGTTCAAGACCTGGCTCCACTGTGACCTGAGCCTTTTTGGCCTCAGGTCAGATTCAGTTCACTTGAGAAAAAAAAAAATCCCCCTTATTACTGTGTGGAGTCATTCATCTGGCCTCTCAGCAGGTTGGTTAACCAAATCATGACAAGGCTTAACTAAAATGTTGAAAAATCAGCAGCCTTGGTCGGTCAGTTTTAGGCTGTGTGCCAAACCACAGACAGATGAAAGAATGCAGTCTAATGGTGTCACTTGATGGATTGACTCAAGCGTCCATAACTTGACATGTCGCGCTGCACGTCGGTCTTATGATGTTTGTAAAACTATGGGAGAAAAACTAAACAGTGCATTCCAGATAGCAGGATGCTGTTCCAGTGGGGGGGAATGGGATCATGTGTTTGTCAGGAAGATCCACAGATGAGTAATCAATGCTTCGTGTGCCAGTGAAGCTAAACACATCAGGAAACAAAGCTGGAGCTGTCAGGCAGGCAGGACTTTCCATGCTGAAAAGCACTATGATTTCACCGGGAAATGGGAATACACAGGATGAAATGAAGCCAAAGTACACTGGAGAGTGCACATGCTTAATCTTTTAAATGTAATACAGTAGAAACTGTATGTCTTGATGATGTATTGTTCCTATATGTAGTATTTATCAGAATGTTTTATATTTTTCCTTATTATTCTGTCATACTGTTCCAGAAGGTTTGTCATTTCCTGACAGACTCAAGTCTAAGCATTACAAATGAAAAGCTAATGTCCAAACTAACAATAAGGGATGGTGTCAAGTTATCTGCAGTAGGCTTGTGCCAAATGGTATGCAGATGGTGTATCACCGATTTAAACTCTGATTGATGATTAGAACCCCAATATTAAGACAATTTTAACTAACTCGTGATCTTATCTCTGCAAGTCCTTTACTAGAACACATCTTTTACAAATAAGCTTGTAGACAGCCTTTGTAATATCCTCAAGTTCATCTGAGTTTTTCTTGGACAGCGTTTCACTGGTATGCTGTGATATATATAAATCGCATTGCTCCTTCTACTACTGCAACTGCCTGGTAATTGGTAGCCTTTCTGCAACCTCGGGAAAAACCATGACTGGTTGATAAAATAAAAAAGGTTAGGGCTGTACTAAATAGCTTGCAGCTTTGTTGATAAAATTGTGTATTATAATCTAAACCAACATGAAATTCCTGACAGGTATGTTGCACAGCTTTGAGTGTTTGGTAGCTTTGATGGGCATAGTGGAGAGACAGACGCCAGCAGACAGCTGATGTTGATTGCACCTCTGGGAGCTTTGGGAGTAGATTGGAACTTCTGAAGGAATAAACACCTGGAATCACACCATACTGCCCTGATCCAGAGCCTTTTGCTGGCAGCAGGAGAGCTCTGAGTTTTGTTTTTTAAACTTTTGGGATTAAAAAGACATCATAAAATATGACCACACACATTCAAAGCTCTGTTCAAAAACCTACATGGAAGCTTTGAATGGCAAAAAAGACATCCAATACAGCCCTGGAAAGCTTTCCCAATCCTGTTCTATGGCCAGCCACGAGCAAGGCAAAATACGAAGCTGTGAACTGCTGCCAGTAGACAGGTGAACAGGTTTAAGAGTAAACCTTTACCAATATTCCTGGTAAACTAGTGACTGCCACTGTTTCCAGTAGAAAATGTACTAATTTCAGCTGATACAGGGGCCAGTTGATAGGCACAGCACTTGGTTTTTACACCAACATAGTCCCACAAACTCATCACCTCACTATATTAAATCTCTGTCTAAAAGATTTAACGCAAACCTCAAACATTCCTCTTAGTCTTTGATATTCCAGTTCTGTTTGATTTATACAGATGAACATGACCAGTTTCAGGTGTTCTCTGAAGTGTTGAGCTTCTTCAGCAGGACTCACTCACAGCTTTTTGTTGTAATGGTTCCCCTGTGTGTTGGCATTGCAGACATAAAATATGATCCAGTGCTGAGTGGTTGCTGAGTCTGCCAAGTTTCACTTGACAAGAAGTGCTGGTATTGACATGAGCTCAACGTTTTCAGCTCTTAGTGAAAAATAGTCAGATTTTTGGGACCAGTCTCGCCCACTGACAACATAATAACATAGTGCAATAAGACATTACAGTGTTGTTCATTCATTGACTTTTTTTGACATACTAGAAAGAGTGTGAGGGAGCTGTAAGGATGGCAGTGTTAGTCACCTGTCAAACCATGTTAGTCTCTTTGGCTTTGAAGAGCAGCATGGCACCTGGAGTCTGGTTGCAGGGCTTTCAGTAATATCATCAGTTCATTAAGTATTTACCACAATGAGACTATGGGTGGGCTGTTTTTCATTCAAACTGATACTGCTACCTGGAACCCTACCATATCTTTAACTTTGCTTTGGCAACTATACTGTTGGCTGTTACCCATAAAAAATGCATGTTATGTGAAGACTCACGAGAGGGAATATGAGATTTGACATTTTGTTTAAGCTAGATGCTCTTGTCCTGCCTAGTCCAATTATTTTTTAACATTTGAAGAAAAAATCACTGATTTTGTAGTTTTCAAAGTCTGTAGTAAAGCGTCAAAGAATAACCCTGATGAAGTTGCAGATTTAGAAGTTTTACAACTTAGAAGCTTAATTTCTTGAACAGGAAATCTTTTATAAAATTAGTTTCTACTAGAACAAGAAAAATATGTTTGAGAGACTTCTGTAAAAAGCTTTATATGACTATGCTTTTGTTAGTAAGCATCTTCTTGTGTGAAACACAGGGAACTCATTAGTGTTCATACACACTCAACACACTAGCACGTACTGCACGGTTCATTCTGCTTTGGCTTACAGTCAAAAGAGGAACAAAAATGGTTGAGGTTTGAACTGAGCTTGTAGAGGCTAGAAGTGAGACTGAGACTTATGGTGAATAATGTAACTTAGCCATGACCCCCACAAGGCAGTGGAGGAAGCACCTGTTCTGCAACCAGGTCATTATCAGCCATTATCTTTCTGTGCTGTAAATACTGGGGCTCAGCAGTGTGACGGCCATTGTAGTGATCTAAAACATCAGGACAAAGCTGTTTTCCCAGCTCTATATTTCATCAAGCCATGAGCTCAGAAATGTGTTTTGATGTTTTGTGTTTACTTTTAACAGATGCAATGTTAAAAAAAACATCAGCAATGCTTTAATGATCAAAACTGATATGAGTGAACAAAGAACAATATTGGACAAGAATATAAAAGTGTATAGCAAGTGTATAACAGTTGCATTAACTAAATTTCTGGTAAAGTGAAAATATAATTCATTTTAAGGCCCCTCTATTTCTAAAAAGCTTTGTTTCTATGTCTGACTTGTCCGAATTAATATCTGTACTTTAAGACAATGTGTAGGATTGCAAATGTCCAAATTTGCCGATGTCATTGGTACTACCAAAATAGACACCATGGCAGACAGAAGTACACCCTGTAGCCCCCCCACCCCACCCCAACCCCCTCAGATCTGACCTTTGGGACACTGCATTTAGCTTGACCACAATTTGAGATGCCTCTTATTGTACTCTATGCTATAGTACATAAGTACAAATCAACACCTGGTTTTTTCTGATACTGAAACCTTTCATGGTGTGGCTGTGGCCCAGAAAGTAAAGTGGGTCATCCTGTTATCAAAAGTTTGGTGTTTGGATCCTGGGGCTCCTCCAGCCTGACTGTCTTACTCTAGCCTTACGCATTGTATTTAAAATTCATTAGAAGTGCCTCAGACATTGTCTAAAATGTTGCATTGGGTACTAGTAATACACAAGTCTCTGCACAGATGCAATATGTAATTTATTCCTTAAACATGAGACCCAGCTACTTTCAAGCATTGACCTGTATGCAACAGATTTGTCTATAAATTGTCTATAAATGGCAAGCAGCTTTTGGTGAGGCAAAAAGAGGAAAACTTAAAACACGGCTCAGCTTTGTGTCAAAAGTTAGCTATTGAGGGTGACCCAGTGCATGAACACAGATTATTTACAGCAGTTTAATTCTGCACTTTTCAAGGATGTAAAGAACTAAACACGGTCAGTGTACCACATTTTATTCACTACTACTTCTGTTTATTGTATTTCCTAAAGTAATGACTGAAAACCATTCTGTGTACTACAGGGAGTCACTTGCGTAACACTGTTTGTCAGTTACTTAAGTGTACTTGTAGTAAAATATGGCTTAGTAGTCCTTCTTGACATGACCAATTTTTGATAGCCTAATCAGTTATTTCACAAATGTTAATGTCAGCAAAAGGTTGTAAGTATTCAGCATAACCACTGGTTCTGTTCAAAGTTTCCATCCCTCATTTCCATGTACTCTAAATTTTTGAGGGGAAAACCAGGTAGAACCCAAGTAGGACAAGCATGTTAATGTTTTTCACCATGATAGTAACAATTGCCAGAATCAGGAAAGGTTTTTATGGTTTGTTGCTGTCTCTTGTGATCTGGCACATGTGGAAGTGGTGAGAAACCGTTCACTGTCTGTAATTCTTTTACAGCTCGCTGGCCACTGATTTGAGATTTTTATTGTCCATGTTCATACTGCAGTGTTTGAACTTACAAAGCCTGCTTATCCATGTGTAATATAACATGTGCTGAACACAGTAGTTATTGTCACTTGTTAATCAGTCCTAAAAAAATCCTAAATTTATAATGTTTTACTATGCAAAGCCAGCTGTGTTGTCTAGCCAGATTTCTGTTTAATATAAAACCCCTGCCATAAACGATGAAACTACATCGCTTTGACATGACTAAATCTTGTCCAAAATATACAGTGTGCTAACAAGCTTTTAAGTTATGATTAACACAGTTGTATAAACAGGCAGGCTGATGTGTGACAGAACAGGTCATTATTATGCAGAAGTCATTGATTGCTTTTGTCATAATACTGAAGACTTTGCTCTGTTAATCTTACCACTCTATTTCTTTTTAGTTTTGACAGTTTCTGTTCAACAATGGAAGATTTTATTGAATTTTGTTTGTTTGTGTAGTATCCAAGTGGTTTTATATCAGTTTTACTGCAGAACCTGTTATTAAACATTGCCGGGAAAATCCTGTCTTTTCTTGGATACTAAAAGGGAAGTTTTGCACTATTGACTGCATCTCACAGTAGATTTTTTTTCCCAAACTATGATCCAACCCATTTATACTTGGAAGATATGGTATTTGTTAACCTACTTTAGACAAAACCCTCACATAATAAAGTCCATTAATGTTTGGAATCTTAATGCCAACCTTGAACATCACGTACACATCAGATTTAGCTTATGTAGTGAAGTTGAATATTGAGTTGAATGAATCCGGCAATGAATTGATTTAAACTTAGGAATGTCTGTATCTCTAAAATGTCCTTTTTTTAATGCCTCTTTATTCGTCTCTGTTTTCAAGTTGCATGTGGCTAACTGGCTGTATGTTTTTAATTTATTCGGTGTTTTGAAATAAACCCAAGTATTCGCCCTGGAGGGAACAAATCAACCCAAGGGATGTTGGGAAATGGGGGTTCAGCAGAGTTGTCCCTATGATCTTGCTGGACTGTACGTGGCTAAAAAAACCTTTTACAGATGCACTAAAAATATGTCTTGTCATACGCTCTTTTTCTGGTGTAACATTTCCCTCACATATGGGATTCATGAGGCTTGAATTTTTCTGAACGGTATAGTTTGCAATATTTGTCAGATGACTCTTCCTGCCCTGACTATAGATTTCTTTTGAATTTCTGTGGTGCATCATGGTCATCTAAAAATAACTACCTCTAAAATGAACCATATGCACCTAGTATTGCATAACATGAGCAAAGTGAAACCAGAATTGTTGGTGACAGCAGGGAAGCAGAGGAATGGAAATGGAGAGGAGATGCCACCTCAGTGCAGCCCTCAGATAATGGATTATATTGGCACAATAAATTAACACACCGCAACCACTAAATAGTATTTTGATGAAGTGCTATTATGATCATTTAGTGGACAGCTTTGTTTTTCATATTCATCATTCGGACCTTGAAGTAGGTTCATGCAGGGGAGGAGTCAAGCCCATGCATGTTTGTGTGCCAAACCTCTTGGCTGGATTGGCCATCTCTGGTTGTTTGTCTGCGGCTCATCCTGCAGAACTGATAATGGGGGAGTTCTGGGCAGGCAGCATGCCAGTGACCTCTTCAACCCCCCACTAGTCCCTCTCTGGCCCCTGACACCTCGCACTTCACTTTCCGTCATTGTGTTTTCTTCCTGGCATGCGACTCTTCCAAATGAATGGGGAAAGAACAAGGTAGAGGGAAGAGGATGGCTGGAGTGCACCATGTCGTGCACATCTGCTGCTAAGTTTTCCTGACTGCATTGTCTTGGCAGAGGTTCAGGCTCTGTCTACAGTTCACTGTATTGTCTGGAAGTTTGGATGATAAGAGAGATTGAGACTGTTTATTTCATGTTTTTCTTTCTGTAATTCCTGCCTAAGATTTGAAAATTTTTTTGCAACCATATTTTCTTTTAAATGTATTATTATATTTTTTTTTTATTTCATAAATGCTGCCCATATTACTATGTTTTCTCCACTGTCTAATCCAAAATTGTTCTTCTCCATGCAACAAAATGTTGTTCTTAGGGAAAGGGGAAGAGTGTTTCCTTTTTCTCTTACTCAGCACAGGTCATTCTAGCTGATTCTCAGATCAGGGAAACAACTTTGTGTATTTACATTTTATGGCTTTGGAGACCACATGGAAGAACTTTGGTGCCTGATTTCATTCGGGGCTGTAACTCTACCAATTATGACATAAGTCCCTCTACGAAAGGATTTTTTTGGTATTGAGCTCATTTGTGGTAACGGGAACTCTTTAATGTTTTATGACCCCTCAAAGTCTGTTTGCATTTCCTCAAATACAAGTTACAGAACTCTCAAATGCCAGGGTCATAACAAAAACACAGTAAAGCTGATCTCAGACATGTTTTAGCTGTTTCATAGCAGAGAAAGACAAAACTAACTACAAATCTCTCTGCTGCTTCATCCTGAGTCATCTTTAGTAATGGCTGCCACTTCAGTTATATCTGTCCTGCGGCAGCCTGACTGGGAATTAATGTCTCGTCACGGTATAAGAATGGCCCCCTGTTCTGATCAGGCTTAGCCCCTCTGTGTTGTTTTCTTTTTTCTTTTTACTGGTGCTACTTTTCAAGCACTCTGCTCTGCTGTGACGATAGTTAGCAGGTCAGACTGCGGATCCAGTATCACCGGCTGAGTAGGTGAATAGAGCAGTTGGGTGGGAGTCGCTCATACCAGGCTACAGCACATGATGTGATGCAGTGGGTTTAGCTGGAAGGCAGCCACTCACTCGGCTTTGACATTAATATAGCAAGTGTGTCCCAGAGTTCCTTTGTCACTTGACTGAGGTCTAATTTGGGAATGGGAGATGTCCTTTCTCTCTGCTGTGCATGCTCGGGTGTGAGTGCTGTATAAAGGCTATGTTTCCTTTCCTACACTGTGTGTTGACCTTTGCACCTGTTTCACAGCAGTTGATTTCTGTGTCATATTATAACTGATCCTCCATTAAGCTTATGTCTAATGCTATGAGTCAGTGTTTTCACTTGTTGCTCCCTCAGCTCTGCTGCTACATGGAAATCTATCCAGTGTCATTCACCGTCTTTAGTGGCAGAATCTGGCACAGCAGGACTTTAATGCACATACAGCAAGAAAAGCCCTTTGGATTTTATTTAAATTGTTTTCCCTCTTTGTTATTCCTTCTTGTTCTGTTCTTTTAAATCTTAAGAATCACATCTTTCTTCCTACCAGGAAAGGTCTGAGAAACATGGCCGTGTGTTTATACCCAGACCGCACTCTGTGTTTGAATAAATTGTAAGTTATGTAATTTTTCAAGTCGGATGTTATAACAGATAGAATAAGCATACTTTCTCTGTTTACTCATGGTTTTGCATAATTAAATTTAAAATGATAAACAAACTTTGCTGAAAGCATTTGAGCTCTTCAGAGGTTACCCTGCTTGCTGAAAACAAGGCAGATTCTGAAATCAAGACATCTGTTTCCACTAGTTTATTTACCAACAAACAACAAACACCACATAAAAACATTCTTAAAAACAATGCATGTGTTTTAGACTCTCACTGAGAGTCACAAGCAGATACTGTTGCACGAAAATATGTTCAAATCTCAACAAGGTATCACGTGGAATGAGAATTTTACTTGATTTTGTCATGTTTGTATCATTGAACTGCCCCCACTTGTTAAACTTTTGTAAAGGATCCTGCTGCAACCCTTTTTTGTTAGACAGCAGTAAGTTGTATTAAAAATGATATCTGTTGCCTGTCTGGAGGTGGTCTGGATGTGATCCTTGAATGAATTGAAGTTCACTGAGCTGATCGTCCTAATGTATGTTTGAACCTGCGCCAGTCCTCACGTCTCTCTACAGACCTACAGGCGAGATAACAACTTTACGGAAACACAGTTTTAACATAGGGGAAGTCAATTAATCTCTCACCTTCACGCCTCCATGTGCTGTCAGCGTGTCGCACTCCCCTGCAGTTAGTCCCTCTCTCACACATGCATACACTGCAATGGACAAACACACGCACACACACACACAGGATGTTATATCGCCTGTGATCTTCTGAGCTATGCAGTCCCAAAGGTGTTTATCTCCTTTGACAACAATGAATGGCATAGTTGGAATAGTTTAGGCCAGTATCACAGTTATCTGCACTTATCCTTGAGTCCTGTCTGGCCTGAGTGTGTACGGACACACACACAAACTCTTACAGACACACACACACGCTTACACCTCATCACAAAGCAGGTTTACCAGATTTCCTGAGAGCTATTGTATCTGCTGGAAGATGGTGGTATCCTGGTCCAAAGCTCCGGGTTGAACAAGCCAAACCCCACCTCCCCTTGTTCCTTTTCCTCCCTTCCTGTCTTAATCTCCATTTCTCCCACTTTCCGTCTTGTCATCAATTCTTTTGCTACCTTTGCTATGTGTATTTGTTTATGGCTGTACATGCATCCATATGTCCATCAATCCATCTTTTTTTGCCCTAATCCACCCCTCTTTTACCCACTCTGCTCTCTCCCTCACTGTGTTTGTTGATCCCCTGTATAACCCCCGAGGAGCAGTCTAAACACCAGGTTCAGAATGAGGGCCAGCTGGGCCTCCAGCAAAAACAGAGAAAGACCAGACACAAACACTTGTCTCTGTTAGACCAAATGCCACTAAGTTTATCTCTTAAATTTTAATGGATTAATTTCTCCACACTCATTATTACCTCTCATTTATCTTGTTCTAAAAAAGTAATTTTTCATTTAGCTCTATGAAGCCATATCACAGTGGGGTTTTTTTATCGTTCGCTTACAGAATTGACGTCTTTGTCAAAAGTGTTTACTGTTGAACTGTATATGTCAAACAAAATGGTAGAGGAAATAAAAACTTCTTTTGTTTCCACACTTTACAGATGTTTTTTGTCAGTTGAGTCAACCTGTTTCTCTGAGAACTACAACCTGTCTGATATGCTTTTTATTACAGCAGAAGTTAGTTTCAGTGCTGGTTGAAAAAGGCTGTTCTTTCATGCATTGAAAATTTTTGATTTGTGTGCTTCTTGAATCCATAAGAAACAAGCATGTTAAGAGTCATAAATAATAGGTTTTCCAGGAAGATTTTGGAAGAATGTAACTTCATCAGTCATTATACTTCACAATGGAATTTCACAGTCATCCAAAGCCCAGTTTGAGACAAAATCTTCAATCTGGAAAATTGATATCAGAGTTACAAGTAGCAAGTTTTTGTACAGTGATCGATCTTTTTAGTGTTCTTTTTTTAATTAGTGATAAAAAATAATAAATTCTGACAGTGAAGTTTAAAAAAATCTCAGTTAATTTAGTTCAAGGCAATAGAGACAAAATCAAATATCACAAAATTTTTAACCGGTTCTATGGTGATAGTACTTGGACAATATTGGAAGGATGACTAATGTGAAATTTAAAAAAAAATAATCATCAGTAATGTCGATATATTGACTCAGTGAGCATGGACAAAATATCAACACAGTTAAAAGAGTCTACTAAGTCCGGAAAATTAAATCATTTTAGTTTGACGCAGCTAATAAAAACAGGAAAAGGCACACTTGTACTATATTATGATATAACAATATCCAAAATCTAAGACATTATCTATTACTATTTCAGGATATCAGTATAATCCTTATATATTGTCCAGACCTAAACTTCTTTCAGTCCACTGTGCTGAAGTGTAATCAACCGGCAATTGCTTAATTCCTAAGAATTTTCCATCAGTCTTGTTTAAGATGTTTCCTTTTATGATCAGAAGGTTGATGAGCTCAGGCAGTTTGGCCTGGCACCTTCACTAATGACTGTCAAGGAAAATAAATACAGCTCATGCCACTTCCTGCTCTGATGAGCAGATGTAATTGCTTCAGTCGAACAGGACATCCTGTCTATGCTCTCCATGTGGGCATTTGGATAAGACTTGCCACAGTGATATGCTGGTGCTCTTTCCATTTAAGGTTTGAATGGGTTTTCAGCAGAAAGTGTCGGGGGGTATAATAACCACCAAGCTTTCACAGCCTCAATAAACACACTTTAAAAGTAGTCTCTGAAATGATGCGAGTTTAAATAACTAAAAACATATGTCTAGAACTTATGATCCAGCCTTAGTCACTGTGACATTGTTTTTTACTGGCCATGCTGTGTAAATTGCCTCTCTGATATTCTCATGTCATGGTATTTATGAATGTCTTTGCAGTTCTGCCAGCCTGGAGGTTGGAGGCTGTCCAGGGACAGGAAAGTACCCACCTTTTTCACCGTTGTGCTGACAGATATCGATTCAGACCGTCACTACTGCTCCTGTCTCACTTTCTATGAGGCAGAGGTCAATCTGCAGGTAAGACTGCAACACACACACACATACACACACACTCACTCAAAGACAGAGTGCATTCTTGGACTGATCCAAAAACCTCTTTGAGTGAGTTTTGAGCACCTTTTGTGCTGTTTCATTCATATATTGATTCATTTGTTTATTCTCTAGCAAACTATTCTCTTTTAGTGTCACAGAAGGTTGTAGCTTATCCCACAATTAACTGGGTTTTTTGTCCTTTAGAAGGTTAACACAGACAACCACAGTCATAGAGTCTCTAGTCCCCTTACTGTGCAGATGTTTTAGGACTGTTTGAGTAAACTGTGACACCAAAAGAAATCCCACAAGAACATACAGACTTTACACCAGACAGACCTCTGTGAGGCAAAGGTGCAAACCACTGAACCACCGGCTAGACTCATTAACCCTGATGCAGTGAAATCTGTAAGCACAAATGTTTAACTAGTCATTAGACGGCTGTATAACACCTTCTGTGTGAGCAGCAGACTTCTTTTACTCCTTTTAACCTTCCTTATAAGATCCTCACAATGATAATCATGATTTTTTTGGATTCTCATGATGAGCAGAGGGTGACAGTCATATACATAAGATGACTGCAACCTTTTGCTGACTCATTCCGTTAATCAACACATATTGGCGGGGCAGTATTAAATGATGTATTTAAAGTGTTTCCACAGAGATATACTCAACATCAGTCGAACAGTGGCACACAGTTTTGGCTAACCGGGAAACCATGGTTTGGGAAGCTCATGCAACAGTGCATGAGCCTGACTAACTGTGGTAAGCCATCCAGCATGCCACAGTGGGTACATAACAACTCCATTGCCAGAGCATGGAGGGTAAAACTTGTGTTCTAAAACTGCTCTTCTAATGGGAGGGAGTAAAAATAAATATATGAACTTTGCACATCCTGTATGGAATGGTTTGGGACGAATACACATACCGTCATACCTCTTTTTGAGTTTTGTGTGCCTGTCTCATGGGTTTTAGAAGTGATCATGATGCCATGGTAGGGCAATGAAATGTGTTCTTATTTTCTGTTTTCCATTTAAAAACTATTGTTTTGTTTTGTTTTGTTTTACAGTCTTTGGCGCGAAATAAAAAACGTGCCATAGACCATCTGGAATTTTCTGTCGTGTGCGATATGTCTTCCAGAATTTGAAAGATTGGACAAAACAAAAGCCTGGATTGATCCAGCCTAATAAATTTTGAGCTGGCTATGAGATGCTGTTATAGAGGAGAGGATGGACCTGTGCTCCCCTTCAGCGCTTTTCATTTGATTTACTCATGCATGCAAGGTTGTGTTTGAATACAGCTTAGTGGCCATGGCACAAATGTTATACCCCTCCATAAATTACTGATTGCAACGGATTTGTTTGGACTGGATCATTTTTATACTTATGCTCTCGTTAATGTCTCCCCCCCAGCTAAAAGCCCACAGAATACCAAACTAATTGTTTCACTGTGCTTGACTTTGTTAAGAGGCCTTAAATGACTCCCTGTTTGCCCACTGTGAATTCACATCCTTTCATATGTGGAAGGAAGTTGTCAATTGAATTTCATTTCGATCAAAGAAGCAGTTTTTAAGTTGAAATCAAAATGTAGTCATGTACGAGAAATATGTGTCAGCTCTCAAAGAGTCAAACTGTGGCTTTGGCAGAACATTCAGAATTAGCATTGTAGTAGTGCATCTTTTCCTCATTACTTTACTATTTTATCTTGTTATGTGACTCAGACCATAATAGCACAAATGTTCCTCTGAACAGCTTGGCACATTCTTCCATGTTCTTTTTAAAAAAGGGGCGACGGGGGTCAAATTGTCACATCAAAGGAAGAAAATAACCAAAAATAGCCTGTTTGTTAACTGTTATAGAGTCTCTTTGAAAGAACGAATTGTCATTGCTTGTAACTGCTTGGTGATGTCCCTTAGCTGTATTAAGCATAGTGGTGACTACAGACCAGTGCATCCTGGTCTATTTTTTCTCATCCAACACACTGGTTTCATTAAGTACAAATCTGTCATTAACGACAGATTTAGACTTGATTATATGGGCCTCAATGTTTTTGTAATTGTGTCTTTGTTTACTCTTATCTGGGGACTGGCATGGCTATTAGTGAGGCCTAGAAAGTTTGTTTTTTCACACACATTCCACATTTAATGTTGATATTAGGTCTGCAAGATGAAATTAGCTGTGAAGACACAGCAACACATGCAACAGAAGCGGCATGCATGCATATATTTATATAGATGCAAATGTATATACACACATATTTATGTGTATGAGGTGCAACCAAACCTTTGAGAATATTAGTGTGGTCTACTGCACAGTAATGTGCATATAACAGGTGCAAACAATACCTTGTATTAGTTAGTATTCAAAGCTATATCACTTGATCAACATGAGCACCTGAGTTATGCTTGTTTTAGTAACTAATGGTAAGTGCATATTTGCAAATTTCTGGCTCAGAACAGGAGCAGCACTATGTTAAAGTCTTAAAGCATCTCCGTCAACAGGCCCGGGATGACCCAAACATAATTTTGAAGAGTGCAGCCAAGAGCACATGAGGTTGTACACTGTGAATTTGTTCCCCTGGGTCGCACTGCAAAGGCCAAGTACCACTGTGACGTTCTGAGGCGTCTGAGGGGGAACATTCGGGCCATACAAGGTGACGACTTGTGTTGCAATATTAATTGGGCCTTCCGACATGACCATGCATCCGCTAAATGCGCCCCTGTTGGAATCACATGAGTGTCTGGCTTGCAACAACACAGGGATCCCTCTCCAGTGCCCTTTCTTGCTGGACTCGCTGCTCACAACAACTTCTTCCTGTTCCCCAAAAGAAATTTAGTTTACTGGTTGTAGCTAAGGAGCCAGGTTGATTGTACTGTCCTGTGAGCTTCCCATTTTCGAAAAGGTAATAGATTCCTGTTAATAAAATTGGAAGTTTTTAAACTTGTGTTAAAAAAAATTGACCAAGACATATGGATGCTTTGAGTGTATTACATTTATTTACAGTATATGACACTTAATTGTGAAGAAAAAACCTTTTTCATCAAGGTCCTTAACACAACACAACCTTACCTTTTTAGTGGGTTCATCATTAGATTTAGGCTATATTTGGCCCTGTCCAGACATCATTTTCCTACAAATAAACACACATTCCTGGATTCAGGGTATGGCACTGACGATCCTCTTGAAACGTGAGGGTGTTTTAACAATCTTTACTTTCTAAACTGACATCCTTATCTAGTCAGCTGGATTCCAGGGGGAGTCCAGACAGGCAGCGGAGGAATGTATTTTGCCTGATAATTGAACCAAATCCTAAGAATAACGGTGAAATGTGACCCCCATCTGAATGGGATATTTTAATCTCATACTCCTTGGTCCAAAGACAGTGAAGCACTTATGGCATGTTTTCACTGCCTGGAGAAATATACCAGATTGTGATAAGGGCTTTAGTTAGGAATGAGGTTGATGTATCAGTCTCCTGATGGGGCTCGTGGATCCACAAGAGAGACAATTAGAACCAGATAGAGAGCATTTTTTTGTACAACAAGTCAATTCAATTTTATTTTGAGAGCGCCAACTGGCAGCGAAAGTTGTCTCATGACACTTGTCATATAAAGAAAGTCTAGAAAATATTTTCTAATTTACAGAGGCCAAACAATTCCTCCATCTGCAAACACTTGGCGACAGTGGGGAGGATAAACTTTTCTTTTAACAGGCAGACAGCTTGACTCTTTAGCGGACAGCCATCTGCCTTGACTGCTTGGGTAGAGAAAGAGATAGTATAAACCAATGTATGTATAAACTGGTCCAGACCAAACAGTTCTAGGAACTCCCTTAAAGGAAGTGCCTACTAGGGAGTTCCTGGGGAACTATAGACTTTCAAGGACATTTTATGTTGGCATTTGCACCACCAATAGGAACTGCTTGAAGTAACATATGCTGGCCGGCAGTTGGTTATTTCCGCATGATTTGCAATATAACTGCAGTGCAACTTACAAGAAAAAAACAACAAATAAAGGCTACCGCATTACTGCTCTATACTTACTCCATACTAGCTCTGTACTCTAAACTAGCATGTGGGAATAATGTGCCATGAATCTACTCGCTGAACACCATTGAATATCAGAGAAGGTAAAAGTGTTGTCTTGTTTACACAGGTGACAGACTTTCAAATATGATGGTGGCCGGCACCGACGCCAGCTCCTGAGTTTGACAAGTCAGCATTCACTTTTGTCATTTGAGAGTTCTTCTGGTACTGTGAAAGTATCAGAAGTTGGTACTTCCTACTCTGAAGTTGGTGCTAAAAAAGCCTGCTTGAAACCCAGTTCTTAGAACGATGATCATTCAGGGTTCCTGCGGTTCAGAGATGATAAAATGGGCGGTTCTAAGAAGTAAGTTCTTAGAACTATGAAATGGTTCCTCCAGTCCAAAAATGCCTACTGTTATATCTATTAAGAAGAGAAAGAAAATACGGAAGAATAAGTATGACTAATGATGACAAAAGCAGCACAACCATGTCATAATAATGAGGAGCAATAGATAACATATTCGATCACAGCAAAATTGGTATTATAGGGCACATTAGATTAAAGGATACCTGACCTTGCCATAATCTAAGTTCCCTTCTCTTTGGTTTCAGTGTTAATCTTTGTTTCTGGTACTATTGTTACTTGCAGTTATAAGCTTTAATATATCAATAAACAACAAAAATTGTAAACCTGTTTTTAATGGTTCTTTTGTTTATTTTTGTTTGTCATTAATTTGTGGTTTGCACATTCAGTGTTTGTGTAATATTTGGCAAGTTTAAAAGTGGTTTAAAATAACTTATGATCTGCAATAAAGAATGCTTTTTTTTGCCATATATAAATGATATATTGATAGTATCTTTATTGTCTGATGTTTTGCATCTGCGGTGTTAGCAAAGTATGTGACCCTGTTAGGGGAGCAGCGTTAATCTTCTAAACTCATTTTGCCTCTTCTCTGAGGAAATTCAGTCTCATTTTGACTCTTTGTCAGCAAGACCCTTTATTAACTATTATAACTTTATGAAATCTGTTGCGTTCATTCAATGGCTCCAGAGGGATACGAAGCTGTGCTGAATAGGGACTGATTAGAAAAGGAGATAATTAATTGTCAAGACTTTCATAAATACTTATCTCCTCTCAGGAGACAAAGGGGGATTTTTAAGATGTTTTGAGGGGCTCCAGCTTTGTCCAATGCAAGAATTTTATCTAAATTATTTTGGTCTTCTATGAAGAATTTCATTAAGTTTTCACTAGCTCTACTCTAGCCTCTTTTATGACACACTCCTTCAGGAGAAATGGAAAAATTGGATGTTAGAAGTTGAGTTTCATCCATCAACTTGTATGTAAGTTTGGTCATCAAACTACTATTTTAGCAGCTATTACCCAGAATAATACCGTAAATTAGCACTTAACTTAACACCCCCCTGACCCCCCCACCCCCAAAAATATGTAAATCAATGTGGACAGTATGATTAGTTTGAGGCATACAGTGTATTCCAACTTTAAACTGATAGCTCAGCTGGCACGCTCTGCTGTACAGTTCAAGATCTGTAGTCCAAGGCACTGTGTTGAACTCTTCAACTAAAATATCTTCTTTTTTTAATGTTTCAGGGATCAAAGAGTATTGAGGCTGATGGAGATGAAGACGAGGAGGCAGAGGAAGATGGCCTGATCCACCCAGCTCAAGTGTTTGCACCAAAAAGTCTCATTCTCGTGTCCAGGCTGGATTATCCTGAAATATTCCGGGTAATAAGACACTGTATGGTTAAATCCTGTTTAAAAAATATTGTTCCGTCTTCTTCAGAAGGAATGCTCAGAATTTTTGTCAAATCAGTGTTTTCATCTTGCAGCTCTAAGACAACGCTAATCTACTTTGCACTGTCTGCAAATATAGGCTGGAATTTGCTCAAGCATAAGCTCTCACTTCACTAAAGTAAATGAGACATAGAAACGAAAGCATCGCAGACCTTTTAATAGACTCGGGTTTTCACAGAGTTTGAAGACTCAAGGCCAGCCTAGCTATTCATGTTAATAGATTCTTCTGTGTATGCAAGTTAGAATAAATTGTTATACCAAACTTAACTGAAACAGAATAATAAAAAGCACGGTAATCTTATGGCTGAGATTTTGTAAACTGAAGGGTCAGCAGTAATGATGACTATATAGCTTAGTGTCCTCGTTCTGTGTCCATGTGTAATGTCACACTTATATTTCACATTTTATTCTTCCAGGGCTGCTTGGGTCTGATTTACACAGTGTACATCGATAGCCTGAGTTTCCCGTTAGAGGGTCTGGTGGCCAACCTCTTCACATTTCAGGTTCCTGTTGCTGGTGGATCCCAGGTGAGGTTTAACTTAACTGAGGTAAAGCACACCCAAATCACTGCACTGCACAAAAAATGTTCTGCTGTCAGTGTTGAGGTCATTCTGAGAAAGTAATCTGTTACAGATGTATAGTCACCCTGATAAAAATATGACAGGCAATGTTATTATTTTTATCTGTCAAAGAAGTATGCCTTATTACTTCACCTTTTTTTTTCCTGAGATGTAGTTTTTAAAAGTTTAAATTTTTTGGCTGATTGTGGTCACATTAACTTCCTGTAAACGTCTCCTCAGGTTTGATGAGAAGCATTTTGGTGTTGACAGTATTTTTAGCTGCTGATTTTAGGAGAAAAAAAGAAAGTTTTAGACTGTACAGTCTTCATGAGCCCTTTTCTGATTTCAAAAAAATGAAATTAGCACTTCTTAGTGCTGTTCTTGTCAAGTGGCACGGCTGCTCTCCTCGACGTGGTTGCATTCAGGTTGTATAGAGCAGTGTGCATAGATTTTAATGGCATACAAGAAGCGCAACAGATTTTAACAAGAGAACCAAAAAAACAACGCCCAGAGTTTGGGGACGTACAGCCCACTCAGTGGTCTAGACACAGAGACAGTCCTTCTAAGCCATCTTATACTTGTTAATGTTGTACTTACATTTATCCAAAAGGCTTTGCTTCTGTTTCTTTGTAGGAAAAATGTAAAGAAAGCATTTCTCAGTCGCATGTAACTTTCCAGCAGTGTCTGCTTCTGATCTGCTCCTCACAAACTCAGACCAGACAAGGTGCTAAAAAGGCTCGTCAACTTTTTTTTTTGTCTGCGAGGCAGTGATTGTTTTGTTGAGGTGATGGCTGAGGGTCAGTGGTGCAGCTAATAAAATGATTTATGCTAGCTGTGCAACCAATCAGGAATGTCATGTTCAGGTGGTGCCAGAGATGGTTGTCGAGCCACAGGCAGTAATTTTTTAAATACATATTCGTCATTTTTTCTTCCATCATCTTACTCAGAACAAAACAGCTCAGCCTAGACGAGTGCAAAGGACATCCAAGCTCTTTAACTGTATTTATAAGAGTTAAGGGAAATTATATTTAAAATGTCAGTACATTAAAATCCCTCATTACTTTGTATTTTATTTGCAGCAGTTTGTGGCCAAATGTCAGAGGGCGAGGCTGCAAATGTAGTGAATCAGAAAATAGATTACTTACTTACATCTTATGACACCTTTAAAAAAAAAAAAAAGATTGAGCCAAAATGTGTCTCAATTGCACTGGAAAATAACTGTACGTTTACTACTGCACCAGGGAGAAATCCTTATAAAATCCCAAAATCCAGATCCAAAATCAGATATTTTAAGCAAATGCTAATGTGCTGTAAGAGGAAAGAATTTTGCACTTTCCCCAGCAAGACGCCACTTTTAAATCCCAAGTCCTCGAGTGTGCCTTTAGGCTGAACCTCACCTGTGGAGCAGACTCATTTGTCAAAACAGCACCTAGTTAAAGGTACAAGTATGTCAAGAATTGTATGAAAGGAGACCCTGCAACACCTTTGATTTTTTTTTTCACAGAGAAGAACTTTTATTTTCCAAATCTTAAAGGTCTCTACTAACAGCTTTTTTGATGTCCCAGTACAAGATAATCAAACTACTCCGAACACTTAGACACCCAAAACACATCTGTTGCATCTCCAGTTTGACTTGACCAAATCCACCTTACAGCAGCAAATGCACACTATAGAAATGTGCTTTATATACATATATTTATTTTAAGACGAGGATCTTTTTCAAGAAGTATATGATATTGTGGCAGCTGCACCAGATATATTTCAGCAGACATGTAATTAAGGTTTTCTTTGCTCTGACAGGCAAACAGCCCTCCATCTGTGTTGCACTGAATAGCTTGTGCCTTCTGTATTTGATACAGTCTCAGTTCACTTAGCTGTAATAAATCTTAATGTACGGCTGTCACTTTATCATTGCTTAGCCCTGAAGCCATGTTGCCTGCGAATTTTTCCATGACTGTTCTCTGACCTTCGCTGCTTTTGTTTTTCTTTACAGAAGCTGTTTAGCCTGGGAGCAGGAGACCGGCAGCTCATCCAGACACCTCTGAACGACACGCTGCCTGTTACATGCAAAAGTGTTGCTCTGCTCTTCCAGCAGCTGGGTGGGTCCAGGTTCTTTGATTTCTATTAACTAGTAATCATGAGCCTTAATGAGTCAGACTGTGACTTGTTAGTGACTCTGTATTGTGTCATTTATTTGTTATTAACATCCGGCCGTAGAGTTTATTGAATAAACAATAGTTTCCTGCTACAAGTCACATTTACAAAGTATCCCATTTATGGTTTTAAGACATTTCTGGTTGGTGATTGTTACAATCTGACAGCAGCCACTAAAAGACTATTTGTTTTAAAAATATTACTGGCATTATTCATTATTAGTGTTATTTGCTTTAATAAATCAGCTTAATGTATGTGGCATATTTTCCATTCATTAAGTCTTGATCCTTATCAGATATTTAGAGACTCAGTTCTACTATGCTGATCACATGGGGGTATAATGCAGCACCATAAGACTTGTACAATTAGGGGGTCTTTTGCAATGGGCCATTAAGAAGTTGGATTAATTCTTCACTAACTGTGTATGAAGAAAGATTATGGTGGTTTTTGCTTTGTCCCATCAGTGTTTCTGTAATTTTCTCGGGGCTAGAAGGAGCACATGATAAAGATTTGATGCAGTTTGCTGATTTCACGTTGCCATGTTTGCTCAGTCTTAACTGTTCAAACTGTAAGCAATTTTGCACAAGCATTATGTGCTTTGTTAGTGATGCAAATGTGTGATTCACCATGACTCAAACAAAGAGTATTTTAACTATCTATAAGGAGTGCTTATTACTTTCCTTGGTCTTTAAAATTGCAGTTTGTTGGATGTTTTGAAGTAAATCATGAAGTGAGCCATTGTATATTATATTTCTGGATTGTCAAGTAATTCAAAAAGAGTCAGGCGTAGTTCACTTGTTTGCAACTCCAAGCGTACATCTGTGGAGAGCTGAGAGAGTGAAATTAAATATTATTCACCTGAAATTTGATTTGTAATGGAAAATTGGCCGTCATTTTGCCTCATTTGATTAGAAGAATGTGCTTGAAAACAGAGTGGATTTTATTTCCTGAGTGTATTCACACCATCCTCTGTTTATTTGGACAAAGTGGTGAACATGGGGGGTACTTGCACGATAAACATGTGATCAGGGTTATGTGGAAGCCTTGCAATTTTAGCCAATCTGGATACACAAAAAAACAAGTCTTGGTATAATACCCAGCCATGGGCCGTCATGTCCTAATAAGCAGGTTTCCATGAATCAGCACAGTTTATGCAATGCTGTTTGTTCTCTAGGCAGCCTCAGGCCCCAATTGTAATTTTTAATGTTGAAGTCATGCTAGAGGTATAAAGTGGATGGGCGTCACATGTCAAGCTTGTTCTTCTTCTTTTATTACCTTTTAGACAAAGCCAGGTTACATTATTTTTTTTACTTTTTCCAGGCTAAGGTGCACTAACCACCAACTGGCTGTAAGATCCACATTAAATCAACAGACATGACAGTATTATCATTCTTTTCATGTAATTCCTGTTAAGACAGTAACTTATTGTATTCCCACTTACAGTTTAACTAATCCTTTAACAGTGTTTATGTTCCTCTATGAGATCACGCTTTGGGCATTTTTCAGATGGTTAATGTACACTGTAGGATCAAAGTCATTTTACAGCTCAGTTTGTCCCCTGATCATGCAAGAACTAAAGTGTGCTGTTAGCTCTCAGTCATCAGCCACCTTGCTGTTGTTGCAATAAGTGGCAGCTTGTTGTAACAAGTGGTTTTTGTCCTCACTCGGATAAATAAATATGTTTTAATCATACAGCAGGATTGAGAGTTAAGACTCTACAGCATCTAATGTGAGAATGTCTAAGAGGTAAACGTTGACCGAGTTAATCATTCTTCCACCCATAAAAGTGACTTCCTACTTTGTGGTCAGGAAGGTAAATATCCCAAGTCAGCTGTCAGCTACACGTAGGCAGAGAGAACAATTTCCACTTATTTGGTCATCCTCATGTCCGTATGAGGATTGCTTCGTAGCTGTACACAGGTCATCACAGTCATCAGAGAGGAATGTGTGTTAAACATGTCACTCTGCACAGGAAGTACAACCCCCCGGGAGATAAAACTGGCCATCAACAGCACGGTTGTTTGTTGCCTTTGTCTCTTTTGGGATGTTCCGTTTCTTCTTATTTAAGGCTAGGAAGTGTGTCACTGCTTCCATAGGACAAGTAAACACCTGACTCTGAGGTGTGACGTAATGAAACTGGAGGTAGGGATACAAAAATGTTCTACCCAAAATATTTCACAGCATTTGAGCCCACCATTTCTGATAAAAAGGAATCAACTCAAAGCCATTTGGTTTGTCAGAGCTCAGATTTTGTTGAGGCTTGTGTTCAGTTTCCTGTTTATCACTGAAGTGCTGTGCTCCAGCAGCCAAACATCCAGACCCAGCACCCCCAGTGGCGCGGATACATGTCTGCCAGTGTTCCTCTGTCTTTATCACTGCGATGTGTGATGAATTGGTCTGTCAGTTGCTTGATAGGAAACAATAACAGGAACTGTAATCTTAGAGTTCTTCCGGATTGTCACATCGGTATTTGAAATATTATTTATACTGTATGATAATGTGTTGTTTCCTTTTGTTTTTCAGAGATGAGTTTCACTATAGGTTTCTATATTGCGTTTAATATAAACTCTTCATTTGGTTGTAGAAATTAGTTGGTTTTGTCATAATGACATGGCTTAAAGAAGCAGTGGACAGCTTGTAGATTTATGTTATGTGCAGTGATTCTAGGTGATGAATTGCTGTTGTTATTGGTGACTCAACTATTTTATTTTAGATTAAATCTTTCTTAACTGCAAATGAGGCAGCTAAGCCAAAGTAACATTAAGCTGAAGGAATGCACTAAATCTACAAATATAAAAAATCTGAACTGTATTGCAAGAGCAAGGACAAGAGTAATTTTGCTCTAATTTATTTAAATGATTAAACTGCTCTTTCATTACTGATGATTTCTCTCGTAATTGTTATAATCCACGGTCAGCTAACTATTCCTTCCTATGTGTATTTCCCCAATGCTTGGAAGACACAAAGGAAATGTAATGCTCAATGCTGCTACCAAATACAAAGACTTACTGCAGAGGCATGATGTACACGGGCATTTTATTCAGTGACTTGTTAATTTGCAGTAGCCTGTGCAGAGGAAGTGATGCTCTCTTCTCGAGTAAAGTGAGAGTTGCCAGAGTATTTTCCGACTTCCTCCTTAACAAAGAATTGACACAGGTTGGCCTTCTTGGTTCTGCAGAAGAAATGATCTCAACGCTGAACTTTAATTTGACAATTAAAAACAGATTTGAGTCAACTTTGCAGACTGTTGAATCTGTCAGCACCTTTTCCAGACTCCAGCATCTTCAAAGTGAGATTAGTACATTGGTGCAAACACATTTCTGTCCAATCCATAAGTTGCTCAACAGTCATCTATATTAGGATCAGTATGATTGGTCTGCATAACGCTGCCAAAATTGTATAGAATATTGTATGTTTTGAATTGCAGTAATCAGTCTTGAACCTGTTATGGATAAGAACAGTACTCCCAAGGGAATATTGTACGTTGTAATCTCTGTCCAATGTTTGATGAATGGTCTGGAACAATGTGGCAGTCACATTCCAACAAATAACCTCATTCATTTCGTTCTCGTTTGTTTTCTCGTTCCAGGAATCCAAAATGTTCTAAGCTTGTTTTGTGCGGTTCTGACTGAGCACAAGGTTTTGTTCCACTCCACCAGCTACCAGAGGCTTGGGGAGGCGTGTCGTGCTCTCGAAGCCCTCATGTTTCCACTTAAATACAGGTGAGTATGTGTTTGACACCCCCCCCCAGTGAGACAGATTCTCATGTGACTTTCCACTAACACTGTGGTTGGTGTCAGTACTTCTACTGCTTGTGATTCGACTGATGATTAACTCTGTTGTATTCAGTTCTGGAAACTGGTGTGTCTTCTGGATGTGACTACCCTTTGAGATCACCAAATTTGACCTTGTTTTACCTTGTATATTTTATAAGCTGAGATTTTTTAAAATTTCGCTTCTCTGAAAAGTGCCTTTCAATTTCACTTTTTCCTTCCCTTTTAAGAACAAATGAACACAATACTATTGATATTGTAAAGAAGAAGTGAAGTTTTTCTTCCCCAGCGTAAAGTTTTTAGAAGTGACTTCAAGCAACAGCATGACCACAATAAGCTTTAAAACTCCTTTGTTTTCTTTGCTGGGACATAAGCTAACACAACAACAAAAGAATAAACAGAGGCATACAAGATGCAACATGCAAACACTGAGACATCAGGTCCTTTTCACAGCAGACATTTTGGCCTGTCTGTAAGAAAAGCACACGTGTAACTTATAATATTTATAATAGTTGTGATGTATTTGTAGACCAATATCTACTTACACAAGTAATTTTATATCAGATTTTTTCTCTCCTTCATTCTCCAAGAGCATCCTATTCACACAAGTACTATTTCAAGTAAAACTAAGACCAAATTAAAACAAAAAACTCAGTTGAGGCACTGTAAGCATGCCAAACCAACAGATTGCATTATAATCCTTAACTTTAGGCTGTATGAAGAAATAAAACCCAGCAAAAAAGCTGTCATGTTTAATATGTAATGGTAAGTTACAAGGCAACTAGAGGTCTGACTGGTTCTTGCGCAAAACTTACCCAGTGGATGGCAGCATCTGTGTTGTAGGAGTGTGAGAGTGTGGTGACCTTTTTTTTTGGTGACACTTTTTTCCCTCAATATAATAAAGGAGCAACTGTTCATTTATGTGCAAGCGTGAGAAGCCTTGCTAGCAAGGTTAGCACCTGCACAATATGACCTAAAGTAAACAAAGAAGAAAATGGCACACACTGTAAGGTCAAACATTTAAGGAAACACTTTACTTTTTGTGGTCATAAGTTGAAAATGCTAGCTGTCCAACATTGCAAAGAACAAACCCTTGTTGGAGTTTGCCAAAAGATCGTTTTTAGTGACCTAAATTGCATTGTGTGTTAACAAAATGCCTAAAATGCATTGAAAAGAAATCCCATATCTGAGCAATACGACATTCTCACCACCGTGGAAACTGATATATGTATGCAATTAAACAAACAATGGAAGAACTGGGGCTTTGCTATGTATCAAGCTGGACACATCACTTCACAGTCCCTCTCATTGACCCATACACACAAACCAGTCGTAGCAAGCTGTCATAAAAGCCCACCAAGGGCCCCTTCCATTTAGAGGTTTTTCTAAGCACCAGTGTCCTTCTCAATTCTTCCCGATTTGAAGAGAGAACATGCATCTGCTTTGGCATCTTCAGAGAGCTCCCAACTTTTTATGTGTGGACACTTCAAGCGCTTCTAGTTGAAAATTTAGTGGCACGAATGTTTGAGATTATCTGACTGTAGTTGTGAAATGAACTATGAATCCCTCTACATGTTAAGAAATTATTTCTAGATAATTATCCTCTGTCTTATGATTTTTTAAGTGTACAAATTTTACACATATTACACATTGCCCGTGCCCTAGTTCCTAGTTCCTCATACGTAATATAAAATGTTAAAATTTCCAAAGCTTGTAAGCGATATTTTTGCAAAATTTATGAACATCCAGTGAGTACCTTGTGCAGTCTCTATCTCAATCTGCTCTCTTATCATTTATCGCAAGTTTACTCATCTGAACAAAATGCTCAAATGCTCAAACACACAAACACTCTGCAGGAAAGAGTAGGCTCTTAGTTGCCCACTTATCTTGTAATAAATCCTTATCTGTTTTCTTAGTCTTAATATTGTGTGTATTCATTGTGGTTGTCATCTCCTGTGTTCAGTTACCCATACATCCCCATTCTGCCTTCGAGGCTACTGGAGGTGTTGAGCTCGCCCACTCCCTTCATCATCGGAGTGCACTCCATGTTTCAGAGTGAAATCCAGGATCTGGTGAGTGCAGATGCGTCCCAGACATCTAGCAGTCTTTTTCTACTTGCATGCAGATTGTGAGGAACATAAATTATCAAATGTTTTTCAAACATCTGTTAAACCTTAACGAAATATTGGGGGCTTTTAGAGTTGAAAGTGATGATGCATTGTGACATTTTAGGACTTCTAATCTTGTTTCTACTGACCATGAGTGTTAATTTAAGGAGCCCTCTAGTATCAGGAGGTTTTTACCCATGAAAATTAAGTAATCTGACCTACAAAGAGATGTTTGTTTAGCTGGTTTTGGCTGGACCTTGTCAGACATGCACGTTAGTTTCTCACACTACTTCCTCCAGCTGCAATCATCCTGACCTGTCAGTGTTTTATGTGTGTTTACCAGTTGGATGTCATTATTGCTGACCTGGATGGAGGAACAATAAAGATTCCTGAGTGTATCCACTTGTCCGTGCTCCCTGAACCTGTGTTACACCAAACACAGACAGCCCTGTCCCTGGTAAGCACAAACATACTTGCATACACACACAGCTTCAGTCATATTTAAAATGACAACATGATGACATTTGAAGTGGGCAAGAACAAATGCAAGACCAAACAGACAAATTTTTTCCTTGCATTTTCTTGTTTAGCATCAGCATACATGTCTCTGAGGCAGTCTTATACTCTGGTGTTATTGTGCTCAGTCTCCCTCAGTGACTGCTGGTAAAATTGATGTTCTTACTTAACTTTCATAATTAAATCATGTGACACTTTTTCATGGTACGCTGTACTATCTGTTTACTTATCATGCAGAAGGAATGTTCGCTTGTGTTGCTTTTGCACTTATTCAAAGCATCTGCTGCATGAAAACCTATAAATCATTTGGAGATAAATATTTTCTTCATAGGTTTTGCACCCTGATCTGGAGATAGCAGACAATGCATTCCCTCCACCTCGCACTGCACCCTCCAACCTCAAGTTGTTGGTAAGTCAGCCTCTCTTTCACATGCCCTCTATTGGTCTGTTATCCTGAGGCTGACTCATCATTAGGACTGATCAAACGAAGAGTTTTAACTAACCGTAACCCAGTACTCTTAAGATAAAAAACTTAAGTGTTGCATAATAAACTTACCAGATTGCATTATCGACATAGCTGTTTAATGAGTCTTCTGTGTGTGTGTGTGTGTGTGTGTGTGTGTCTGTGTTTCCAGGACAAGGAGGTGAGGGCTGTCTTTCTCAGACTGTTTGCACAACTCTTCCAAGGCTACAGGTCTTGCCTGCAGCTCATTCGCATACATTCTGAACCTGTAATTCACTTTCACAAGGTAAAAAAATGGAATTCCCAGTGCTCTAATTAAAATTTGGCAAAAACATTGTTTTCCAATACTTGACCTTAGAATAAACCTCTTTAGCAATGGCTTCTTAGCAAACACGTTGTTCTTTCAATCTGCCAAGAATGTTTTCAGCTGGAGTATGCCACTGAGGATGGAATTACACGTAAAGACCTGACAGATAAACCTGTCAGGGGTGCACAGAGTGTGTGTTTGCGTGACTCGTCCGTGATGCTATCCTTTTGTTTATGCAAGCTCCGGACACAATCCTGTATCCTTGGGCAAAGCCCGGCGATGAGCCATATGAAACGTATTAGGTTTACATTTTTGTTTTGTGCTGGGGGACTTTGTTTGTTCGTGTCTGTGGTGTCTCCGTGGTAACCCCTCAGCACATCATCCTCAAAGTACCCCACATGGATCGCATTATAAAACAAACGCTCTGCTTATTTGCCTGGAACCGCTGAGTGGAGACGGCTTCAGTGAGCTGTGTTTTATCTCCTCTACCCCCAAGCACAAATAATTATAAATAAAGTAAATTAAATTCATTTGCACGTAGTCATTTATAACTAGATTTATTACCCTTTTTGAACATGCTGGAGAACTTATCCATGATTTCAGCATTAAAAATTATGGCCAAAAATGGCTATGATCCCTGCGCTTCTTTTTTCATCCTTCAATATGGCCATATGACCAAGATTACATTGCTGTATATGTATGGGATTGTAACTGCCCTATTTCTGACATTATCCAGACTGCCTTCCTGGGCCAGCGGGGCCTCATCGAGAATGATTTTCTGACCAAGGTTTTGGATGGCATGGCCTTTGCTGGCTTTGTGTCAGAGAGAGGTCCGCCCTACCGAGCCTGCGATCTGTTTGATGAGGTACAGTACCATGATGCCCCACTAAAAGCTGAACCTTACTCCCCTGCTCTTTATTTCAATAAATGGGGAGGTAAATGAACATTTTTTCATGCTATAATCACAAGCTTGATCTGTTTATTAAGCTCAGAATGTATTCAACTCGGTACTCCACCTCTATAATAGTTAAATAAAACTGTTCTGTTGTGTTTTGTGTGTTTGTTGCTTGGTTTTTTAGCTGGTGGCCTTAGACACAGACACATTTAAGGAAGAAGAGGTCAACCCTGCCAAGCTGCAGAAGCATGTCAGAGAACTCTCTGAGCAGCTGTACAGAAATGTAAGACTTTATGCAGCTCACTACATCTCCTCTGTTTTACTGGTGCTGTACCATATACCACAGACATCCTTATTTTGGCATGCTCCACAGGTGTTATGCTGTATAACCACTGTATATACAGATGTATATTCTATCAGTACATGCTGTTCTCTGATGCATATCCTATAGGAGAACCCGAACCCCCACATGGCATTCCAGAAAGTGCCTCGGCCGTCAGAGGGATCCCACCTGCGGGTGCACCAGGTACCCTTCCCCCTGCTGGATGATGAAAAGGTGGAGAAGTTGGTGGAGGAGGGTGTGGCAAAACACAGCAGTGCCCCTTTGTCTACACGACCTGAGAGGAAGTGTGTTGTACCTGCCGGACCCCCTGTTGGTATGGCAAAATTTCAACTGCTGTTATGTGCAATAACACTACAGCGATGAAGACATTATTTACTCAAAGTCCTTACAACCTGCAGGGGTTTTGTTTGTGTTAAATATTTCCCACAGTTATAGATTTAACTTAACTGTTATCTGCAAAATGTTTTTTGACTGGTAAAAAAAAAGGCTTTGGTGTTTTTGTAGCAGATGTAGTTCTAACCTGCAGTGATTCCTCTCTTCCTTTGTGTCTCTGTTGTATTCCAGTGTCCATCATGGGTAAAAGTGGCTCTGTGTTTAACAGTGCACGAAGACTGGAGGTGGTGCGGAGCTGCATTTCCTTTATCTTCGACAACAAGACCTTGGAGACCGAAAAGGTGATGCTTCAGCAGCAGCAGGGGATCTAATTGACCTTTAAACAAGCTCATTAACTGAAGGCATCTGCCCTTCGTGGAGCTGTAGATCTCTCATCACCTTCCCCATGCTAATATTTCCCAGCTGACACACAGACGCTCAGGCACAGAAATAGATGCTGTCTGTAATCAAATACTATCTGAATCCATGGTGATATCTATAATCCATGTTTTTGTCATTTGTGCGTTCTTCTACAAGAATCAACACTAAACATAGTTATCTGCTCAAATTTTTGGTTCATTGCAGCACCATGTGTGTGAGGTCATAGGTTAACATTCTGCCCAAGATTCATTCAATGTGTTTCAAATGGGACGGTTGCCAGTTGCTTTATGTATCCCCCTGGCTTCATATAGGAGTTACATAATCCAAGCCTGCATCTCTGTGCAAATGTAAGAATGCGTAGTTTACATCCTCTGAGCCCCAAGTGTGCCTGTAAATCCTTCACTGCCTAATCGACAGCATAAACATGATCACCGTACAACAGGGCGAACCAGGCGAAAGAACTGTGTTGGTACATGATGTCTTTCTTTAGCAGTGAATGAAGAACAAAATAAAATTACTTCTAATATTTCATAACAAAAGGGTCTGCTTTCTTAAAAGGGCCAAAACATCCGGAAAGGCAAAGTTTCCCATGTTTTGAACAGTCACAAATTGTTGATCAAAGCAGCTCCTCTCTGCAGCTCTTTCACTTTTATTAAAGGAATATTTTTTCTCTTTGCCCTTCCTTCTCTTGTCAGACGCTGCCAGCTGCACTGCGTGCTCTGAAAGGCAAAGCAGCTCGCCAGTGTCTGACTGACGAACTGAGTCTTCATGTTCAACAGAACCGTGCCATATTGGACCACCAGCAGTTTGACTACATCATTCGTATGATGAACTGCGCCCTCCAGGTAAGTTGCAGAACAGATGGCCATGTCAGCACAAGTCACAGACACCTCTCTCTTTGTACTGTTAACTTATGAGATACAAGATGATGATAATCCATGCAGCCATTGTAAGGTACTGAAGCTGAAAAATCTTGAGATCCAGATTTATGAAAGATATATTGAAATAACTTTGATTATCGGCCGACTGTTTAAGTCACTTAAGCAAAACGACAGAACTTTCATTGGTTGCTTCTTCAATTCGAAGATTGGCTTCTCTTCTCAGTTTCATAACACTGTAGTTTTAGTAGCTCTTCTCAAGTTGCATCTTGAAAATTATGATGATCTTTTTGATCTAAAACAAAATTAAAATTTGAATAAACAACTGTTGTTCATTAGAAAGGACCGTGAGATTGAAAATGTACTACAATCTGTTACTGGCTCCATACATTATGCAACATTCAGGGAAAATGTGTCAAACATCAGTAACTCTGATATGTGGGTCAACAATTGTACCTGTGGTTTCACTGTTGAATGAATAGGGTTTATTTATTTGATCGTCCAATAAAACAGCCAATTTAAAACTTTGCATTTATTTTCCAACTTTATTTTGTTATCCTGCTCCAAACAGAAATTTGACCTTCACTGTTGTGGTGCAGTCTGCATACCCAAACTGTCGATGTTAATCTAACTTCACACTTACTGAATTGTTCTTGTGATTAACATAGAACATAGTATGATTATGGTATGATTTGCAGACCACAGTAAAGGTCAACAAATGACCATCTCTTGGATCTGATAAACAGATCAGACCCAAATCAAACAATATTTTCCTTTCCCAGATTTTCATCAAAGAAGTATCTGAAACTGATGCACAAGGCCATAATCCAGAAGCTCATATCTGGTTGTATATGCAAATGTTTTAGAGCTGTACCAAATTTTGTGATGCGTAATTTGTTTAGATTCAGCAAGCCTGTCTAAGCTTTTTTAGTGTCTTTTTTCAGAATTCCCTAGTTTGTCTGTGTTTAAACTATTGTGGCAGCCTGTTGTAACTCTGAGGCCCAACGATGCTGCTCATTGTTTATCAGATAGTATGTTTGTCTCTTTCTGGTGCCCTCATGCCTCGGCTACTTGTCAAAGTGAGTAAGTAATGTGTTTTTGTGCAGCTCATAAAGAGTCAGTGAGGCTTCACTCAGCCAGAGCAGCCGGGTCTTTATTGGTAGTTCCTCATGTTTTACTGCCTTGAACCAGCCCTTTACAGGGATTTTAATAATTTTAAGCAGTGCTTACAAAGTGCAGCTTTTATGGAGTTACTTTAGATTCCAGTCATTCTTTTTTTCCCCCTCAAATGATAAAAAAAAAGTTAATCCCATCATATGCCTGGGTCACAGATAAACAAGGTCAGTTGACTTATCTCTTGCCCTACAATTGTGCAGTGACAAAAAGAAACCAAACGCAGTATTAATGACTTTTGCAAATACAATATATCTACATTAGAGGACTTTGATTTGTTTGTTATTTATGTCTTTGCATGCATGCAGGAAGACGTCAGAAGAAAAGCTTTTTGCGTCATCCCTTCAATGCTATTCAGAGCAGAAATGAATTTCGTGCTGCTCTGAAAGAAGTTTTTCATTTGTTGAAAAGAAAAATAGAAAGAGATCCAAGCAATACCATCATTTATTTTACATTTTTTACTTCTTAAGTCAAGACTTAAATAATATTTTGGTCTAAAGTGACGCAAAACTGCGTACTGTTTCACATCTGTTCATAATAGTACAATTCAAAATGAGAGATATCCATCTTACCATGCTTTAAACGTAGTCTAAAATCCATAAATCACCATATAGTTTTGTTTAAGTGAGTTTTAAAGATGGATTTGACTCCCATGATTTCCTCTGACATGCTGCTGAAAAGCCAATGATCCACAGCCGCACATGAGGAATAAAGCAATAATTTCACACATGGAGAAGACATTTGGTGTGGAGTGCAATTTAGTTAACCACAGCATGAAACAAGATATAGTCAAATTTTCTCTTATGACCTCTTGATTGTTTGTTTTTTGTTGTTGGGGTGTTTTTATTTTACTGCGCGTTGTTTATCCTTTTGTTTTCTTACTTCAAGATGGAAGCTAGGCAATTGTTCCTGGCTTTCATTTCTTGGTCTCTGCTCGGTTGTGGGAGATTTGTCTCAAATGAGCTATGAAAGGAATATAAATAGTACATTTCTGGGCCAGTAATTACTTTCATATTCTGCTAGCTGCCATTTCTTTTAACGCCCAGCCACGTATGAACCCCCAAATTATATTACTGTGTCTGTGTCTGTGTGTGTGCATGTGCTTGCATGCATGCGTGTGTGTATGTTTGTGTGTCCGTGCGTCCATGTGTGTGTGCTTGTAAAAGATTCTTCACTGACAAAGCCAAAGTGACTTACACTTTAAAAAATGTTACATGCTCTTTGTTTAATGACAGCATGTTGCCTCATTAGGTTGTCTGGCAAACATATTGATGTGACACATTGATTTGCAGTGACATCATTAATATGAGGTCAATTATAACGTGTCATATCAAATTCAGGTTAAGACACAGTTCTGTTGTCTGGTTGTAATCAGTGTGTTTCTTTGGAATGCTCACAGGGGAGCACAGCAGCGGGAAGCGATGCGTAATGCAAAAATGTAAAATAGGTCATAGGTTAGGACATTAGAATCAGGTGTACTGTACCTCATCAGTACTTTGTTTTTCTTTATTTACATTTTTGATGCAGTACATAGAAAAAAATGTTGAAACATCCTCTGGAATGAGCTGACTGCTGAAAAAGTTTACAGTGACGCATATTTCCTGTATAAACATCTGCTGGAATCCTTATCTGTGTTGTTTCTCTGCCATGAATCACGCACAGTAACGACCCTCATTAAGATATTTGAGTTAATTGCACATTTTTTTGTTGTGTGTGTATGCATGTGTGTGCACTGGTCAGTGCTCCAGCTTTTAGAACTAAACGTTGCGCAAGGCATGTGGGGGAATGAGTCCTGCTGTGGATGTATCCTGGCATCCCAACCATTTCCTGTTAGATAGGATTATGAGCCCTCTGTGCTCTGCTCTCTCATGGCCAAGGGCCTCACGATGGTGCTCAAAAACACACTCTGAATGGCAATTTACTGTGAGAGGAGATTAAGGCTGGAGGTCCATGGGAAGCGACCACAACAGCATGGAGTCCATGAGTTCTGCATGATCTCGATCTTGATCAGTCGATGTGGAACAGTATGCAAGGACACACATAATGTGCAGATGTTCTTGAAAAGTACGAGGCACTTAATCCAGCCATCCAGTCTGAATCGCAGACTGCTGATGAACTGGAGCGCCCACTAACTGAGTCTGTACTCTCTGTCCTCTGCACAGAGCCTAAAGGCTGCCTGTCATCCTTTGATCACTATAAACATCTCCTTTAATAGCAAATAAGTGACTTCATTATATTTTTTAAGTCATAAATTAGTCTCTTGCTGTGAGAACGTGGCCCCTGTCTGCCTTAGTGCCCTTAATGGACGACCTCGCATAACATGGTCACTGGGAATCTGCACTGGGTATCATTCCCATGTTCAGAAAACTGTCCCTCTTCAATGTCAACAAGTATGGCCAGGTAAACATCTGCGCTAATCATACTTAATGTTTTTGCCACAAATCTCTGTTTGTTGCTTGTTGCCTGGACAGCAGAGAGCTCAACTATGTAGCCAAATCCTCTTCTCATGAGTGATTAAAGTCACAATCAAAAGTAGGAGCATCTGAGTTAAGAATTTTTGTATGTCACTAATCCTAAAACTCTTTTAAAAGCGTGCCGTATGTGTCAGTACATCTTACAGCTTTCCTGGAAAGTGCTAACTTCTCTGTAACACACAGGAAGCTTCTGTTTGTTCACATCTCCCAGTGTTTCTGTCACGTGCTCTTGATCCTTGTTTCTGCTCTCTGTATACGTGTCTGAGGCCGAATAGCTGTGTTAGTCATCACAGCCATCATAGCTCCTGCAGCTTGAAGGGAGAAACATGGGGAGATATACAGTAAATAATAGGAGGAAAGAAGGACCGCAGGGTGTCCTTGCAAACAGAAATGTGGGGATACACAACACCCTCCTATCGCTCCATACTTGAAATACCATATAGCTAACATAGCTTCCCCACCCTGCACCATGTGGATCTATTCAGCTCTATGACAATAATGAAGTCCAAAATACAACACCCTTACCTTTGTCAAGTTCCTTGTGTGATGCTGCTACTCCTCAGCTTTCACTTTTCAATCACTCTTATCTCAGACCTGCTGCAGATTTCACAGCTTGTCTGTCCTCTTTGTTTGTTGACCTCCAAATGTTTTGAGCTGTTACTTAGCCTCTCTGTGTGCTTACAGGAGATTACAGCAAAGGTTTGTGGGTGATAACAAGTGTGGCTTAAACAAACCTGAAAATGTCTATTTCATGAGATATGACATGACAATGCATTTGCAGCCCGTAACATTTTCTTGAACATGACGGCCGCCTTCTCAGAGCTGAAAATGTGTGTCATCGTAAGTTTCTGTTGCAATAAAAGGATGACGTGCATCGCTTTTTGTTTGAATAATCCTGGTTTTTGGTAATTATTCACACTTTTCTTCCTGTGTGTTTCCACTTGTTCTACTGTGATGGGGGTCCATGAACTCCAGTGACCCACAGCATTGTTAAGGATGCTGGTAAACAATGCTTTGGTGCTGCTCCAAGCTGGAACATTTTACCGCAGCCCAAATAACTGCAAAGAAAAACACAAGCGACAAGGAAAATAAAACAGGAACTATGTTGTTTAGTCGACAGGGGGGCAGGCTTTCATGTGTGGCTGTGGAACTTGTGTTTTACATTTTCTCCCCTCTGTACATTCTTGTGTTTTTTCTCTTCTTTGTTGGTAATTTTTTTTCTAGTGGGGAGGAATGGAGGTAATACAGTCAGCCATTACAGACCTGTGTCAGAAATTGTAGCATTTCTCCCTATCTCTTTCAGGAAAATGAAAGTCTCTGACTCTCACTTGTAGAAAAACTCAGTCGCAGACTGTAGATTTCTGAATGTGTATTTACACTCTCATGTGACATTAAAAGAGAGATTTACATTTATTTCTGTGTATGAGGTCCCTCTTAGGGTTATGAGGTATGGCACTAGGTCAGAACCAGTGCTGTTGTTTTTACATGGTCTTAAATCAAGTTTCCTCTGGCCATTCCCATTTACAGAGTTAAACAAATAGATCCCAACAAAGCCTACTGGACATAAGTACCAATTTCCTGTGAATTAAGTTCTTCTGAATTTGACTTGCTTCTTATTCTTCTGTTCTCATCGTTCTCTGTGATCTGTGCAAGAAGAGTTTTGTTCTAGCCCCTAAGTCCCACTGCTCCAAGCCTCTTAATGTACTATTCATGTTAATACTATTCTGAAAAAGAAAACACCATTTAGCGCCGCCCCTTTGACCTGAAACAATTTCAGATACAAAGACATTCTGGCATGGTCTGTAATAGTCAGAGTGGGAAGGTTTTGAAGTGTTACATGATTTAAAAAACAGAATAAAAAAAGAGAATTAGATTTACTTCCTGGCTAGTCATGGCTTCTTGATAAATGTACACAGCATTTAATAGCCAAAATGGCTGGATTTTATGCAGCCTCTTGCTATTCTCTTCAGTATGACTTGTGTGTGTGGTAATCTAATTCCAGGACGTTAAACCTTAAGTTACCAATAAATTGAAGACTGGAGTGCTCTGACTATTGTGTCAAGGCAGTGATTATATAAGCCTATTGAAAGCATATGTCCAAAGAGTTGAATGGTTTTGGCAGAACTTTTTTTTTGAGCATTGCCCTGACTTTCAAAAGGATAGAGTGTCTTTATGTAACAAGAAGTTATGCTAAACATAGATTTGTTGCCCTGTTTTTCCCTGATAACATTTCTGCATTGTCAATTGATAACAGTTCACTGGCCATGTGCTGAAAAACACAAAGTTTTATCTTTTACATGTACAATAGATAAAGTGTAAGAACGTGGTTTTTCTTTATAAATGTCTTTAGCTGAGTATCTCACTCATGCCCTGTCCTGTGTGACCTCTCTGTTGGAAACCTGTGCTTCATTGAGAAAAGGTGTTCATGGAGCTGTGTAACATGTGTCCTGCTGTGTCCTGCCCTGCTCTCACGTCTCCCCTGTTGTTTGACCCACAGGACTGTTCCAGCTCAGAGGAGTTCACGGTGGCTGCTGCACTGCTGCCCCTGTCAACGGCCTTTTACAGGGTAAGAAAATGAATTATGAAGAGGGATGTGTGCTAGATCAATTAAATGCTTCTGGTCAGTGTGCAGCGTCAAAGCATCAAATGATCATCTCCAAAGCAAAAAAAAAAAAGCCTTTCCATAAACAGTGAATCAGTTTATTTCTGGATATAAAGTGAAGCAGCTTCCTCCACAATAATTGAACATGTCCGTATTTGATTGCATGTTGACAGTGGAAACTTTTCATTGTGGATTTGGTTCTAGTATTACAAGAAATGCAGGTTAAAAAAAAAAAAAAAAGCCAAGCTATATTTAAGGCAATTTAGACACAGTTTTTGACTGCATAGTTTGTCGCCAAAGGGCTCTCCCAGTGTAATCTGCAGCTGATTTTTAGCTGTTATACGTACATATCATGGTCCAAGTTTTTAAAAAAAGAAATGACATAATGCAATGGTAGCAGTATCGGGCTAGCGATGATAAAAAGAATCACAATATTGGCAAATCTTGACATATAACAATGCATTATTTAATTAACCAGTTGATTTAAAAGCATCTTACAGTCTCCAGTCTTATGAAAATAACAAAATGTTATTGAAGTAATGTCTCCGGTAGCGAAGAGCAGCTTCTCTCTTGCATTGTTAGCTCTGGGGAAAGCCATCGTTGTGCAAGATGCTGAGCTGACTCAGGGTTTTTGAGGTGACACACAATGAGCAAGCAGTTATTTTCTTCACTTAAGAGTCGGTTTAAGTTGTTTATTGCGGTGTGTGTCAGTCAGCCAGTCTCGCAAAATGTTTCACGTGATGACCATCACACCAATGTAACTATTTGGACTTGATGTCAAAACATGCTTACTATTGGCATCTTTTGTGAAATTTAAAATGTTGGGAGATAAAAGATACTCCAGCATGTTCATGCCGTAAACTGTCCGGCTGCCGTGCGGTCCTCGCAGACAAGTTCCGCCTTTTTCACTCTGCAACATTACGTTATTATCGACAGTTGTGAGCCAATGCAGAAAATTTCACATCCGCATCACGATGCACTTAAGAATCAGTTTTTCCCCACCTTCAACTACCAGTCAGGCTTTAATTAACATCGCACTGTAGAGAAAGTTGCAGGCAGAGAATAGCCAGCAGAGGCAGGGCTTTCTCAAGCTTTGACCTTTTGCATGCACATGCACAGACCATCACGTTAAAACCTTCATAGCAAAACAGAGAACACAGGCCACGGCCTTTGGTTTCCAAACCGCACTATCAACACAGGGTAGCTTCAGTATTCACCACAACTATGTCCCCACAGCCTGCTTGTTGCTATGGGAATAGACACAACTGTCCCCATTGGCTTTTTGTTGGGTACCACTGCCATACCCCAGTGTTCTTGACTGGGACCTAGCCTGCTCTCTTCCACCACATGACTCATTCAGTTCATATGCCACAGGCTGATGTAACTCCCTTGGATAAGTCTTCTGTGATGTTGGCCCTGTTCCTCGTCAGGGCCATCAGTACCAAAAATGAATCAACAATGTCAGTGTTTCATCATGTAGTGCATCCTTGTTAAACCATGTGACAAGAATATACCACTTAATATCCATTAACAAGTCAAAAATATTGCACAATAGAGCAGTTTTCAGATATTTTAGTTAGAAGATTATAGATGATTTCTTTGCTGGCTCTGATACTTAATAAGAATTTTGGAATAATTTCGGAATGCAACAGTTTTTTCCTTATTATTTACAGATGATTGGAACTAGTGACAAGCTTGAGCTCTAACTCAGACAAAGGGTGAAAAGTGAAGTGAGGACAGGGAGGAATCTGCCAAAATCATTCTGTAATGTCATGCAGTGAAAATGTGAGAAAAACAAAGCTTGGTAACAGAGCAGCTGTCATCATGAATGTGGATTAGGGGGCGTACATGGTCCTGATATCTTCCATTTGATCCATTGCATCTTTTTTTATTTGCTAAATAATTATCAAGAAATAAAGAGGTTGGTGGCATAAATAGGATGCTTTAATTTAGCAAAGAATGATACGTTCCAAGACACTGCAGTACACATAGCACAACGCACACGGCATTCAGTTGTTAATACGAGCCTTTTAACATATCTAGAATGTGCCATCTCATCTTTCAGAAGTCTGTCACCCTCCTCCACCATCTCTATACTAACACGAAAACTTCTAACTTCTAAAAACCTCTGAGTGACTGCCAGCACGCTGTCTCTACTGCTTATATATTACAGAGGCTATGTGATCTGCAAACAGTTGTGTATACTTGATACGGTAAATGATCAACCAGTCCTTGAAGCTAGACGAGGGTCACTGAAAAGAATGTGAGAGTAACTGAGCTGCTCTTATCTTTTGAGTTCGCTGAATCGGTAAGATATTGTTAATAGTGCTGCCTGTAAACACCCATCCTCCTGGACTGTTGCACAGTAGGACACTCTCACAGGTCTGACTGTTTGCACACACTGCTACATGCATATTCTGTGTACACAGTTTCAGAAGTGGTCTGATGATTCTGGAACCTCGTAAAAAAACACAAGAAAGCTGATTCAATTTTTTAAGGGGTAGGAGTTTTTTTAAGGTTGTTTTTACAGTGAATCACTGACCCACTCAGACTATGTTTCCTGCACTGACCCACTTAGAGAGAGTGTTGAAATTAATCTTGAACTAGTTAGGAGTAGAGGAGTTATTAGTTCTTTTGTTTCCTGCACATTTCCATGTTCACAAGAATTTTCCCAAATAAATTAAGTCATGGTGAATAAGTTTTTGATATTCTTTGTTTGAGTAAGAGATGTGTGAAAAAAAATCTACAAGTGCAAAATCCAAGTCTTTTGTTTTTATTTGTCTGCTTATGCATGCCAGGCATCAGGTAAAAAATTGTTTTCCTCTGTTCGGACACTGCTCATTAAAAGGCTATTAGCACAAGCTCAGAAGTCAGACATTGGTTCAGTCCCTGTGTGGTATTCTTGGCCAGGCTTTGTCAAGCTCATGCTGTGTTCATTCGTACAGTGTTACTGTCCCCATGGCCCCTCAAATCTGATGGTCAGGGAACGTGGGAAGCTCCCCTGCAACCAGTTGCTCCCAGAATCTGCTGGATAGAAACAGACAGTGTTTAGTTTTATTGCTGGCCCCATTTTTGACAAAAGAGCATCTTGTGCTTTTGACCCACATTCTATGTTCAGTTGTTTTACTCTCCCATTTTTTAGGTTTCCCCTCAGCTTGACCCGTCTTGAATGTTTTGCTTCAATTTGAAGCACTTATAGAGCACAATTTGATAGATGTTTGTTCAGATTTCAGATAAAAGGACTAATTTGCAAAATATATAAAGGCGTACATCATGCATCGATGGTGTCATCTGGCCTGTGTTGGTAAATTTTATCTAAATGCCACACAACCTTTGTACAGTGGCCCTTTGTCAGAGGTGAGGTTTTACATTTGGTTGTCATTCTCTAATCTGCAGACAGTTCCTCTGGCATTCATTATCTAGTGAAGGGTGGGTTTATCAGGGGATGAACAGGTGTCATTGACGTCTGGGCCTGTTGTTGTTCTGCCCTTTCCAGTCCCACATGATATTTCTTCCTACATTTGAATGTGTCACCAGATTAAATGTCTCTGCCCAAGGGGGGGAAAAACACAGGTTGGATACAGCTGCAACTGGAAAACTCAAACACAGTTCTGGATGACTTGCACAACAAGAACACTTGACTGTTTGCATTCTTTCAGACATAGTTTATGCATGGGGGGGGTTTGGCAGCTCGCTCCGTCAAACCACTCTCCATCAAGTCTGTGCGAGGAAAATGACGTACTGCATGACCCCTGTGTGTCTCAGAAATGTTTAGCTCTTGACTTACGTTATCTGTGTTTGCTTTGTGTTAGAACATTTATGTTACTTGTACATGGTGTTTTTGCACAGCTATGGCCTATGGATACCATGATGAGTTGGTTTATTAGTTTGACTTTCATCATGTTTTTCTCTGTTTATTTTACATGTCTGGATACTATAAATACATTGTTCAAATTGAAAAAGAGTTTTTTCGTGGTTTTGAGGGTGCAAGTACTTTTCCTCAAAATACACTGACTCATGTAGAATTGCAAAAACGAGGAGATAGATCGGGTTTGGATCAGGCATGCAGTCCCACAGAGGACTTGTCCAGAAATAATGACTGTTTTTGTATCCACAATTCAGGAATGCTATGAATTCTTCCAAAACACTTGTAAATAATGTTCCTGCCCCAAGGCTGGTGACATATCAGATGCAGCAGTCTTCACACAGTGTCTACACACAAAGTATACAACCCCCTCAGAGACAACATCGCCATCTCTCAGCCTCTGAGAGCCACAGCTCACATGTGTGATGCTGTGTGGCTGATGTTTGGAGGCCACAGTCTGTCATACTGTGAACCTTGGGATCGCGTCCCAGAGTTCAAAACCAGATCCCAGATCCTGATAGCCTCATTCCTTCGACCTGTACACAGCATTTTCTCCTTTATGTCTCCCCGGTGTGGTTTCTCTGCTTGTTTTTCACCCTTTCTCCCTCATCCCTGCATTCCTCCTCTTCATTATAGTCACAGGGCCAGATGGGTCCGATAGTGGTATACTCCCTCCTTCCTCTTCATCTTCACTTCCTACTTTCCTTCCCTCCTCCCTTTTCCTTTTCTTTCTCCTCTCCTTCCCTGTCCTCCTCCCTGTCCATCTGTCTTGAGCATGTCTCTGTAAGCTCAGTATATTATTATATTAAGAAGAGATGACCTCGGTCAAAATGACCTGCACATATTTGACAAGTCAAAAAAGAACAGTCAGGCTGAGCATAGACAGCAAGCACAAATCACACAAAGGTCCCCCCCCTACACAAACACATGCACACACACCCACACAACATCTGCTTCAAGACGCATAACACTCTCCTGTGGCAGAGAGGTGTTACAGGGCTTCACTTTTTCTTAGTATATTTGTCACTTCTTATTTATGACCAAGTTTTGTCCAGCTCCATCTTTGAAAAGTGAACTTCTGTGCAGAGATCATGTATTCCACGGTCTGTTGCTCAGTGCCAGGGTTGGTCACATTATTAGCCTCAGTTGAAAGCATGTTTAGCCAAAGCAGAGTTGTCCTTGTCCTTTCATCCAGCTCTGCTCCGGCCAAATTCCCATGCAATGCTGGGTTCCTTTGATGATAGCATAGTTGGTGTGATTGTCTATTTATGGAGAGAAAATCGTTAAAGTAAACAAGCTCCCATTAATGTTTTCCTTATATTGCCATATTGATCTCATGCAAGGCTGTACTCTGGCACTGCACTTGTGTAATTCAGGTGAAATCTATCTTTGTCAAAAATGGTTTACACAGAAGGAGAAGAGGGGGTATATTTTGGATTGACTAACTGAAGTAGTTTTAACTTTAAAGACACTTTTCTGCTCCTAAACTCTCATTACACGACAGTTAAACAATGCTTGACATGAGCAACATTATTTTCAGCCCACCACAGACAGATATATTGGTAAAGGCACAGACAGTTTGTCAGCCAATAACTTAAAACATGCCAAAGATAGGTTTTTTTGATAATTTAAAAACAGTGTCTGTCACATAGTTTATCCACATAAGACCACTAACAGTATGTTTAAAAATAAGATCTTGAAAATATGTTTGGTAAATTATAAAACGTGACCTCCCCTTGTGTTCTGTTTATGCCTTAAAATGACTCAGACCATTGTTTGACATTCCTTTCCTTACTTGAGAACTTTTGTATCCGTTTCTTGTCATTAGTCAGCAGGATATCCTCGATTCTTTCTTCAAACACCTTGAAAACTCATGAAAACCTGCTGAACTCAGCAGTGCCACATTTCCCGAAAAAGTGGTTTCATTTTTGTAATCTAATATTAGAAAAGGAGCAGCAGGAGGCCACTTCAGCCACTTTGTATTTACATGTTAGAGTGCGTTGTGGTTTTTTAAGATGTTTACAGCCTTTTTTTCCTTCATTAGTGACATTTTTTTACTGAAGTCATCAAACATTTGCCAGTTTATCACCAGTAATTTGTAACTATAAACCAGTTCTAACCACTTTTTAACTCTGTGAAGCAAGAACACTCAAAGACACAGCTAAGCCCTGCATGTACACAGTGTTGCATGTATGCTGCTGCTGTATGGGCATTAGCTCTCTGTTCACTGTCTGTCCTCCCAGCTCGTTTCTCTCTTGGCTCATGGCTGATCAGACTGGGAATAGAGCTGTTTTGGTTCTGTCTCTTCTAATTACAGTAAGTCCTCCAGTTCTCATCCTTCAAAGGAAAACTGTGGAGTGATAATGGAAACCACTGTGTTTTGTCAGGCTCAGAAGAGAGAAATCAGAAGCTAATCAAGAAACAGGCTTGAGCCTTACACGTGGCCCCAGAGTGTGCAGGGAGATGGATGATGGGTGAATGTTGGTTTATGGCCCGCTATTTATTGGCATACCGGGCCCCTGTTGAGTCCTGTTGTGGTGTGACATTGTTTCCCAGCATTGCTCTGCAGTGTTTACTGTGTGTGTTACATAGTACAGTAAAGAACAGCAGTGATGCCTTTAGCTGAGCACTGTACGTTCCTGTTTGGTAGCTGTTTTAGCAAGCAGCAGGTGCTTTGCTCTTCAGCCTGCACTAATGAAAAACACCAGCACTGCTTCCAAATACACCCAGACACAGAAGGCGAGAGGGGTGGTCTGTTACTCCATTAGAAGCTGTTATCTGTTGAAAATTTACAACAACTCACAAGAAATAATTGAATTAACAGTAAATTCTAAGGCAGACCTTTTTTTATGTATTCCCACTCCTCGCCAGCATTTTGGCAAACTTCTTTTCAAAAGGAAGTCACAGCAGCTCAAATCTTCTGTTGATGCAAATACCCAATGAGAAATGAGCCTGCACTGTCCTCAGTTGCTCACAAGAGGAGGGCTGCAATGACAAGGATACTGTAAAGCACGGCCAGAAACAAATATTGCAAGATATATTTACTCTAGGCAGGAGCAGCTGACAATGTCATCATCATAAAAGAGATTAACCATAGGAATTTAAGAGTGACTGTTAGTTGCTTTAAGTTTTTTTGCCCGGTGTGAGTTATCGAAACTATTTTTGAACAGTCCCTCAAAAGAAAATATTCTTCTTTTTTTTTCTTTTTCTTCATTTCATACGTACTTCCCTATAATCCAGCCCAGTGTATTCCAGGAAACATTTTAATTTCCACTTGAATGTAAAATAAAGTTCTGTGGCTTTGAAAAAAAAAGTTAAGCTGTGAAGCATGTGTTTCTAACTGACCAGGTGTGATGAGGTCATGTTAATCGTAAGGATTTAATTTACTTTTTCTGTAAATCTAGATACCTGTGCAAGCATTACATCAAATTAATTTTAAAATCAAAAACTTTTTTGAAAAATTAAAATTTTATTCTAATTTTAAACTGTAAACAATAACAGTGTTGCTGCTGGAGTCTGGTAATCCAACATCTGGTTTTTATCTGATGCTACGGGAGACGACATAAACTACAAGAGAAACAAGGATTTGAATGATTTGAATCTCAATGAATTTCCTTTTTTTTTCTTTTTGCATTTTTTTATACTTTTGTAGGCTTTTAATGAGCCTCATTTTCCATTCACAATATCTAAACATGGCTAATAAAAGTTGATTTCTCTAGATTATCTCATCTGAATAAACCTGCAGTGTTGGTTCTCATAGAAATAGAAAAAAACAGGCCCACACAGACTTCAGTGTTGTTTTTTTTTACGTTGTCCTGACTCTAAACTATATTTTGTTTTTTAGAAACTGGCTGCCGGCGTGAACCAGTTTGCCTACACCTGCATCCAGGACCATCCCATCTGGACCAACCAGCAGTTCTGGGAAGCCACTTTCTACAGTGAGGTCCAGAGTCAGATCAGAGCCCTTTATCTGAACACTCCAGAGGAGAAAGGAGGCATCACTGCCAGAATAATGGTAACATATCAAAGTTTATCAGTATCTGTAAGAATTCTTATAAGGTCTGATATTAACCTCACTATTCTTAAGCTACATTGGAAGTGAAAAAAAGAATTGACAGAAAATTAATTATAATTAGTTTTCTTTTTCAAGCAAATATGGCAAAATTTGCAGCTTTTCATTTCGATCTTATTCTTTGTCCTCTGTTTTCTGACATATTTAATATGTATATTGACATATTTTGAAGTTGAGCAAAGTAGATAGAATTTCAGCTTTTACGTTTTTCAGACTGTTCATGTATTGTTTAGATTCCGTTTTGTTCCTGGAACAGTCCAGGTCTTTCCCCTTGCAGGGTTACTAGAACGGCCATGGAAGTTTGCCCATCTAGAGTTTTGTGGACTTGGAAAGGCTTACGACTGTGCTCCTCAGGGAGTCTGTTGGGGGAACTGCAGGAATATGGGGTATCACAACCACTGCTAGTCCGTACTCGGTGTTGAGCTTCATTAGGCGGGGCAGTGGGTGTTGGGGTAGGTGTAGGACATGCTGGTGAGATTTTAAACATCATCTAGCTTAGGAACTTTGCATGGGAGAGGAGGCAACTTGACCTGGCCTTCTGACCCTGCAACCCGACCCCAGATTAGAGATAAGTGGCAAAATTGGCTGAACTGGATGTTTTGAACTGCTTGCTATTCTGCAGGTCAACATTCTGTGGCTAACATTACAACTTTGTGTAGACAGCAATGTGTTTTCAAAGGTAAAACCTGAAAAAAAGTGTTATAAAACTGTTTCTTTTGATCTCTCCAGGATGTGAACCCCGTTTCTGCAGCCGGCAAAGATGATGAACACACTGCCATGGACCTGGCAGCAGAGCAGCTGCGTTCGTGGCCGAGCCTGAGCAAGGAGAAACAGCAAGAACTGGTGAAAAATGAGGAGAGCACTGTGTTTAGCCAGGCCATCCACTACGCCAGCCTCATGGTTTACCTGCTTGTTCCTTTGGACACCAGCAAGAACAAGCTACTCCGCAACACCCCTGTTGCCGACTGGGAGAGCGGCAGCAACAGCATTGTCACCAACAGGTAAGAGAGCAACAGTGTAATGTTGTTCACCATCTAAGAAAGGAGAGGATGCAATCAACTGTTTTTTTTGTTGTTTTCTTTGTCCACCAAGATAAAAAACAGAATAAACTAGAACAAAATTTTGGCTTGTTCAATGTTGGTATATATAAGGTACTTTAAGGTAGAACCATCATTCTTAACTGGAGGAAGCCTCAGGGTAAGGTTTCATGATTTGGGAATATGTGTATGTCACTTAACAAGGTGATGATAAGTATGTAGGTGGATGTGGCGTGGCTAACAGTCTACATGATACCGTCCTATTCAGCCAAATGGAACACAGAACATCTCCTGTTTCCGGCCCACATCCATCCTTAGGGCTTACATTGCTACTACACAAAACAGAGTGGGCCTCATTTACTTCTGTTGGGAAGTTTAAAACCCTCGGGGTGTCTTAAATGGGGCTACACTGTGCTCACCCAAACCAAACAAAACAGCAGAGGAAGTGATTTCCCGTTCTCTGCTGTAAGCATAGAGCAGAATAAATCTGGGAAGATCCCCCATGTATGTCCTTTCTTAGAATCAAAAGGCATGCAGCCAAAAATTTGCAGGCTTTGTTCCCAAATAGCTAGAGGAACACAATGTTAAAATTTTAATTACTGTTATTGACAGTAATTCAGCTTCATTAAGTTGTTTGTTCACACTTAATTTCAACATATCCTCAAGAAATACTCCATGTTATTATTTTATTTTCTGTTTTGTTTCTATTTCTATGAAAAAGGCAGAAAAAGCTGCAGCCAAGAATTTGTTTGTGTGGAAATTTTCTCTCATTTTTCTTTCGTTTATGCCCCAGACTTGTTTGTTTCTCACAGAAGACATTTGGATCTCATCGCTCTCTATTTTGTGAATCCGGAGGGGAGATTGCATCACTGTCTCGTGTGAAGCATTCGTCTTGGCTAAAAGAATCTAAGCGATTGATGCAGGCATCAACACTTTGCTCTTGCCAAGCTGCAAATCACTCTTTCTTTCCCTGCTCTTTATCACAGTGCATCCTCAAAGCCATTTCTGTCAACACACTCTCAACTCTTAGATCACATCTCACATGGTGGCTTGACCTCTCTCATTTTCACTGTGTTATGTATGTTTTACAGCATTGCCGGTAGCGTCGCAGAGAGCTTTGACACAGAAAGTGGGTTTGAGGACTCCGAGAACAGCGATGTGGCCAACTCTGTGGTCAGGTTCGTTGCCCGCTTCATCGACAAGGTGTGCACAGAGAGCGGAGTGACCCAGGAACATATCAAAAGCCTTCACAGTATGATCCCAGGTACAGCGCTCACAGTTCATTCACACTCTGCCACTGTCCTAATTCCCTCATCTCTATACTGAGTAACGCTTGCATGTGTGTATTCTCAGCTCAGGCCAACAGCAACAGAGGCCTCTGAGCTGATTAACTCCTGACATATGGCCTGAAAATCTGTAAATACACTCTGGTTGTAAGAATGAGTGTGGACAGACATGTGTTTCTCTGTACCAGCTCTGTGTGTGCACTTGTGTGTGTGCATATGGTAACTGACCCTAACTTCTGTCCCACAGGCATCGTAGCTATGCAGATGGAGGCTCTAGAGGCAGTTCACAGGGAGAGCAGGAGATTACCCCCCATTCAGAAGGTGAGTGTTGCTCTGCAGCTGGCTTCTAGGACTGTATGTACAGTAAAATCTACAATTTAATGGCAGGGTTAGACTTTTTCAGTCTTTATTTCAGTATACACATACATCCAAATAATATCTTACATGTGTAGCCAATCAACTTTCCTCATCCACTCTAAATAAATCACTCATACTCTAGCAAATCAGTTGAAAAAGCAGCCCTAAATATAAATCTTAAAGTCTAAATTTGAAGATTTCTTGTACAATACTGACTTTAATCCTCAGGAGCATGTTTCAATTTTGCTGAAATATGATGATAAAATCAACTTAATGAGAGATTGTATTAAGATACTGGAGCTAAGCCTGAAGTGGCATCTGGACTCTGGCTGTTAGTATCTTAGAAAATTAACTCCTGTGTCTGACTCCTTTTGCTGTGTAAGCAGCTTATTCTGGCTTGATCTTAGTCATGTCCACATGTTCAGTTTAGTCTGGTTTGCAGCTCATATGCAGATTGTTGATCTCATCCAGTGTTTTCTGGTCATCTTTGCTCTTTCAAACATCAGTAGTTGGTCTTGTAGACCCTGCTGCGCTAAATATCCATATGCCAGCTCTTTGTGTTTCCTCACACACTCATGCTCTTGCACACACTCATACACACAGACAGACACCATGCCAGCACTGCCTTGGGAGCCACCTGGAGACCGTGGTGAGCAGTCTGGGCAGATCGTCTGCTGCACCTCGTGGCTAACTTCTCACACATTTAAGCTTCCACTCTGGACTGCTCACTGCAAGCAGCATGCCAAAAAATACTAAAAAGTGCATAAACCACACTTAGATGACAAGTCCGAGTAGGAGTAGTAATAGTAGCAATAACATTAAGAACGAAAACAATGAATATATTTTAGGTGCAGCCTGAATAAGAAGCCGAGCTCACAGCAGTAATGAGGTGCAGAGGGACTTTCTCCTCTTGGTCTTGCTGTCCTTTCAAGGTTGGATTCCAGAGGTCCTTATTATCTCCTGGACAGATTTCAAGTCCCCCAGGTTGGCTGTGGCCTTACTGTGAAATGCTGTGAATGATCTAATGTCCCTTCTCGTTCATATTTGTGACAGTGGAACAACTGAGTGTTTCTATTTTGGCTTTGGAGGCCAGAAGGAACTGAAGCTACACAAACTTGAGTGCGTTCAGTCACAGTTCATTCAGCAGAAAACGTTGGTCTTATGGTGGTTAGTGTTTGGGACATGGTTAGTTCAGTTCAGTGCTTTATTTATTCCTGGAGGGGAAATTTGATTTGGTTAGTAGTCACTTCTGTCAAGAATACACCAAGATATGGTCAATGGTGGTGGTTATTTTCTATTCTGCTTTCTTTAAAAGCGCAGATAACTTCTTCTTTGTGGTTTTGAACAGAAACTAGGTTGAAAGACCTAAAGAGAAACTACATATGTAAGATAAAAACTCTTTGAAATTCAACATCTCGACATGACTGTCGACAATAGAGTTTCTGTTAGACTTATTTCATTACCTTAAGTTAAAGTGATTAAAAGAAGAAAGAAAAATAAAGGTAGAATTTATATATGCAACATTGCAGATAAAACCTTTAGTCTTATTAATTGTCGATTGCAACTGTTTCATGTTTCTTTAACATGTGTAAGTTCAAGGCCCAGAGTTATCCTTTAACATCTTCTCCATTACAAAAAGACTGAGAAGAATTGGATTTATAGGACTTATTTTACAAGTCAAAATGCTTTACGTCAGCCAGTGTACGTACATTGCTATTTTAAAAACAAGTGAAATCCCAAAGATTACACAGTTCAATAAATTAGACAAACGAACAGTCTTTCCTCGATAAACAGACCGAGGACATGGCTTGGAGGGTTGATAGAGCTCTCTACAGAGAGTATGAATTTGTTTTTGTTGGCAAGTTTTGTTTTCCAGAGTGCTATCGAATGCTTTATGTGCTTGCAAGATGTGTGCTTTTAAAGAAGTGCTGACGTGCATGTGAAGCAAAAAAATGTCCAAACGAGGTCATGTGGTGCTGTGATTTGACATAATAATAATTAATTGATTTCCTGACTTTTTTAAAAATCTGATTCACTGACGCAAAATGTTTTGTTTTTTTCCCCGTATGCCTCATTTTGAATACCTCCCTGTCAGAGCTCAGACATGTTCATAAACAGGTGCGGAGTGTGTGCGTGTGTCTGCCTGTAATGTGTCACTATGTTCTTTCCTGTCAGCCTAAGATTCTGCGTCCAGCGCTGCTTCCTGGAGAGGAGTTGGTGTCAGAGGGGTTGCGGGTGCTTCTGGACCCTGATGGCCGAGAGGAGGCCACTGGGGGCCTCCTGGGGGGCCCACACATCTTGCCTGCAGAGGGAGCCCTCTTTCTCACCACATACCGCATCATTTTCAAGGGCATCCCCCATGATCCATTGGGTAAATAACTAAACCACAGCAACACTAGCTTATAATTCTCATGAAATTTAGTTTTTACATTTGTTTGCATATCTTTATATAAAAAGGTATGAAATACTATTTGTTTTCATTCAATTTCAGATGCCATTTTCCTCAGATAGCAATGCAGAAGCAGAAAATAAAACTTTTCATTCCAAATAAATTTAAACCACACCATCTTTTTCTGTTCAAATTAAATAAAACACAAATTTCCTGATCTCTTGAATCATCCTCATACTATTGTAATTTAAGTTAACAACAATAAGATCATTTCTTATTGTTGATAAGTTGGCAATAACAAGATGATTTTTCATTGTAACCTAATAAAGCAGCAGATTTTAGCCTGTCAACTTGAATCTACATCATTTTTATGACCTGTCTAAACCAAAAGAGTTGCCAGCAGGTGGGGCGCCTTGATGATTGAGAGGTTAAAGGACAACATGAACTCAAATGTCCCTTGTTAGCACCCGGTTGGGGAACTTTGTTGCATGTCATTCCCCATCACTCTCTTCCCTCATTTCTGTCTCGTCTTTTACTGTCAACTATCTTAACAAATGCATAATATAATAAAAATCACTCATAAAAAGAAGTTGTTGGCAGATGGCCTAGTGTGTTGTGTTATTAAGATGCTTCGTCCAACTTCTCAGTTATGTGATGCTGATCTCTGTCCCTGTTTGTGTCCAGTGGGGGAGCAGGCTGTGATCAGAGCTTTCCCAGTGTCCACGCTGACAAAAGAGAAGAAGATCAGCATTCAGAACCAGCTGCAGCAGAACATGCAGGAGGGCCTGCAGCTCCGTTCTGCATCATTTCAGGTACACACTTAAACACAATCTCATGTCAGTGCTGCATAGACACAAGTCAGCATCATTTCAGGTACACACTTAAACACAATCTCATGTCAGTGCTGCATAGACACAAGTCAGCAAAGATATAAACAGATGGATGAGCATGGTGGCATGTGTTTTTGTTAAAATTACTTCTCTGAGGGTTTTTTTTTTTTTAGCAATAAAAAAATAGCAGTGAGAATCTAGTATGTGGCACATTTGTGTTATTATGTGAGAGTAAATTCACTTTATTAAATCGGTGTAATGCTCTGTCTTACTTCACTTGGCTGCCTGAGGATTCACAAACTTAAACTTAAGCAGTAACACTTGATGTTATGATTACCAGCCTGTGTGGCACAACTTTTAGGAGCCCCACTGTCTTGTGTTTCATAACGTGTCCTTAATTCTTGGAATAGGAGAGAAAAGCAATTTTCAGCCAACCATGTGTTTTTAGTCTTTAGATGTACTGCTATAAAAGTTTTTATGGTTCATTCCTATCTTTTTACTAACAGGGATGATGAAAATGTCCGTGTTCTTGCAGTATGGGTCACTTGGCCTGTGTGGACATCTCTTTTGCTCTGTTGGGCTTCCTCACTGGAATGTGTGTGCGTTTTGGAAACCTGGGCTGTTTCACCAATTTATCATTTGGATGTGGACGTTTCGGATCTGCAAGCTTTAGCAAATGTTTGGGGTGAAACAGAGGAATGTTAGCAGGAATAAAAAGCAAACTCTGGCCCAGTGAGATGCTCCCTGCATTTAAAAGTGGCTCCAACTTGTGTTATTTGGATTAGAATCCAAGTAAACTGCACTTTTTTAAATTTGTTTTACATAAAGTGCAAACAGCAGCAACAAGAAAGTGATGATAAATATGGTCAACATCTTCAAATTAAAAGTTTGATATCTGAGAAACACTGTCCATCAACATTTGCTCATCAGAGCAACAAGCATTGTCGATGAAATACAAAGAGCACACACTCTCTCCTTCTTCAGAGTCCTGCACTCTGTCAGTTCAGACCACCAATCCATCTGTCAAGTGCAATAACTTAATCAGGGATGCTATGATGGAGACAGGACTCTACAAAGGTGCAGGCCCAGAAGTCTCTGATTTTCAGTTGCTTGGCCAGCAAGAGTCCTGTTTTGTCCATTTCTTTTTCCTGCAACTGGACATGAGGGGACAGTCATTAGTCCAAACTGGGCAGATGGTTCTTATTCCGCTGGTCTGGCTCGGTGGTTAGAACGTGCCGTGGGCAGTCTTAGAAATCGGCTGCTCGTAGTCCAAACCCAGTGCTTCTGTTTTCCATGTTGACTACTGTATTTCTAACGTAGTAAGGAAATCTTGCAAGTCCATCTTGAAAAACCACAACCGGATGTGTTTGTGTCCAGTCAGAAAATGGCAGGATCAGTCAGCATCATTTGTGGTGAAAGTGGTAGTAACAATGGGCGTGGTGTAGCTTTGACTAAAGTTAGAAGTGGCTGCAAGCCTGTAAATAATGGTGGCTGCTAGAGAGGCTAGCGTAGATTCTGCAATAGCAGCAGTTTTATCAGAACTGGACAACGTTTCCTAATTAAAGAAGAGCAAAGAACAGCACTGAAGATTTTTCTTCAGAGAAAGATGTTTTTTATTAGTCTACCTACTGGCTATGGCAGAGTCATGAATGTGACAGAACATTTGTCCAAGCAACTTTCAACTTTTTTTTTTTTTTTGAATCAACCTGCCCCTCCCAAATGCTGTCTATGGGCTGTTTCCAAGATGGTCATGTGAAATATATCCTACAGATTCGTTAAACATTCCATCTGGCGAGTCAGATTACTGTATTTCTCTCCTGTGTGAATATCAGTTGCTGTGTCTGAATTGTTGCTTGAGTCATAAAATATTGGTTTCTCTTACATCTTTTACAGTTAATAAAGGTGGCTTTTGATGAAGAGGTGAGCTCAGAGATGGTAGAGATCTTCAGGAAGCACCTCCACAGGATCCGCTATCCACAGTCCATCTTCAGCTACTTTGCTTTTGCAGCAGGACAAACAGCACCTCAGCTCATCCTTCCAAAGCAGAAAGAGAGGAACACTGGCTTCAGGTCTGTGATGCAGCTTTACAGCAACAAGCTCTCCACTGACTCCTTCTTGTAGTTTGTTTCTTCTTTGGAAATATTAACAGGTCCTCATGTTTCAGTGCTGAAACTGCAAACAGTTCATTATTTTGATGTCTGCCTTATACTCCTTACAGGACGCTGTCCAAAACTATTGTGAAGGGAGCGAAGAGGGCTGGAAAGATCACCATGGGCCGTGGAAGCCAGACCACACTGAAGAAGAACGACAGAGGCAGCAGAATGACCTGGCATGAGGATGATGACATTTCAAGTGAGAGAAATGAGGCAGATAGAGGAAAAAAAGACTGAAAAAAAAGGGGAAGATTTACAAAACGTTATTTGCATGTGCACACGTGTGTTTCAGTATCAGACGATGGTGAGCCGCCGCCCAGCAGCACCTTGCGAGCCTCAGAGAAGTCAACCATGGAGCAGCTGGTGGAGCAGTCCTGTTTCCGTGACTACCAGCGGCTGGGCCTGGGTACCATCACCGCCAGCTCATCTCGCTCCAAGTCAGGCGAGCAGTTCAGGGTTACTGCTGTGAACAGACTCTACTCCCTCTGTCGCAGGTACACACCTCACAGGGTAGATACCTGGATACCTTCCAGATGCGGCAGTGTTGTTTGGAAACCTGGTGATTTATGCTGATTCCTGCGGTCGCTACTCAGCAGCACTAAGGATGTTAGTTTCCAGGATCTGTTGAAAGCTTTGTAAGCCTTAGTATCTCTAAAGGCCAGTAGGGAGTCCTCCTTTACTGAAGTTTCACTGAACTTCCAGACTGAAGTTTCTGAGTTGATCCAAGTTCATCCTGATGTGCAAAAAAAACATTTTATGATATCTACAGTCACAAATCACTCTGAGAGCTTGACTTAAAATCACTACAAGACCATTAATTCAGCTGCAGCTCTTGTTATGTGCTACAAAACAGTTTCAAAACAGTGTGTGCATTGCAGGGGCTTTTAAATGTCTCTCTCTCTCTCTATCAGTTACCCCGGGCTGTTGGTCGTCCCTCAAGCAGTACAGGACAGCAGTTTGCACAAAGTGGCCCGCTGCTACAGACACAATCGTCTGCCCGTTGTGTGTTGGAAACATCCTCGTACTAAAGCAGTGCTGCTCCGCTCAGGAGGCTTCCACGGCAAGAGTGTGGTGGGATTGTTCAAGTCGCAGAACCCCTCATCAACAGGTGTGCATCCTTTAGCTGCTTAGAGTTAATTTATTTTATAGGCAAAGCTTTTACATTTTCCTGGAATAAGAGCTCACTAAAGCTAAGATGCTTGCAGTTTTTTGTTAGTCGCTTTAAAGTTTATCCCAACCACTTGCATTATTGTATCACTTGTGAAGCTTTGCCTTTGAAAGAAAAACAACTCATATTTAACCAAAAAAAAACTTTTTGAAGGTTAATAAAATAATGTATGGCCTTTACTTAAAACTGATTTTTAAATTATGCTGATTATTTTCTGTCTACATTAAGTGTTGTGTTCTGCCTTTAGCTCCTGCCTCGTCCTCAGATTCTTCGAGTAGTCTTGAACAAGAGAAGTACCTGCAAGCCATCCTCAGCTCCATCCCCATCTACTTCAAAATAAACGGAAACAGCACCCTGACAAACCGCTCCCTCATAGGCCTCTCACCAGGTAAACTCCAACACTGATCATAATGTCCTGAGCCGCAGTCAAGTCAGCCTCTGGCATAATTCCTAAATTATACATCCGTCATATCTACAACAAAATTGATATTATATTGTTGTGACTTTTGAGTCTGTGATAACGCAGGAGGCAAAAGACAAATAGACTTTTCAAAACAGGAAAGCACAGGTTTAATGAAAACATTCATTCAAGTGTCCCACTAAATCATGCCAGTGAACCTGCGTGTAGCAGGGCTCAGAAACTGGAAATGCAGCCATCAGTGTTATCCGTTACTTTTGTATGCAACAAGTCAAAATGTTGGGCGTGTGAAAGGTCTGTTAAAACCAGGAAGAAGACCTTGTTGCCCTGAGGTGGGCTTCCCAGGCTGCATTTAAACCTCGCCTTCCTCCCCAGGACTGTCTGATACTAATCAAAAAATATGACCTTGTGATGCATTTATGTGATGTGGAAGGTGCTACACTTACTTATGTACAAGATATAAATGTTCAGTAGAGACGACCCCTTGACACCCTGCATCAGATCACATCAGAAAAACATATTGATGCTAACTTTTTGAGTGACAGAAGATGTACTTTAAAGATTACAAACTGTAGTATATACATGTGGTGAGGACAGTGTTACCGTACTCATAATATAATTCTAATTTAACAGTTGGTCTTAGAAAGTCTGTAGGAAGTCAGCAAGTGTCTGCCAGTCTTGACTCTGGGCCTTGACTTCCTTCAGTTCAAAAGCTACGTCACCTGCGTGCCTGTGCTCCTGCTGACCTGAATTTGTTTGTTTGGTGGTCTTGGCTCCACCGTGGGAAAAAGCTTAGTTTGTTTGCAAAGGACAAGAGGCCAAGTAGAGTTCATTTCTTCTGATAAAGAGAAAAACTGCAGATTTGCTTTCTTTAGAATTATTTTTGTCCACACCAGCTCTGTTTTTTCTCTGCCATCAGGCAACCATTCCTTTTCCGTTTTGTGTTTGCATTGGTCAGCGGTTATTTTTCACCTGCTTATCTGTGTGTGTGTGTGTGTGTGTGTGTGTATGTGTGTGTGTGATGGAGAGAGAGCGACTTTGTGGGAGAAATACTCTATCCGATGTTTGGCAACATTTGGAAGGAAATTTGTACAATAAAAGGTTATGTAAGAATCACAGGACAACCTGGGGTCATTGCTCAACTCATCCATCTCCTTTGCCCACCCCCCCTCCCCTCCTGTCTATATCCTGAATATACTGAACAACACACAAATGGAACTGAAGCTGTGTACAGGATGCTTACATACACAAACACGCACATGGACGAATCATACTGTGTATCTTGTGTTGGGTCTCTTGATGGATAAATTCGATTTATCTCAGTTCTGGAGTTTTAACATGAGTTTAAACAGAGCCATAGAGCATAACAAGTCATGACAGTCCGTTTTGTTTTCGCCTGTTCATGTATGCAGTGCACATTTGTCATCTTGTCTTGTTTATGATTTTGTGCAGACAGTGAATGAAACAAAGATCTTCCTGAGCTTGTCTCCTAATCTGACACGTCCTGTGTGTTGTGTGAATGTTTTGTCTTCAGGCAGTGACAGGAGGACATCCAGGATACCAAAGATGGCTCCTGTCCATTTAGACATTCCTTTTTCAAACAGCTTTACCAGAGGAGGTGAGAGTTGTCCTCTTTTTTTTTGTTGTTGTTTTTTTTACTCAAAAAGTTACGTGACTTCCTGTAGCACTACAGCTGACACCTGTAAGATTGTATATATGTAAGTGTTGTAGCATCATCTTGTCACTGCAGGGAAGGGTGATGACGGGGAAGTACACATCTTGTACACAGATTGGATAATCACAATGGTTTATAGAGTTTTCCAGATTTTCTGCCTCCTCTTTTTTCCACTTTGACAAATCACGTCATCTCTTGTTATGAAACAAATTTCTCAGATTTTAAAAATATGATTGATTGCGCTATCACTGCCTGGTTAGATGCTTAAACCACACACTTTTAAACAGAGAACTTCTAAATGTAAAAAACTTAAACTAAATCACATCCTGAAGGGAGGAAACTGCCTGTCATTCATGTTAAATTATGATACTACTGCGATTTTAGCCCATTTCAAGTATTTATGAAACTGTGTAAGCCACCGACTTTTAACCCAGCAGCACTTGAAGTAAATATCTGATGTTGATAGTTATATTACTTTGTTTTTATACATCCAAAAAACTTTCTTTACAAAAATGAAACAATAAGATGCAGAGTTTTAGACTGTATTTCTGTAGTAATAACACTGTAACCTTATGCCAAACGTGTAACTTCATATTTAGAGTTTTTATATCACAGACACACAGTGCATTCATTTTAAAAGTACTGAAAAGAAAATCTTAGAGACTGTAATTCTATCTGAATACAACCACTTGACAAATCATGTTCAGCATCTGTTAACAGTTTTCGACTAATGATTTTCATTTTTGCCAAAGTGAATACATCAAATGATTATATTAAGTGTTTTTCTCTGTATCTCAGAAAAAAAACCCTGCCACATAAAACCCTATTATTTACTGGGAACTGTTTTGTTCCTGCAACGAGCATAACTGTAAATGTAATTTTACTCATAAAAACTTAATGTACTGTTAACTTGGCACATCATCGTGACTGCGCAAACAGGAATGTGACCTCTTCTGTCAGTACTGAGTGTTTTGTCTCGGTCAGATGTTGTGTTTGATGTTGGTGCGTGTCTGATCTGTTAGTCACTGCTCAAGAAGACAGTCAAAGGTTACAGAATTACTTAAACTGACTTGGCATTTTTTGAGCAAACTAAAAAGGATGACTTGTCACTTCTTATTATTTGGAACGCTTTGAGATATTCTGTCCCATTTTTTTTATCCACACAAGCGCATCACAGTCCAGTAATAATCACTGAATTTAGAGTGCAGGATTATCGCTGACACATTCTTCACCTCCTTGGAACCAGAAATTATATCTCAAGCCAGATTTATTCAGAAAGAGGTGCAAATGAAGTGATATGATTTATCTGAGATTACTGAGCTCAGAAAATATGTGATAGTGTTGATGTTGATTCCAAACCATTCATTTTATGCAATGACAGCTGTTCAACTATATCTGGAAAGTCCTGACTATTACTCATAAAATTATAATACCTGAGTGCACTTATAAAACAGGCATGAAACAACATTTATTAGAAAGAAAATGGGACATGGTTATATAATAAATGCTTCAAAGACCCAAACAGAAAAAGAGTGCAGCAGATAAGGATTGATTTGGTTGATTTATCTCTAAATTACTAAGAAAAATTAAGCTATAAAATGTCTAATCAGAGAAGCAAAGATACTGTTATGTTACTAATTTTTCAAACACATACTTGCTTTTGACTTCTGTAATCCCATTTCATTTCATCCCTCTGAAGACAAGCTTTCTGAATAAAATCCCCTGTAAAACCAGTAGACTACCTCTGTGATTGTGACTCAACCTAAGGAGAGAACAAATTAACCTCAGTTCAGAGCTCCTGTTTAATACAGACATCGCACATTTCTGGAGCCGATAGTGTAACATCTGTGTCTGATATACTGGCAAATACTGTAGACCTGGCTCATTGTCTTCACACCATCAATCATAACAATGACCAAACATATTTATGCATGTTATGACAGTCACTGTCTTTGATCATTTGAAAGTCAAGAATTGTTTCATTCTGTAACTTTATGTGGATCATTCCAATCTCTGACCATCAGCTGTAACTCCTCATTTGCATGATTGTTTCTGTACTCTGTATTGGTTTGTTGTGTAGGTGGTAATGTCAGTATGATGTTGATGTGATTTATTTTTTTCATGCTCCTCTCCGTGTCCTCATCTTCTCTCTTTACCTCTTGCACAAACCAGTGCTTGAGTACAGAGATAAACTGTTCACTCACTCAAACCAAAAACCTGCCAGTAAGGAGCGAATCCACCATCAAGGTATGGTCAAACTGCTTCTTCATCCTTGCAAGTCCTCTTAAAGCGCTCTATTTCTTTCCAACGCATCCTCCGTAGACTCTCTCTTTTTTCCCTCTCTGACTTACTCACTAACCAGGTCACGTACTCCGCTGCATCGCGCTGCAAACCCCTGATAAAGACCTTGTGAGACATAGTACTAATCGTCGTTGACTTTGTGGGAGCTCCTCTGGGAGCAGTGGTTTTTCACAAACCAAAGTTACTGCTCTAATGTGGCCTCTTCCATTCTTAATGCGTTGGCTTAGCAGGGCTGAACGTGGTCCGTTAAAAGCCAGGTCCAGTCTGAGGAGGAAGGGAGGCTGTTTTTCATGGCAGACAAGTCATGAATCACACAAAATGAGACCCCTCTGGATCCTGTGGTATCATTAACACAGCTCCAGTATGCTGTAAAATTGACTCAAAGGGAAATAGGACTCAGTTGAGAAATACTGATAAATGCATTGTGTGTGTGATGACTTGTGTTTTCATTGCCTGTTTATCTCTGAATCATTTCAGGTCTAAACAGCAGTCATGTAAATTTCGCAATCAAATACAACGTCAAGTGTGAACAGTTGTTGATCATATCATGTGAAAATTGTTACTAACAGCCCTCTTAACTTTCACGATAAACTCAGGTAATGACCCAAAAGGATTTCAAGACTTTTGTCTAAATTTTAATGTAGTTTGGTCAAATTCTTTTGTATAACCCCCCTGGTTGCAGAGGCTAACATTAGTAGCAGCTGACAGCCATGTAAATGCAACTGAAATGGACTGAAAGGGATTGCTGTGAAAAATCATGTCCCTCCTAATAGTGATTGATGTGTTTGGAGGAACTGCATGCTGGTTTTCAGGAAAACGGCTTCTGGACTTGTTGACTTGCAAGAAATTCCAAAAACTTCTGCTTCTAATATCTCAACACACCCGATATGCAGAGGCGACTGCTTTGTTGGTACAATGAAAGAATGAAGGTCTTAACATAATCTCTGTTGCACTGCTGTGCATGTAAACCTAGTCTGCTTGTCATGTGTTGTTCATCATTAAGCCTTAGTTTGTTTGACAGCATGTGTACATCGGTGGCGTTCGAACAGGCAGCTCCTGCGTGTGTGTGTGAATTTTGTTTGTATCTGTGTGCTTGCAGGCATGTGGGCTAGCCTGCGCTCCAGCAGCAGACTCAGCCATCATCCAGCGACAGCAGATGTGGGTGCCAGACTAGCAGGGAAGGATCTGGCGCCCCCTGCAGGTAGCAACAGTCTGCAGGCTCAGCTCTTGAAACAGCAAGCTGCCCTCTATGTCTTTGGAGAGAAGTCCCATTTACGGGTGAGATTGTTTTAACATATTGTTGGAAATCTACATTTAGGGGCTGCTCCATCAGGTATACTTCTACAGTTTAAGGCATTTTACTACAACTGTTCTGTCATAAAGTCTCTTTTTATTATGCTTATAATATTCAGTTTCTGTTGAGACTGTTTTAGATGTGTTAATCCAGTTAAATTTTTAGTTTCAAGGTCACAGGTAGCGGTGGTGGTGGTTTGGACTGCATCATATTTAGATGTTTTTCTAATGTTTTTGTTTTTTCTAATGTTTCTATGAGTGTAAATGGAACAGACAAAAACACAAACTCCTCTCAATATAATGTGGTCCCATACAGCACCACCTTAAACTGTAACCTCAGGATTAAACATGATTGTATTTACACATTTTGGACATTGTTATCAAAAACTGAACATAATAAAGTTTTAGTAGCAGCTGAGCTGTTGTGTTGAAATACAGTGAATTGTACATTTGTACTTAGTGGCCACTGAGTTTGTAGTTTACTTACAAGTTCAGACTCTTTTGTGGATCTAAAGGTTAATGGGATCTGGGTTTGGAAAACATCGCAATAATACATGTGTGTAAAGTTGTAAGGAACATCTTTACTAATGGCAAGCAGAGCCAAAACAATGGTACTACTGAATATAAATTCATATGTTGTGGACACTGTCTATTATGAATTACTTGATTATTTAGAATAATGATAAAAATGTAGATATTGTAATTAGTAAAATCTGGTTCTTTTTTATGACTAAGACAGAGTCAGAATTTCTGCTAAGAACTCAAGTAATGAATGCACGTACTTCCCATCTGATAATACATTTAGCCTCAGAGTTGACTCACTTTCTCACTTACTACTCAATGATGTGGTAACTCATGAAATTTCCTTCCAAAATGTGATAATATCACATCAACAGCCATGAAGAAGCTAAGTTTCAAAGTTCAAGACCTTCTCTATTATAATGTGCTAGTAGATGAAATAATATCTGTGAAATAAGTTAAAACCTGATCCAGTGAGACATTCAGTGCTTACTGAGAGCAGTCGTACATCTACAGAGATGAAGTCTGCAAAGTTACATAAAAGGTGCTTTCACCAGTGTCAGAAAGACAGTCACATCAATTATTCACATAAAGTCAGTCAACATCTAAACTCCTGTGTGTGATGAAAGTGGGGACCTACAGAGTTCAAGGTTCTACTCAGTACATAATGAGGACCCGAACCAAGTTTTAACCAGCAGAGTGAGGACATTTTGGCTGGTCCTGACAACTTCAAATGGCTGTTCTAAGATTGTGTGTGTTTGTGTGGGTGTGTGTGTGTTGTCCTTGTGCACACTGAGGTTTTCTTTGTCACTGTAGAATAATATGTGTACTACATATAATCTGGATATTTTCCCAAAATACTGTTGGTTCTGTACTGTGGGTATTTCAAATCAAATACATGCAGTTTGCCATAGGAGCATCAAATCATGAGAGTCAAAGAAGTATATCAGTTGTCATCTTTAGTGCATTTGAGCCTTTACACCCATAGGATACAATGATGCAGTTCCAAATAGGGCACAATAAGGACACAATAGGATGCAACTCAGACTTCTCTGGCAAAATGTACTGTACATTAAGGTGAACTGAAGATCTTTTGAGAGTCCTGCCATTTATCTACAAGGAGGTGACTCTGCTCTCTCTCTTTACAGGGTCTCAGAGTGGATTCCTCTCTGAACTGTGAACTGGTGCCGGTGGAATTTGCAGACACGCGGCAAGTAAAAGCCTCTTTTAAAAAGCTGCTGAGAGCCTGCGCCCCCAGTGCCACCTCATCCGACTCTGAGGACTCCTTCCTCAAAGCCTTAGAGGACTCTGAATGGATCCTTCAGGTGGGTCAACACACAAACAACACAACTTTCTGCTATTTGCCAAAATTTCAGAGTAAGACTGTAAAAAATTGTGTGAGAATGAACCAGCATTCAGCTCTTACTGCTCATCCTGTGTATCAGCTTCAGATTTATAATGAATAAATCCACCTTGAAGTTGTTTTCCCAGGGGAAACAGATTTACATCAATGAGATAGCAGCAGAGCTCTTATTATGTTGGATATCTGATCGACCCCTGCAGCCTTTGTCTTTATATTAAACATTTCATAAACTGTTGAACAGTGTTATCCATGGGAAACACTTCGTAAGCAACAAGCAGTACTCTGCAAGTAATTAACTAGTAGACCATACATGGAAATGTAGGCACTGTAAGGATTAATGGTGTGTACATGTGCACATGTCAATCTCCCACAGCTTCATAAGATCCTGCAGCTTTCGCTGTTTCTGGTGGAGCTTCTGGACAGCGGCTCATCTGTTCTCCTCAGTCTGGAGGATGGCTGGGACATTACCACACAAGTGAGTAAAATGCACAAATACCTCTGCACAAGTAAAACAATTGGACTGAATAAGAGTTGGAGCACAGGGGAAAAACTGAGAATTTTAACGAGGTGCCGAGTTTGTCTTTAGGAGTGTCTCATCACCCTTTTTTTCTACAGATTTTGATTTCTGTCCATAAAAACCTGAGGGGAAATACAACAGATAAAGACAAAGAAGAAATATTACAAAACACTAAAAGTTTTAGTTTTGTGGAAGTGGGAAATCTGGCACAGTAAAAAAGATCATGTATACACAGACAAGGATTTGTCTCTGACAGTCCCGTCAGCATTTACAGTAATATTCATGTCTCCACAACACCTGAAACCTCATAAACAAAGGAATAAGAACAAGAGGCTTGTTATGTGTGTGTGTGTGTGTAACCACAACTTTACCGCTGGGGATACTTGTTAGATTTCGCCCCCTCTTAATAATCAAAGCAGCTGATAAAAAACACCACAGGGAACACGTGGATCAAAAGAAACACATCATTTCTTTGAAACAAAAGTACCATCTTAAGTGAGAAGCTGTGATTTAACACCTTGTCTTATCAGAGTTACTGGCTCTCACTCGATGACACGACTCTGTTTTCATTCTCTTGAATGTGTTTAATAGAACAAGCACTGATTTGTGGTGGGGTTTTTTTTTTTTTAAATAAACTTTAAACCTGTGGAAATAACTTGTCTGTAAGTACAAGCTGTTGTGAGAATCAGTAGTTAAATCAAAATAGTTGACTGTTCAAAAAACACTTGTTTTCATTATAAGTACAGTATTTTTTATGTATTTAATAAAAAAACAGCAAGAAAAACTCTACAACCAAACCAATACAAATAAAAGCCCAGTAATAAATAAAAGAAATAAACAAATAATAAGTTTATCAAAACAAGATGAAGTAAAACATTGATTTAAAATGGTTTTGCTTATAAACCTCAGTTTGGACAAACTGTTTGTTGTTAATGTTATAAAAAAAGAGCTAACCCGATGCACTTTGTTTTCACTATCTACTGTCATCTTTTAAGACAGAAGATGCAGAAACACGTAACTTATAATAGATTAAATCTGATGCTTAAATTATTGATGACAGCCATCTTTAAAGACACTCTCCACAGACACCAGACTGCACTTTTGGCAAAGGAAATCAGATATGTGGCACGTCTACTTTTCCGGCTCATCTTCCAGTCAGTTCTGTCATTGGTGACCCAATTACGCAATGCAAGATAACAGAAAAAAGGTCTGAAGTCTTTAAGCCTTACATCACTGATTGTACTGATTTCAATCACGAAAGTTCACGGTTGTGATTTTAAGGCACGTAAACAAAAAGTCAGTTTCAATCCCGATCAGTGGTCTATATTATTTGCTGCTGCACTCAGCATTGTGTCGCATTTTTGCTCCCTGAGCTCATAGTTTCCATATTGACCTGTTGTAAGTGCACATGTTTGTGTTGCTTGCGCGTGTCCTTCAAATGTGTTTACAGGGCTTGTTAAGCCCAGGGCTGCTGTTTAAAAGCACACTGGGTGGATCCCTTATGCCAGGCACGTGTTCGGCCTGGAGCATCTCTCTCCACGGGCCACCGGCTCCATCACGCCAGGCCCGCACAGGCAAATGGGCTCCATATGCTCTGGCTCCCCTTGCCTCTGACCACGGTCCATAGACACCCGGCAGACAGGATGCAGGAGCGTCTTAGCTTTCTTTCTAAACCCTGTTTTCTGTTTCTCCTCTTTCCCAAGTCTTGCCTCTCATACCTTGCTTCTTTCTTAAATCCACGCCTCAGTTTGTTAGTCTCAAAATAATCTGAGGGGCTTAAATCAGTGCCAGGGTTGCAGGGTGCTTTCTGTACTATTCAGGGCTGGATGTTCTTTTTAACCCCATGGGGAAGCCATGTACTGTTTTTCTCGCTCGTTCCACACGCGTCAAGGCTCATTAGTTGTGTTTGAGGAGACGCGGGCAGGGAAGCAGGCCAAGTGCTTTGCATGTGTGGACAAGCGGTTCTCAACTGGTGTTTTGTGGATTGAGCTCAAGGGTGCCCTCAATGTTAAATAAATGTTAATAACAGCAGATGATCACTTGAACGTTGTGCTGTCAGATGATAGGTCCCCATGTGGTAAAACAGCTGCCAGTGGTTTAATGGTAAGATGACCGAACTGTGTATGTTCAACATAATGAGAAGCTTCATACTCAGCAGGTCTCAGTGACATTGACAGTGGGTTTTTGATTCAAATACCTCTCCACCAACAAGTCATACATCATGCCAAGATGTCAGACAAAATAACTCAATTCCTTATGTACTAGTATCTCCATGTATGATAGCAAGTGACTAGAACAGAAACACAACATTGTTGTAGGTTGTCAGAGTTTATTTTTCAACATTTAAATCTCCCACTCAGTTCACATCGTTAAAATTCTGTCTGGTTTTTTTTGCCCTCATATGCCAGAATCACTCCTCTGATATATATTTGGTTAATAAATCTGTAAAACACGTCATCAAAAAAAGAGTTTGCCGTAAGTCACTTGGATGTGGATACACACATCATTGTTCCCGGTTGTATCTTTGTGTGGATTTGTGTATATAAAAACCTGAAGAGCAGGTTGGCACTGTGTAGAGAAACCACCTGCCAGTTAGTGTGTGAAAGTGTGTGAAGGGGTAAATGTTGGCTCATGTTGTAAAGCACTTGGAGTAGTTGAAAGATTAGACAAGCACTGTGTAAAGGCAGTCCATGTACACAGATCACATTTCCAATGAAATACATTTCCAGAGCACTATTAAGACAGCACTCTTTTAACGGAATATTTGCTTTAAAAAAATTCATCAGTGTTCATTGACTTTGTCATTTTGCCAGATTAACCAATAGCAGGATTAAATACACAACCCAATCCAAGGAAAATGCATAGAGCAGAATTATATTTGTCTTGTTGATTCTGCAGAGAAGTGTTGTATTTGTCTTATCCTTATTCAGCATTCCTCTGTTCTGTTCTTTTTCCCTCTGCAGGTGGTGTCTTTGGTGCAGCTGCTGAGCGATCCTTTCTACCGGACTCTGGAGGGTTTTCAGGTGCTGCTGGAGAAGGAGTGGCTGTCCTTTGGCCACAAGTTCAGCCAGCGGAGCAACCTGAGTCCCAGCAGCCAGGGCAGCGGCTTCACGCCCATTTTCCTGCAGTTCCTGGACTGTGTGCACCAGGTGAGCTTTACTGCCAGTTTCTCCGGACTGTCAAGCATCTCTGCCCCTTGCTACGTGACTTCCCTCCTTGACTTAGCACCAGTCATACCGTTTTCATGAGCTCATCACATTCCTCTAAAGTGTACAGGCGAGAGTGTGAAGACAGCAAAAAATTCAGCTGTTACTACATATACATTTGGTTTAGTTTTGCACTTCCCAGCTCTGGGTATGTAGATTCCATGGTGTATTGCACGAGGGAGGCTGCAGGGAGGCTGCTGCCCAGATGGTCCACGAACCAAGTCAAGCTGCCCGTGCTTGCGTGTTTCAGCATCCCTTCACATTTCAGTGCGTGTTTAGAGCTGCTTGTGGAAAACTGCAGTTTTGGGGATTGAGAGTCTCTGGGAAGGCTTTAGGATTTCAGGGGGGTGGGGGTTAGAGTGGAGTCATGAATGAAGCTCGTACAGCTGAAGTCCAGAGTTCTGCGTCCGCTCTGAAATGCTAACTGCAGAGAATGTTGTGGGGTTTTTGCATCTCCTGGGGTCTCTCAAATCCACTCCCATACACTTACATCAACAAATAGTTTCCGCATTTGTCTTTTGAAACTGTAGGCTTGGCAGCTAAGCCAGTTTGGCAGGGATCCTGCGTACTGGAGAACTATAAACAGGGGAGGGGGGGAGCAGGGTTTCGGACAAGAGCTGAAAATAGAAGTGCCTCATCTCCAAAACAGCTGTTGTTTTTACCAAAAGACCCAGGTGGCCGCAAATATCCAACACTTCTCTGTCGCTGGCCACCTCACACCACTGGATGGGAACAATAGAGCTGCAGTATTGCTGGCTCAGTACAGATTGTGTCTGGCGGCAATGATATCACTGACTTTTGCCCCGAAAAGGACTGGAAAGGTTCTTTCCTGTTGCAGATATGTCATTTATGCACGAGTGGGATGTGAAGCTATGGTAACAGGGACACACGTCAGGGGTCACACACACTCGGACCTTCTCTCCTTGTCTCTTCTTCCCTCTCTGTCTTCATCTGTCCATATTTTCATGTCTCTGCAGATTCTGGAGCAGCATCCTCTGGAGTTTGAGTTTAATCAGTATTATCTGAAGTTCCTGGCCTATCATCACATCTCTAACCGCTTCAAGAACTTCCTGTTGGACTCAGACTATGAGCGCCTGGAACATGGTCAGCGTCCTTCACTACTTGCATTAAGAAGGATTACTTTATCATTATTATTATCCTCTTCATACTGAGGAAATACTGCATAACAATTGGCTGCATGTGACTTTTACATTAGAAGGCACATTTTAAGACAAATCACTGCATCAAAATAAGTACTTAAACATTAAGATTACTCAAAGGAGTTCTGCCTTTTCTCTCAAAATGTCTTTGTAAGGACCAAAATTAACATATAAGAGCATGAAGGAACTCATCTAGCCCAAAGCCTTTTTCCTGTATCCCATAATAGCACACATAAGCCTGTTTGTTGAATCACAGCTGCTCTGACCCGAGTGTTGCATCAGCTCAGACAAACTGTGGAATTGACTGGCCCGTCCTCTCAGCAGCTTCTCCTCTGTGTATTTCACAGGCTTGTTGTTTGAGGATAAAGGTGATAAGCAGGTGCGCAGAGGCATCTGCATCTGGGAGTGCATCAACAGGATGCACAGGAGAAGCCCCATCTTCTTCAACTATCTGTACAGCCCTTCAGAGAGCGAAGTGAGTGTTCCTGTCCTGCGCCTGTCTGTCCTCCACATGTGTCTGACGACTAACAGCTGATTCACTGAGCTCCCACTCTGAGGGGGCAGCAGCGGTCTGCTTGATCTCATCTTTGACTGTTGACTTTTCTCTTGTGCTGTTATTTATGTAAGAAGTTAAAAATAAGCATGATATGGAACCAGACTTTTTGACTGTGAGTCTGAACATGATCACATTTTTAATGTGCACTATAAATGAACTTTGTCAAGACAGAGCTTGTACGGCAGAGCTTTAAATGGCAGTGAATCAAAGAAATTCCAAACACTGTTGTCAAAAGTGAACAAAGATAAAACATTTCTGACAGTTAAAAAGACCATTTGTCTTAACTGGTCTCTTGGTTTTGGACAGAGCAAAATCGCTCCTTTTATAATAAATATTTTCAACTTAACATATGACAGAACAAGACCTCAAGAACTTAATCAAACTCAGGAGATCAAGCTTAGTCCCTGGTGTCGTTTCTTATCACATGATTTTGTTAACTTTTTTTTTTTTTTTTTGATAATTGAGAATTGCCTCCATTTTCTAAGACAGATGCATAATTGCTTTATGGTGTTAAGTTTCTTCTCATCACAGTGATAACTAACGATGCTCTGCAAGATTGACAAAGCAGATAAGACTTGTTTAAAATTCTGCTTTAATCAGTTGCATTCATTTGGAAATTACACTGCATAATAATTTGTAACTTATGTTACGTGATGGACAGCTCATCTGTTTCTCATGAAAACTCTTCTCTGTTTCACAGGTGACCCTGAAGCCATCGATCAGCATCCCCAGCCTGAACAAATGGGACTTCTTCACAGATGAGACTCTTTCCACAGGGCCTTGTTACGACTGGAGGATGATGGCTGTGAGGTCGGACAGCTCAGAGGAGGCGAACACCTTGTCCAACAGTAAGAGGAGGATTGTGTGGCCGTGTTACAGCAGCGTGAGCCGCGCCCAGCCTGATGCCATCACCAAACTCCTCGCTGTAAGACGCCTGTCGCAGAAACTTGATCCTAAGTTTTATCCTGTTTTTGCTTGTATCATGCGTCACATTTGCCGTGCTTCTTGGCCGCAGGATATTGAGAAATTGGAGGGTGAGTTGAACCAGGCCCCTGAGAAATGGCAGACAACTCTGGAAAGAGTCCGAATGAGCATCCAGGACGACCTCTTACAAGAAGGAAATGTGCGTGTTAGAAGAATAAAGATGAAATTTTTTTTCCTTCATATGCCAGAAGTGAAATTGTGTAACACTGATCTTTGGTGTGGTTTTTTTTTTTTTCCACTCATACTTGTGTCTGCAGCTCGGGAAACAGTCGGTGTCACTCTCAGGCCTCATTCCCACATCCAGCCTGCAGGCCTTCCAGCGGCGCTCCATGCTGCACCTGCCAGACAGCGGGCTGGGGGAAGACCGCAGCACCACCACAGCGAATGGGATCAACCGCCGTGCTGCAACACTTTACAACCAATTCACCCCCAAGAGCGAGGAGAACAGGTGGGTCGTGAACTTCCTGAGTCCTGGAACGGATAAGAAGTCCACATTTGATTCACTTAAAAACCACTGCCGGGGGGCCAGTCCAGTTTTGGAAAATGAGTCAGTGCTGCGGTATGCAGTGTGTAATGTTTGTGAGGATTGTCTGTACTCTGTTAAACTCTGGGTGTGTAATCTTAAAATTACTGAGAGGTTAAAGTACATTTTCTTGGCTCTAATATTTGGACATCTTCCGTTGAGTTGGACAAACAAAGATTAAAATCTACTTTTATGTAAATTAGGGGGGTTTTTTGCGCTCTCCTCCATCCTCTTTACTTTTTAAATTCTAAAAGATATTTTGACGGCCAAAAGTTTCAACAGATGAAGTCAGTCAGAAACACTCAACTCTTTTGGTTGTTCTGAAGCTTTTATGACCGCTGAGGTTTATGCACGTCTCTGTATTCCATTATATCTGCATGACATATTATCCATAAATCACATGAACCTCTAAATGTCATTGTAAATTATTTAACTAGGTGTTTTGCAAGTTTCACACCTTCATTCTCCTGCAATACAGCAATATTATTGATACAGTACTGATAACATAGATATTTATGTCTGTGTGGACAAATAAAATAAAAACTTATGTCTGTTAAAGCTTCTTGACGAGCTGCTGACAGGCAGAAGGTCTAAAGGGTCTTTGAATTTGAGTGGCGTAAATCAATATATAATATTTTGTGCAAGAAAAGCAATTGTAGTGTCTTTTTTTTTTTACGTAACAATAGCAAAGAGACTGTGACTGTTCACTGTCTCTCACAGTTACATCTTTGATTTAATGTGCATATTAGTTTGCTGAGTTGTGTTACAGAAGGCAAGAGACCACATAGTCACTGACATCACTGAGACACAACACAGCGGAGAAGTGTAAACACATTCAAGCCTCCCTTCCTTTTAAGTAGTTCTCTGTATGCGTTTGTAAAGCCTGCTAGTTGTAACAGTAATTAGCCTTGATGTCTTGTTGAAACCTTGAATTTGAGGGAACTGGGTCTGTCAGGTCCCTGAATTTTGATGTTTAATGAGGTGTAGGAACCCTGACTCTAGATGTAGATGAGTTCCACAGCTTTGAGAATATAGAAATATGAGTAGGACTCTCCATAAAAATACCCCTGAGAGAAGATATAGCTACCCAGTTTTGGCCTCTTTGAAGGGAACACAATGTTCAAACAGTGCTGCAGTTAGTACATATGGAGAAAGAGGCCAGTAAGGCTTTGTTTATGCAATACAAGCTGACGAAAGTTCCACCTGACTTTGAAAATGAACACTAACAAATAATGTCCAAGCTGATTGTACTTTTGCAACCCAAAAGGTTCAGAGGCAACATCCACTCAGAATGAACTGTGCATTTTTCAGGTCTTATGAAGGGATCCTGTATAAACGTGGAGCACTGCTGAAAGGCTGGAAACCTCGCTGGTTTGTGTTGGACATTACGAAACACCAGGTGAGCAAGTTAACACCACATTCATGTTTTCCAAAAACACTAAAACGGTTGCCTGGCTGCAGGTTTAACATTCACATCTTCACAGCTGAGGTACTACGACACCGGGGAGGACACAAACTGCAGAGGCCACATCGATCTGGCCGAGGTGGAGTCCGTGGTGATCGCTGCACCGACCATAGGAGCTCCCAAACACATCAGCGAAAAGGCTTTCTTTGACGTGAGTTCATCAGCGTTTCACGAACGTTTGTTGTTCCTACAGGGTTCTTGTGTTCTCACAGAGGGGTCGAAAGTGCAGCATTAGTTCTGATTGGTAAAATGTGTCCAAATGAGTACGAGCAAAGTCAATCTCATTTTGCAAGTGACTGCTTGCATGTTACAGATGTGGTTAGTGACTCAGTGGTTAGCACTGCCGCCTCACAGCTCGAAGGTCCTGGGTTCGTTTAAGGCCTTTTGTGTGAGGTTTGCATGTTCTTGCTTGCTCGGGTTTTCTTCGGGTACTTTGGTTTCCCACACCAACAAAAACATGTGTATTAGGTTAATTCTGCTGTCAGTGGCTGGCTGGGTTAGAAATGGAGCTGGCCCCATGGTGCCGTACGGCGGTTGCCCACTGCTCCCAAAGGATGGCTTAAATGCAGAGAACAAATTTCATCACATTGTATTAAATGTGATTGTATGTGACAATAAAAAATCTCATTCTTTGCTCGCTCAGAGATCTCCTCTGCTGAAATATGTGGTTTTTTATGTCTATGTCCCCTATAAATTACAGATTTCACTTTATTGACATGTATCTTTGCAAACACTTGAGATTTGTTTTTCTCGCCTCTTCTGAAAGGTTTGATGTCTGTGCACATCCCTAACTTACACCAAGCAAACTAGATTTAGTACGTGACAAATTCTAAATCCAGTCGCAGGCAAAGAAACCTGAAACTTTAAGTACAGAACAGACTCGTATAAACTCTGTGCACAACTCCTTGACTGGTCAACCAGCAGTGGAAGGCGGGGCCTGAACGGCATGATTGATGGATCCTGATTTTCTCAGTGAAGAAGAAAGAGCAGATGTTCTTTGACCTCTTTTTCTTAATTATAGCAGATGATTTTATTTTTGTTTAATGCCTGGATATTTAAATTTCCTTTTACGCAGCATCTTTTTTGTCAATAGTCAAGAGAACCACAGCTTCCTTCTGCTTCACAAACTGCAAATGTGATGTAAACAAACAAGAATAACTAACACACGAGTGATGACAGGATTTTAAAACATCAGCAGGTGAATTTCACACTCCAAAGATGAAAGGTGCTCCAGCAAAAACAAACCTGATGCATATTGATAGTGTCGGAGATGAAAAAAGTGTGTTATCCAGAACATATGCAGACATTGGCGATAAACATTCCTGTCAGTGTCGGAAACAGAAAATGGTTTGCTGTTTTATTTGTTGCACATTCAAGTCTGTTTCATCCTTTTGATACACATTTAACCCTCGCTGTCTGATACCCTTTGTAGCTGAAGACCAGCAAGCGAGTCTACAACTTCTGCGCCTCAGACGCGCCGAGCGCCCAGCTGTGGATGGACAAGATCCAGAACTGCATCTCGGACGCCTGAGCCACGGGCTGAACACTGAGATAAGCGTCGTGAACATTAGAGGTGGTGTCAGGAGGTTGAGAGCAGAGACGTGACAAGCGCTTGACTCAGCTGTCATATGTCTTAAAATTGGGGGACCACAGTGAACAAAGTGCCTGGCAGTGGAGGATGAAAGCTGTCCATCCGCCTCTCTGCCCGTTACTTAGCAGCTGGTCAGGCTGTCATCAGTCTGCTTGGGTGTGAGTCGAACTCCTTCGTCTCTGCTGTCAGCTCCCTCCTCTGTGCCTCCAACAGTGATGAAGATAAGCTGATGTTCTAGGGGACTGCACTACCAAGGACAATGTTATCCTACTTAAGCTGTAAATAGATCAAAGCAATATCACTGGCCATTCAACTGTGGGTTCAATTTTAGACTTTAAAAGAATTTCTATCAGATATTTTACTACGAGGAAAGGTTATTGCTGCTTAAAGAAACATATGAACCGCCAAAAACTCAGAGATTTTAATGCACAACATGAGAAGCAATTTGTTTGCACTTCGCTCTAAAGTATGCACTCCTTATCAAATATAGATTTTCTAACAGATGCAGACAGCGAGGCTAAAGGCATTACTTTACAGTGTACATACGAAGTTTCCTCAAGACAGTTTAAATGAAAAGAATTTGCACAGTGTGTTCAAAAGATTTACCTGACTTTTTTTTTTCTATTTAAATAAGTGACATTTTTCTTTATTTTGTTGAATGTTTATTGACTCCTGGATAACACATTTGTCTCATGTAATATAAATTATTATTTTTTTAATTGAAAGTGTAACTGTGTAAGTGTGGTGGCTTCATGTTTTTTCTGTAAATACCTGTGTGACATTTCATTTTATATACTTGTATGTACTGAACATAAGTATACTTTTCTAACCTTAATTCTGTGACCAACAAGTCTTTTTGCTCGTGTGTCGTTATTGGTGCAAAAAACCTGAGAGGCCTGTTCCCTGTTTGCGATAAAACTTTAATCTGAAAATGAAATGGAGAATTTTATTGGGTTCAGTTTGTCCAGGCAGGCTCTGTGTCTTTTAAGGGCTTTTAAAAAGAAGTAAATGAATATATATCACGTTGGACTTTGTGGTTTTTCAGAGATCCTTGTCTTATCCATTGTTTTTTTTTTCAGCCCACACAGTTGCATTTGAAAAAGAAAAAACGAAATGAAACTTTAAAGATGTCAGACTTTTTTTTTTGTTACTGTACCTTTTTACCATGTTTTGTGGTGACACTAATTTTTTTGGAAATAAACCCAACATACTTGAAACTACCTATTGCTTGTTTTCTTGTTTTAAAGAGCAGATATCAAAGGGCTCATTTGTTTTGCTGCACACAGCTGGGCAGAACTTTGTCACATTCTTAAATAAAAGCAGGAAGATAATAATATATAGAAACTGTGAATACACGTGTTTAGATGTGAAAAGTCAGGCCAAGCTATTGGCTTTGCATGTTTTCACTGTGATAAAACTTGTCCATTACTTTAAATCAAAGCTAAGAATTTTCCAAATCAAGCTGCTGCATTTTGGAAATATCTGTTTTTCTTGCCAGATATTTATTGATTTCCATTTCCCAGTATACAGCAAGAGTGTCCTACATAAATTATGGCCCCTGTGTGGCCCTTGTTTTGGAGAGATCCTGGATCTTCTCCTCTGCAGGCTAAATGGTTTATTAGGAAGAAGCCTTGAACTATGAATTATTTACTAATGTTTATACTTGCATTACTGCCAAAGTGCAAAACAGCTGTAACAAAACTGTTTGCTCACAACATAATCTAATACCCTGAAGTTTGTTTTTAACACTAGAAAAGGAACTTATTTATTTAAAAAATATTTTTAAAAACTACCATTGACTTTTCACTTCTCTTACACTTGTACATATTGAATGCAAAGCAACGGCCGGTCAAACTCCAACCCTGACCCTGACTGGTACCATGCAAAAGTCAAACCATGTTTATTGCTTTGTATCAAATGTTAGCATCATGCACTAGCCTGAGCATTGTTTTTATGAGCACATCAGCATGCTGAGATTAGCATTAAGCACAAGCACCATTGTGTCAGAGTACAGCCTCCCTGAGACACTAGCATGAATGCAGACTCGCAGTTTTGTTATCCAATGAGTCACAGGATACAGGAGGAAAACTCAGAACACTCAGACCACAACGTCTTTATGAAAGATTTTCTGTCAATGAAACGTAATCAGACACTGCCGCAACTCGTGTTTTTTGCTTGGAGCCAACAACAGGGTCTGGAGAGGATGATGATGGGTGTCGCACTTGCCAGCAATGAATATGGGACTGGGCAAAAGCCCCAGCGCAGGCTCTGTGGCGCCTGGTTGGCGGCCCTGAATGGGACTCCTGTGGTCCCAGGAAGGTTTGTCTGAGAGGAAGCTTGAAGGTCAGAAGAAGAGCAGAGGGGGATTTTTTTCTAGGGGGGAGGAATGTGGTGGGTGAATGTTCCTCAATACAATCTCCCACTTGGCTTGCACTGGCAGCAGGTGCAGAGCTGCAACGAGACAACATCTGGGCAGAGCCTCTGGCAGTCCTCCTCCATATTTAGCCTCTTGCTTTGGGTACGGAGATTAGGACCTCTGCCCGCGAAAAGAGGATGAAGCGGAAGTTATTCAGAAGGATTGTGTGGAATGGCATGATAGGAATCACTTCCTCCTGTGGCAGAAACACCAGTTTTATTCGACAGCCATGTTATTCAGTTATTGATTCCACATAGCTACCAGAGGAACACATAGCCTCATCTCCTGTGACTGGATCCTGAGTCATGGGACCAAGACAACTTACTGATACAAGCATCAGTGCTTCAAAAATGCAGTTCAGGGTAATTGTGATCTTGTGTAACTTCTGAGCTCAGCGTGATTTGTCTTGTTTGGCTGGAAGCATACACTTCTTACATAAAAAGACAAATCAAAAGCAGTCTATAAAATCAAGCTTGCACGTATCTGTTGGTTTTGGATCCTGTACTTTTTCATGTTCAGTCACAGCTGCAGTAAATGCTTCATGTACGAGAAAACAGCTTGAAAAATAAACTGACTGGCCTTTGCACGGGCCTCAAAAATACTCAAGTGACAGATGATACTGATTTATTTTATTGGTCCTCCAAATCCCAATTATCCATGTAGCCTATGCGAACTATGGAGCATTTTCCATTCCCTGGGTGCCTATGCAATGCGGGCAATGTGAGAGCTGATTCACTGCTGCTGGGGGCCCTTCGTCCTCAAAGCCCCGTGGCCCCTCAGAGGGCACCTGCTCCAGAATTCATTGCAACAACTCCAAAACATTGATCTCACTGTCTCCACACGCATTATCCAATCCCACCCTAGCAATCAGGATGATGTCAGCTGCCTGCAGCACATGGGGGTCTAGTTGAGAAATTATCAAATGCATGAATCAAGTGAGCTCCAGATGATCTTATCCGGACACCACTCGCTCATCCACGAGTGCAAAAGTGTAATTGGATTTGTAGCTTTAAGAGACAGTAGTGGAGGTTTCTTAAGTTTGCGTTCATGTCTGTTGCCTCTGCCTGTTTGGAGTTATTTGACTGCAGCCCTGATGTTTTTCACTTGCCATTGTACATGACCCACAGTTTCTCTGCGCAGCTAAACCCAGAGTCCGTTCAACCATGTGAAATCCTCAGGGCTGTGAGGTCACTGTGAGAAGTCATCCAACCCTGAAAAACAGGCATCTGCCAGACATTTTTCGCCAGCAGACAATCCCCAAAAATGTTCCTGTTGCAAATCAATTTCAATGTGGATATTCTGGACAGCAATCTGATGAATTGGTTCTGGGCATTAGGGTACTTTTCAGTCACATGGGGGCGGGGGTGAGTCAGCTAGAGATATCCTTATTTTTGGAATGTCGAGAAGCTTGTGCAATTTAGCTACAGAGATTAGACACTCCCAATTCTGAGAATAGTCTTTGCAATAAAAGGAGCCATATTTTTTTTTTTTCTCAGATTCTAGGATATAAATATCTCTTATAGAAGAAATGTGGACAGCAAATCTATTTATTGGACACCGGATTAACATTTCAAGACAAATACTTCATGGACAATGCTGAATTCTATCCATAATTAGCTGTTTATTCTAATCATTTTTGAATATTTCTGCATTTTGACCTATTCAGTAAGTGTTTGTGCACCGAAACAAAGAGTCATATAAAACAAAACATCCATAAAGGGAGGATCTGTGTGGATTGATCTGTTTTGGTGTTAAACCACATTCCTGGTTACAGTATTAGCTCAGAGATTTGGGCAATATCCGATCTTATCAGTAATCTGCCGGTATAAAGAGATCTGCACAGTGCTGACTGTTAGATTACTATATGAATGCAAGTTCTTATCTCATCTCCTGCTCTGACAACTCTGAACTCAAGATGAACTGTCTCTCTCTCTCCAGTTCCTCTCTTGAATGGGGACAAATTTGGGTGTTTTGAGAGTTTTTTACATCAGAAAGTAAAGACCCTCATTGTGCAGACTGGCTGGCAGACCTGACAAACAAGTAACCAAAGCTGATTTTACTCAGTTACTATGTTCCTGTAACGTTGGCTCCTTTTTCACTGAATCATGGCAGTGTAAAAGACAAAGGTGAGCTGTATGTGCGAGAACAGTGGCCCTTTGTTGCACTTACCGATTTGTTTTGACACGGAGACACAGCAGTTCTGAGTTGTTGCTGCTGCACGTCACACGCATCAGGTGTGATCTTTCTTTTTTTTTTTTTGACTCATCTTGTCTTGTGATTACAGGAACAGTGAGGTCATATTTTACAACACATACAGACCTGTCAGGCTGGCAGACGGGTAAACAAGACACACCGATCACACTTCTCCTAGAGCTCCTCCTCTCCCAGTACCGATCCAGAAAACTTAAGAGTAAGCTGTTTGCAAATATCGATATTAATCTGATACCTCTGTTCTCTTTTTTTTTTTTTACATTAACAGGCTGATTATTCAGTTTTATACATAAACATGAAGCCAGGAAGGATTGTAGCACTGAACACTGAGCTGTTTGCCCCCTGTGACTGAATAAATGTAACTAATTGTGGACACAATTAACTTTTCAAAGACATCATTAAAGAAACGGTAGTTAAATGTGCGTAACTAAAGTTATTACTTTAATTTTTTTTTATTTTGAGAGTGTGTTTGCTATTTTTAGTTAAGTTTCAGTTTTTTTTTAAATGGTTTACTCTTAGTTTTAAACATAAAGTTTTCGGTTTATGTAGTTTTAGTTAGAGCCATATATGATGTGTCAGAAGTATGTGGCCATATAAAATAAAATACATTAGAAAAGGTGTCCATTAATGCTTAAAATTTAAATAACTGTGTATGTGTAGCATAAAGGGGCTACAGCTTTCATTTCAATGTGCAAACTTCTTCTGCACAATGATAATAAATGAATTTACTGCTGAAAATGAACACTCAACTCTGGTGACGCTCAGCACCTCCAGGTAAAAAGTTGCAAGTACCATCATAATTCACTGGAGGAGATGCCACTAAGGTTTGTACAACATCTTAGAAATGTACTCCATGCAATGTTTTACTTGCACTTGAACAAAAAACACTGTATGTGCCTACATGCATGCTGTGGTTTTGTTGTTGGAAGCTGCCACATGAGCACCAGAACAGCAGCTCAGTGAATCATCTACTGTGGATCCTGTTCAAATGGTGACACCTGGTGGATTCTCTTCATCATGATCAAACTGTAGATGAGTCATGAAGACAAACAAGAGCATAAGCATAATAAAAGAATGAAAAGGGAGGCATGCTGCATTCTGCAGAGGAATATTCAGGTTTAAATTTTTGTAAGAAGCCAGTTTTCAAGAAGAGACCTCTGAAATCAAAACCAGCCATCCAAATTCATAAAAAACAGATGGTGTTTTTATTATTATTATTTTTTATCATCGTAGTTATGACTGTAACAAGCGCATTTCACTCAACTTTAGCTACAAAAAGAGGCTAGAGTTGAAAAGTATCTACTCTTGCACCCTGCTGTGTATCAGTACAAAGCTCCACGTTTTTCTTTTAGTTTACAATTAAGCAAGTTTATGTAAAAAAGTTTATTTTATCCAACTATTGCTTTCAATGTCAAAAATGAACTTTTAATACTTGAATGTGTGTTTAGGCAGATACTGATGACATGCGGTTAAACCCAGATGTCTTTAAAAGTCACCAAAATCAAGTCTGTAATTCAATCATCAGTAACTGTTTTCTTGGCAGCTATTTGGTGGCTCAGTTCATGTTTGGGCCAAACGTGTATTTGCAGTCAGAGTCGGCCACAGTGCATGTGATCCATGTAGCACGGTGGGTGTTCACTGAGCCTGAGCCCCCTGGTTCTTCATCTCCTGCCATGACTTCTTCCTCAGCTCCAGCTCAGTGTCCGTGAATGCAGCTGGACCCCAGTTAGTGATCCTCTGAGGTCCTTTATCACCTAAAGAAACAGGTGAAAAGAGAAGGAAGGAAGGAAGGAAGGAAGGAAGGAAGGAAGGAAGGAATACTTTACAGACAGAAAGTGGTCTTGCATGGCCAACCTTTTCACCACAAGAAAAGTCCGGCTGCACCCATTATGACTTTGCTATCAGGGAAAAAATACATTGATGGTGGCTTTGCAAAATAGTTACAAGCAAATGACAGAGGGGAAAGAGAATGCCAAATTAAAAGTCAGCCATTGGCAGGTTTGTACCTGAGGTTTATATCCTAAAGGTCAAACTAAATGTTTCTTAATGCATTTTTTTAAAGCAAAATTAAGTTATTGGGATGCGATAATGTAGTTCCGAGTCCCATCACATGGCCAAAGGTATACAAGTGCCTACATACACTCTCATTATATTTTAAATAAATTATATTCCACAAGTAAGATGTCGAGTTTTGCTCCCATTCAGCCACATCAGGATCAGTGAAGTCTGACACTGATGTTGGGTGGTAATTCCTGATTTATTCCAGTTCAAATCAAAGATTTTTGAGGGGTTTGAGGTCAGGGCTCAGTGCAACCCGACCGGAGTCTTCCACACCCAACTAGGAAAGCCAACTGTTTATGGACTTTGTATTATGAATGGGAACACTATCACTTTGGAAAAAGAAGGTCTTTCTTATGTACTGCTGTCATTTTTGAAGGAACATCATGTTTAAATATCATTAATGTTTCATGTGACTAGAACTAAGTGCAGACCACAAATAAATAGCGCCGTTCACTTTCTTTTGGTGATATAATAAACCTGCTACAGCTTAAAGTATAAACATGTTTTGGAAATAAGGCTTTTATTCAAATTGAGAAACACTACATTGTCAAAGTCTTGCAAAAACACACCAAGTAATTCTGAATTTCCTTTCAAATACATATCTTTACTGTTAATGACTTACTTCACCAGCAATAACCAACAACACAATCACTTTCTCTACCTGGCTGAATGAGGCGCACCAGCCCTTCATGTTTGGCCACCTTGTCCTTCCAAGTCTTTGTCTTGTTTGTTGCTCGTACAAGCTTTTTTGAAACCTTCTAAAAGATAAAAAAGAAAAGGAGAGATAATTTTAGATCAAACAAAACTTTGAATAGATGTCAGCTGAGAGGAGACAGATGGATTAATTAGTTGAAAGACATTTTGACAGTTGACACTCTTTAGCCAGCAGGAGGAGCAGCCACCGATGTGACGGACTGTGAGTTACTGTCTCTAAGGCACTGAGTCATGACATTAATGGTCCAAATTAAAGTTAAAACATTAAACAGTTTTTAGGATACAAGAAAAGTGCTTTCTGTTCGGTTGATTAAAAAAAGATGAAATCTAAATTAACGTAAATTTTGATACCAAGGGACGATTTTAAACCCGTACAGAAGATTCCTAGAATAAAGTTTCAGCCATGTTTTTCAAACCTCCACTCGTGTGACCTGACCTCATACTGCTCCAGTGCTTCGTGGCGCTCACTCTCTAGCCTCTCCAGCTGCAGCCTGGCTGCCTGCAAGTCTCTTTCCTTCGCCAGTCGCTCGGCCATCAGCTCCTGCTTCTCGGCCTCAGTCTGAGACAGCGCCCTCTGCTGCTGCAGGTGGATCTGCTCCAGCTCTGCCCTCTTGGCTGCCTCCTCTTCCAGCAGCCTGTGATGGAAAACACAGCGCCGATGCTAAATATTTCCTGACCTGCTTAATCCTATTCAGAGCAAAAGGGAATGAAGAGCTGGAGACAGAACTCATGGAAGACGATGAGTCAGACGATCACGTTCACCTTTGATTAATTTATTCTCTGGCAGCATCTGCTCTTTCTTTCTTCAAACTATGGGAGGAACCCCACAGTAACACAGGGACAACGTGAAAAATATACTCAGTTACACAGTTAACTGTCTGCTGTGAGGCTTTTTATTTATAACTAGATACCTTGAGCTGTGGAAAACCAATGTAAAAGAATGGGACACTGTGATACCAGTGCTTGCAAATGTAAGGAAATGATCATCTTTGAGGTTGTGTATTTATGATGTGTTGTGCATAGATTATATTTCATTGTTAGGGTTCCCCTTTTGTTATGATTTTTAAAAAAGACTGTTTATTTAAAATATGAAAAACTGAGAAATTTTATTCAAAAAAAGAAACAATAATACTATCATCTATCAAAATTCATGTTCTTTCTTTTCCGGCAGAGCGTTACCCCATTTAACTGTTTGACCGTGTATTGTTTTAAAAATTACTCCTGATCTATTTCTATTTTCCGTCCATTTTCATTCTCACTTCCTCTTCTGCAGACATTTTTTAAGCTGTGCTCGCCACAAGAAACCCCTGTTGAATATAAACTCTAGGAAAGAGTGACTGTTAAAGCAGGAAACAATTTTTGGGAGCTTGTGAAGTTAAAATAAACATCTGATCCCTCAGGCAATCAGATCTTTTTTCATTTATATATATATATATAATTACAAAGTGCAACAAGTATTTACATTGGACAATCTATAAATTTCTTTAAGTTGGACTTTCTGTTACCGTTATTGTTAAATCTGTGATATATGTTACCGCAACAATGCTGACAGCCATATTCTTTTTACTCCACAAACACACATATCTGACCCCAATCTGCAGGTACTCCCCATTTTATCATGGTTGTGTTTTCACTGTTGAGATGTGACTTGTTAATTTGGCTGTCCTGAGATTAGTTTACTGCCAACTAAGCTAGGTATTATACTTTGTTAGCTGTCGAGGGTGGGGGGTGGGGTGGGGGTGTTGAATGTTATTGGAATGTTATTGGTTGAAGACGAACTATTACATGCATTTGGAGGGAATAATTATCATTCACATTAGTTGGAGGCCTCTGTGTAAGGAGGCTTGTACACAGTGAATAGTTGGTTGCTCATAACTAATATACTCTTTTTTAAAATAAAGCTCTAAACTTGTTGTTTAAGGCATTATATCATACAGGTCTTAATGTCACTGTGTTTCTTCTCCAGCGTGTGTGTGTGTGTATGTGAGACCTAGCCTGCAGCTTGTGCATGGCCTCCTCGTCCTGCTTGGCCTGCCTCTCGTCCTCTAAGGCCTCCTCCAGCCGGTGGTACATGTCCTCCAGCTCACGCACGCGCTGCAGGTACTGCTCCAGTTCACTGGACTTCTGAGCCACCTGCTCCTCCATCTGCTGACGCACCTGAACGAGTACACGCACACACACACACACACACACACACACACACAAACACAGAGTGTTACACCCTTATACACTGAGCTGCTGAACCTAGCATTCATCTACAAATAAAATTGTAAATCTTCAAATTTATGCTGCTGCAATGATGCAATCTCACTTGAGCAAAAACTCAGTTTTTCCAATCTCACAAAGGCAGAATCTATTGAGTCACCGATGCAGGGCGATGACTAACAAATCAGCGCATTTGCCACTCAGACAAAAGATGACTCACAATCATGGGATAGATCATTTCAACTTTTTTTTTAGCTTGTGTTTCCTGGAAGAATGGAGCCTCAGACGAGTGATCGTGACTTGATCAGAAAATAAAAACTGAATAAGAAGACAGTCCTAGTTCACAAAATTTAATAGATTTCTTTCCAAACGTTAGGCAAGACCATGTGATGCCACATATGCAGTGTCACACTCATCAGCCACCATAATCAGGGCTAAGGCTTAAGGTTTTGAGAGGCAGACTCAAACACAGTGGTTACCATTTTCTCCCTCTCCAGGTCCAGTCTGTAGCGATCCTGCAGGTCTACCTGAGTCATCAGCCTCCTCTGCTCCTCCATTGCTGCTTTCGCGGTAGCCTCTTCCATTTTCTGCGAAGCACAAAAGAGGAACGAGCTGTGTTTGATCAGGGGCTGCACCACCCTACAGGGGGGGAAATCCTTTCAAGATAAACAGGACTTCACAAGGGACTTTTGGTTGGTTAAGGTGGGATCTGAGCTTCATTGTGCAATTCCAGGTCAAATGATTAAAAATAAGAGTTATGGGAATCCTTTCTCATCTATTGTGTCTTATGTTTTACTTAGTAACACCGAGGAGCATCCAAACATCGGGGAGTATTTAGCACATATATAAAATGAAATTTCATATTATCAGTTATTGAATAAAAACAGATAAATGTGATTATAATATCTGAAATTTTTAACCATCTGGCAGAGTAAAAAGAGAAGTGAGAAGCTATCAGCAATCTGCTGCAGCTCTGGAACAACTGAGCTCATATGCTTCACCCTCCACTCAGCACAGGTGTCCCTGTTTAATAAATGCAATCTTTTGCATAGCGGGTTTTGCTTCCCTTTTTGTTGTAGATGTTCTGCTGCATCATGAGGGTTTTTAAATCAACTGAGTGTTATTTTAAGCCACAATATGTGAAAAATATAAGGAAGTGGACCAACACCCAATTGACTTTTCTAACTGGTAGAGTAATTTTATTTTAAAACAGTTACAAAAAAAAAAAAAAGTTACAAAATAGGGCATTCAGTGTGCAAATTTGCAAAAAACTAAGGACTGTTTGCGCAAATTTTGCGTGCAACTTTTGAAAAATTAACAGATAATGGTAAAAATCAGTCACTTATTAATAGGAGAAGAGCTTCTGATTGTTTTCTACATGGCTGGAGAAAAAGTGTTTACTGAGGGCAATTTTATTTGACAAAGACTTCTGTGTGCCACTGGACCCAAAAAGGTGTCTGTTTTAAGTCTGAAGTGTTTAGCATGGAGCAGTACCTTCCTCATATCCTCCAGCTGCCTCTGTTTGTTCTCATTGGCCACCTGAAGCTGCTTCATCCTCTCTGCCAGGTCCTCCCCCTCCGCTTGCTGCCTCCGCCGGAGCTCCCTGCGCCTCAGCCGGGCCTCACGGTGCGGGGACGGCAGCCCCAACCTCAGCAGCTGGATGCATGTTTGAATAGCTGCCGTGAAAAGGAGCAAGAGAAGGAATCAATGACTGATTTATCTTCACAGCAGTCTGACCACAGAAGCACTGCTGAGTTAATAACTTTGACATTTAAAACATAATGTGAAAGATAATGAAAGTAACAAGATGAAAAGACTTTCAATCACATGGCAGCTGAAGAGCAGAGGAAAATGACTACTCGATACCTTGAATCCATTCCTGCTTTTTCTTTTTATCTGGCGCGCTGATCTCAAAGCTTTTGTCGCTGCACTTGACAATAAACAGACATTTCTTCCCTTCTCTATCTGGCAGAGACTGCAGGAGAGAAAAACACTGTTACTCTCAACCACGTTCCACTTAATGTAAAAACAACATGTGGCTTCATAAAAATTCAAACAATCACGCTGATTCTTTTCTGAACTAAATCACACGAGTTTCCTCAAATAATGACCAAGGCCTTTATTTACCTGGACTGCAGAGGGCACCAGGCCTTTATATGAGGAAGGCTTTTATTTCAAATTCCCTCCGGTAAGTATAACTTTAGTGATATGTTCGAAGGAGCCCATCAGTTTCAAATTGGATCCCTTTTCCCCTGCTACAGTTTTGTTACTGCATTTTGCTGTTAAAACTAAATACATCCACAGCGACTAAATTGAAATACTTCAACGTAGTAATCCAGAACAACAAAGCACTGAAAACAGCCCATTCATGTAGCTGAATTTATTGCACTGAAGTAATGTAAATGTATAGCATGCAGGTGGCATGCACTTTAGGAAGAGACACAAGGAGTTGGCCCACCCTTGCTTTTGTCCCTTTATTTAGGGCAGGCATAGATTTGTTTGTGGCAGCCCCCCCCCCCCCGTTATTTGAGACACAGCTATCATTTAAAGAAATGCAAATCTATGTAAATCTAATCAACCTTAGAAATGTCAGTTCATATGCATGAATCTTCCTTTAACGTAGAAGGTTTCGCTTATAATTTACCTATAAAAACTTTAAATTATTCAGAGTATTGGTACATCATACATATTACATACTTCAAACAGATAACAGCACACCCTAAAATAAACAAATCTGCACAAATGTTCACCTCCACACAGCAGTTTCGGTCCAGAATAATGTCCCCTCTCTTCTCCAAAAGATCCTCACAGACGTAGTATGACACTGAGTTGGGTCGAAGGACAAACCAGCGCTCGGTCCAGTTCTTCCTTACATGGCCCTTTTTCATCATGTAGCCCTTCAAAACACAATCATCTCATTATTCTGAAAAAAATCACTCTTATATATCAAACACAAGTTATGTAACAAATAGCAAGCAATATATCCAAGCAACTGAGCAAAGCAGTTTCAGTAAAATCAATTTTTATTATTAATACCAGTGGTTGTACTATATATAGTATAACTATTATTTAAATAACAGTGTTTCACTGATATCAAACAATAAATGATCTGCTATTATTATTCTGTAATAATGGTAGTTTAGTAGAAACATATACATAAATGAAAATGTATAATTAAAGTACTAAAGCTAAAGCTACTAAATCTGCTTACAATCATAATTTATTCTTTTATAGACATTGTGTCATCTGTTTCTTCTTACATTGGAAGAATATTTCAATTGCACATTATTTACTTCAAGTGTTATTTAGTGATTCTTGTCTGCAGGGTTGAGGCAGCCTATTAAATACATACAGCAACTTTAGAAAATAACTGAGGCAAAAAGTTCAATAAACACTCACCGAATGGAAAATAAAACCGAAACTGTGTGTGTGAAAGAAGAGCGGGCAAATGTTAGATACCCATGCAAACAGTGCAGATTAGAGCAGTGTGCTTTCTAACCTGCTTGAGCACATCCAATATGAGCTCCTGGAAGACCTCATTGATGCCCATGGAGATGGTCTGGCGGTTCAGGCCCTTAGTGAAGTAACCCAACCCCAACATTTCAATCAGCTCCCAGGCAGTCAGGCAGTTCTGCATTTTGCTCAGCTGCAGCTTGTAATCTGAAAACTTCTCCTCACTCCATCCACTCCCCATGGCCTCCATCAGCTTTCGCAGAAAATACTCAATCTAAGGAGATGTACATATAGAAAAAAAAATAAAAACAAGTTTGCTTGAAGAGATATCCCCTTCAAAATTCCCCTCTTCTTTGTTTCTGAAAGCACAAACACCAAAGAAAACAACTGTAATCATCTTCCTCACCTCTTCAGTGACAATAACTAGTGGATATTTGTCTTCTGACAGAAAGTTGAAAATACACCAGACTTTAAAGGCATCATCTTCTGAGAAGAGGAGCCTCTTTGTGCAGATATTTTTTTTGAAACACAGAGTCCAGCACATCTTGTTGAACTCCAGCAGATCAAACTCCTGCTGTACCTGGGAATAAAAACAAGAGCAATCAGCCAGAGTCAAAGTCAAACTGGTCAGCACCAGTAAGCACAGTGTGTTTACAAATGCTAAGCAGGACACTGGTGTTTGTCTCCTTTCAAAACCTCGAGTCTGCAGGATGTGAGGTACAAACCTGATGTAATTAAATGCCTCATTTTTATTCAAGTCAGAGCCTACGAGAGAAAAGCAGGAAAACAGCTTCCAAGTGCAAAGAGTGAAACTCAAGCAGTTTACTGACATGAGACACGGTGTTATAACTCTTCCACAGATGTGTTTGCAGTGTGTTACAGTGTTCAATAAGCTGCAGAGAAAAAACTCTATCAGAGACAAGAATCCCCCGTTTGCAAAGAGTGTGTAAGAAGTTGGCTCAATTAACCTACAAATTCTATACATTTACTACTATGGCGACAAAAAAAGAGCCAGTGCCATAAACACAATGCTAACCACGATAGGACAGAGAAGTGGTAACCATTTCCTCTCCCACAATCCAGTCCAATTCACGATAAGTCACCCTAATCTATGTCATACAGTTTTCAAGAGAGAAGTGTGTGTTGGTGAGGTTTTTTCTATTTTAACAGATTGTGTAATTGTCTAGATTATTACTTTGTTCAGCCTATAGGGAAGCTAGCCATCATGTTAGCTGGCTAAAGCTGATGTGTTGCTTATTAAACATTCTAAACAGCTTAATTTTATGTTGAGCCCAAACTCAATGTTCTCCTCTTTTCACTCTTTCTCTCTGCAACTGACATGTGCACTTTTTACTGTAATACTCTATGATTACAATAATTTGAGTCTCTTGTTAATACAGTGTTTTCCTGATGTGTAATCACTATCATTTAATTTGGTTTCGGTTTCACTGCGGCTTACAGCTGGATTTAAAGGCCAACTTCTGTCTAAGACCTTTATTCTGAACATGCTTAGATCACTGCACAGCGTGCACCTCCATGCATACTGATGTGTACTGGCAGAATAAAAATCCTGATGAAAAAAAAGTTTGTTATCAGTTCTGAAACTCTGGTATTATAATGGCACTAAAATTAAAAATTGCAAAATGCTACCCAGCCCTGACTATCATTGTTTGTCCTCACCTTGTCAAGAATGTACCTGTTGAGGTAAGGCATGTATCCTTGGTTGGACAGAGGTCCTTTATCATCATCTTTGAAATGCTCTTCAAGAGCCACGGGGTCATGTGGGATCTTCATCACTGTGCACAGGCTGTGAGACAGCACCTAAAAAGGAACAAGATGCTTCAATAAGATATGAATGCTGCAGGTGGCGGGGCCAAAAATTAGACCAAGACACATATCCTGTATGCAAGTTTAGAAAGTAAAAGATAAAGATCAATATCCGTCTCACAGTTTTTAGATTTTACTACCACATATGCAAAAACCTGTCCCTGACATTTACAGGCATCACTGGTCAAGCGGTACCTCTGTTCTTGAACTGGCACTCCTTCAACTGAAAGTCTTTTTATACTGGTTACTACAGCTGCAATAATTAGGTACTACACCCAGAAGTGTTTCCCTTTAATGATACAGTGCTGTCACTTCAAATGCACCACAAAAAATAGAGACTTTTGGAGCTTTCCTATCCACTATGAACTGTTGAGAGAGCATATGTGAAAGATGAAGAGCCCTGCATGATCCTTGAAGTCAGACTGTGTCTTTGTCAGGCTGGGCACATACACATCAGACCAGCAGGCCATCAGACTCAGGCCCAGTCTGTCATACAGCAAAATACCAACTCTTTCTCTGGCCTTTGCTTCAGGAAAAAACAGCCTGTAACACGTCTTAAAATTTCTTTGACAACAGAAGTGGATTAAAGAGGCTGAAATCTCCTCCTCATGAGGAGTGTTGGTACATGAGGAAAACACAGATAAGCAGCAGTGAATGAATGGTGGATAAATCAGAGAATGTGTAACAAAACATATTGGGATCTTTGAAGTAAACAGTAGAATATATATCATGTGGTAATGCCAGAAATTCCTTGTGTAATTTAAAGTACCAATACCAAATAATAAAATTACAACTTAATTATTAAAAGTTGTACATTCCAATTTTACTTAAGTAATTGTTGCTGCAGTTAAAACCAGAAAAAATAAAGCAAAATGTACTTCACTTACTTATCAAAAGTAGATTAACTCACTATGTTGTTGGGCCCCTTTTGTATTACTTCATTTTGCATCAATACACATAATCTTTATTACTGTATTATCACTGACAGATGAATTTGTTCAATGCTGTATCTTATTGGGGAAGGGTTATATAGTTATAACAGTACACTGACATATAACTGATAATGCAGAAAACATGTATGCAATGGTAAAAAGTCAAATAGTTTCCTCTGGAATGACTTAAAGTATATGCAGGAGTAGAAAAACTATTCAGATCTTTTATTTGAGTAAAAAATCAGAATTATTTTACAGAAGTCAAAGTCCTGTACTCAGAACCTTCAGTAAAAGCATGTAATATGAGTTCAAGTAATCATACTGAGGTAAAGTGGTCCCTATCAGTGTTTTACTGTTTAAAATTTGATCTTTCTGGCTTAATATTATTGTTTCATTAATTAAAATAATGTGTTGCATTTTAATGATGTAGATGTTGAGGGCCGTGCTCCGCTTTCACTGCTTTATGATGCGTTGCCTCAAAAACCTGTTGCTTATTCTGTCAATCATCGTGTTTGTGGCGGCGCTGTCCCCCCAGACACATTCAATCTTTAAAAGCATCTATTCATGAACCCCAAAACTGCCCCTTTTCTAACTTGCGACAATGCATCTTCCAGTTGATGGAAACTGTTTTTTGTTTTTGTTTTTTAAATAGTTTTACGCACCTTTAACTGAGATTTTGAAACTTTCCCGCGGTGGTCCACGTCCAGGGCTGTGAATGCGTGCCATATGGATTTTAAAAGCTCCTCTCGCAGCCACATTTTGTCTGTGAGCAGCAGGAGGACGTCAGTCTGTCTGTCTGTGGTGTTTGTGTGACACTTTCGGCTCCGTCCCTGCGGTTTAACTGTGCGCCTCTCAAACACACGACATGTCGTTGGCGCAGCGGGGACGTGTGATGCGTGATGACAGCGCCACACAACGTTGGTTCGATTTATTTGAATCATTTTAACAGGCTGCCAAAACCAGTTTGTTTACGGCTTTTTTCTTATCATGAACCCAAAACCTCAAGTTCCACAAACACTTGCGAAAACCTACGTGCAAGTGATGGAGGAAAGACGGACAAACGGAATTTTCCATAAAACCAAAAAAAACAAAAAACCAAAAAAAACCCATAAAAAATGATGGGGTTGTACAGAAAGTATTTCTCAGGTATTTGCTCTTTTTATTTATGTTTCAGAAAGTAATCATAAAAAAATACTAAATGATAAAGTTTCAGTTTTATTTCTCTGATTTAAAGCTTTGTTTGTTGGTAACGCAGCTCCTCTCTTCATCCTCTCCAGCTCGCTCGACCACCATGACCAACGTAATATGTCTTAAAGTACTAAGACACATGAAAAATAATCTCTTCTGATTGGAGGTCCTCCAAGTTTTTTAGGTATAATTAGGAAAACGAGGCAATAAACTGTTGAGACAACGTTTACTATTTTGTAGGCCCTATGTCAACTGCAACTCATGATTATTTGATTATCGATTAATCATCTAATTAAATTCTCTATTCATCAATTGCATATTTGGTTAGTGACCACTTCGAAAATGATTACCCTGAGCCCAAAGGGTCACATTCCCTTTATAATTCTTGTTGAGGCTCAGGCCTCAGGCCTCATGACTAATAACAAATAATGACTCAACTAGGAGCCAATCCTCACATTTGAACAGCTGGATCCATGAACATTTTCTATAAAAAATGATTTAAATGATTGTTAAAAATAGTTGTCAGTTAAAAAAATGGTCTATCATTTACTTAAACTTGCACTCTGTATGGTACTTTAGTGAGTTTACTTATTTAGGTTCCAACTGTTTTGCATCCTACCTGCCAGAGGGAAATACTATACTTGCATTTGGCTCAAATAAACTTCAAAGTCGCCCGTATTCTTAACAAGATAAATACAAATGTAACATTGAGGCACTGAAAACTGAAGTTAACTCATAATTATCCAACCTCAAGAATTTTGTTTGTAGTCAATTAAAGTGAGTTGGCAGTCCTCTGTTGACCCCTGTTCCCTCCGTTTACTATGCTTAAGTACTAGGTTTTCTGTGTGGTGACATAATTACATCCATAACTTGACTTACACAGAATAAAACACCAAATAAAAAAGTTCTTAAAACCACACTATTACAGGAAAAACAGGGCCCCAAACTTACATAACACCACTTTAAGTCATCATGTCAGCTGATATAATGTTGTTAGTGGTGAATGATTCTCAAACAGTACGGTAACACTTTGGCTCTTTCCTTGACACACGTTCTTATTTGTTATTGAAGGAAAAGCACTGGTGTTCCTAACATTAATGATGGATCAGTTACACTCCAGTCAGTCAGCATCCACAGTATGTACCGAGACCCTGGCACAGGTTAACGGAATCCAGCTATTGTTTATAATTTAGGTCTGTGTTTTTCCTAATGGTAATGTGCCTCTGCAGCCTTGATTACAATCATAATTCAAACTACTTTAAACTGCTGAGAGGTTGTTTTATTTATTGTGTCCACTGGCTTTCTTATATTTCTACAGTTTGCTTGAAAACACACTCAGCTGCTTTTCTCTGATGTGAATGAAAATGTTAAGATCAAGAAAGCTGTCAAAGTGATGTATTGATTAGTTTTTAACTTCAGAGCTGCTGGAGGGCCAAATAGTCTGACCGAGACTGTGTTTATAAATAGTTTATGAAAAGCAAAAAAAAAAAAAAAAAAAAGTATAGCATGTAAAAAAAGTGAAGCTTGTTAACCAACTTCTTATAATTCATAAACCAGATGAAGAAATGGACTTGTATAAGGAAACACTCAAGGTCATCAATTCCCTTAGCTTTTTCATTTTTAATATGTTGTTGTATATATAGATGGTTCATCCATACATCAACCAAAAGCTTGAGACCTTCACGATAAGTCCAATTGTACATGCTTCAATGATGTATTCAATTGTACTTTCAGTGCTCACAAACACATGTCCTGTAGCCGCTGAACACCAAGAGCATCCTCTTTTTTCCTGAAATCAATAATGTTTCCGAGTTGCTCACTGATCCACACTGTAGCCAGATGTGTGACAACCAGCCTTTACAGAAGTCGCTTGCAAAGTAACAAAGTTACAGCGGTTTTTCATTTTAAATAGTCTTCCATTTAAAAAATTTGCAGTCTGATACAGAAGGCTAGGAGACCTGAACAATATGAAAGTGCTAGTCATTAATTTACAGAGATCAGGCATCACATAGTGCTATGAAGTATCCAATATGCTACATATGAATACAGCTGTTAACACCTTACAAATGCCTCTGGTTGTTTTTTTTCAAGGCTACTTGAAAAATCAATAACCTTGGCTTGTATGTACATAAACATGAGTGTTTATGCAGAAAATAACGTAGATATCACCACTACCAGAGGTATAACCATATTACGGCCGTTTGGCCACAGTGATAATGAAATATTTAGTCCCATTATCAATTTCTAACTGTTAATCCCCCAAATTTGTTTAAGTGGGAAAAAAACGAAAGAGTTGCCGTCATGGTATCCCCTCCACACTGGGCTCCAGAAGACAACGTTGTTCAGAGCTTCTTCTCTTGCATCGTGCTCAAGTTCTTGGTTTGTTTTTTCCCCCCCAGCCATTGGTTGCATTTTGGTTGCTTTCCCACATCTTCTGGTGCTATTTCCCATTTGACAGATTGAAGAATGACTGAGAAGAACCAGTTCTGGAACCACTACTTAAGGGAACAACACAAGCTTTTTTTTCACTTCACTACAATCAGTCACAGAGTAATAAAAAGTAGAACGGATGACTCAATTCATTCCTGGAGCGGTGCCGCCAAAGTTGAAAGTGGATGGCACCACTGGCGCTGTGAACTTGTACCCGCCGTGTTTCTCGATCATCCTGGATTCTGGAATTAAAGGAGCAGGCAAAACAGGTTTAAATATCACACACAAACAGAGGTTGTTTCCTGGAGATTCATTGTTGCTTACTGTTCATATACTGCACAGCTGACAGTAGATCTCCCCTGACAGCAGGCAACTTTAACTGACAGGATGCCCCAAACAAATTTAATTAAATTGTTTTCTGCATCGTTGACAAAACAGAGGACATAGGCACACATTCATATACCAGGAAAAGGCCTGTTAAGCTTCTCAAGTCTGTCAACCTACCCCAAATTGAAATAAGTTATGCAAACATACACTCTTCTCTTGTTCTTTTACTAACCCCTGGAGAGCTTTTGTACTTTTATATTTTTTTATTCTATAAAATTTTGTTTTTATTTTCAGGTTTCAGTTTAGTTTCCAATAATTTCCAGAATTGGTTCCCTCGTTTTTTTTTTCTTCCCCCCAACACCAAGTTTTAAGTTTAATCTTCCAGACCACCAGACCACATCCGACTGTGGCATGGATTCATCTGCTTAGACCCAGTTTCAATCAACAATTTTTTGGGTGTCATGGATTTATTTTTATTTGTGCCATAATAAAATTATGAGCCAGATTTGAAACACTGCAGTTCATTGTCATGCCTTAAACCCAAACTAGAGCTCACAAGCACAGTCAGGATGCATGCAGGCCATGCAGGCAGGATGCTGCACAGTCTGTTAGCAACTTACTTTTCAACTTGTATATAACACACGTCATATTTATTTGTTCAATACCTGATTTTTATTATCCCAGAATCATGTCTTTTGTGCACATAAAAAGGCACAATGGTGATAGATTTTAAAGCCCCAAAATTAGTGTAATTTGTGGCTGACACAAAATGGCATCAATAACAAAAAAAAAGCAGAAATAGCAAGTAAAAAATAGCTTTATTGTCACACTGAAGTTCTGAATCAGAGTTTAATAGGGAACAGTCTCAGCTGGTGCTCACCATGTGCTGCCCGTCTCTGGTCTGCAAGTGTGGCAATGTCCTGAAGATGTTTGCCCTGTTCTTCGTCAAGGGCCTGTGTTAGTGCCTGGTACCATGCTGGGTCACGGGTCTGAATATCTGCATCACAGTAAAGTCAGATAAGCATTGGATGTATAAAATGGACACAATAATGTTATTGAAACATTACATTTTAATTTGCACAAATAGGTTAACATGAGCTCTCCATCAGCAGTTTTTTGGTCTTACTCTGTAGTATGGCTTTGAAGATCTGATACTCGTCCACTAAGTTGTCTTCATCATCTACAGCTGTAGTGTAGCCCTCAAGTGCCGTCTCCTCAGCATCGTCCTCCTCCCAGTCTTCATCATCTCCGTCCTCTCCTGCATGCTTTGCCAGCATCTCCAGGTACTCCTGGCCCTCCTCATCAATGTCATCCTCATCACTGCCAAGCTCAGCTACATTCATTTAGAGAGTTAAGGAAACACCTTTCAGTACCACTTAAACACAACTTGGCTGATGCAACACTGAGTACATCAAACACTAGTGCCTTACCGTTTTCGTCCTCATCTTCCCCATCCTCTTCATCATCATCTTCGTCATTCTCATGCTCTGCTCGACAGGCATACGCCCTCTTGAGGCCATTAAAAAGCAGGATGGCCGCTGGAAGAAGCTGACCAGCCACCTGGTTGACAGCCTGAGGCCTGTGCTCAAGGTCAATGAGAGCACAGAGCCCAAGAATGCACATCTTCCTGTCATGGAGGCTGTGAGGGGGGGGACAAAGTTAGTTTGACGAGTTTCTACCATTAAATCTAGGCTTCAGGAATTTTTATTATGAAATTAAGAAACTCTTTTTAAGTCAGGATCAGGTATACTGTTGTGGCAATTTGTTGAGATACTCTTGAAACTCTTACCCAAGGAAGCAGTCCACATCTTTGAGCCACTGGGTTATGAAGTGGTTAGTGATAGGCTCAGTGTTGTTTGGAAAGCGCAGATTCTCCAAAGTGTTCAGGAGAAGAGGGGGGCTGTAGTAAAGTGCAGCAATGGCCACCTGCAGGCACATAGTTCTCAGCTCGCTGGTCTTCACCTCCCGCGTCAGACGCTCCAATGCAGCAGCCACAAACAAGGGCACAACCTGCAACAACAGCAAGTGAATCTTCAATAGAGCAAAAATATGTATTGCAAATGTTACATTAACACTGCATCCTGTAAACGTTTCCCTCTATAATATACAGTTGGTTCTCTTCAGCTTACTAGTGGGGCGTAAATTTGTGTTTGATGCTGACCTGGTCAATGCCACGACCTTTGCACTGCAGAATGATCACCTCCAGTAACTTGGCAGCATGGCATTCTGGGTCCTCACCTGGATCACCTGTCAGAACCTGTGTAAAGCGACACACTCAGGTTAAACTTGCCATGATCACAAACGCTGGTTTCTTACATCACACTTTACCAGCTGCACCATTTTACCTTCTTGCACATGCTGTAGATGATCTCCAGGTATTTGGTGTCAGAAAGGAGAGTGTCTGTGTCAACTGTGACATAATTGTGAAGAAGAGGCATCATATCTGAAACAGAAACATGTTAACTTTCACACAGATGAATTAATAGCAACATAAATCCCCAGCTGTTCTCCCTAGAATCATTATATTGGCTGATATAGGCTTTAAAGAGTGCATTGATTTGATGCTCATGCTCAGTTAAAAAAAACTTTATATCTCACTGAAACCAACATTCATGAATGGCTCTTGGTCCAGTACACACCTGTGAAGTAGTCAAATCCATCCTGCTGGAAGACTTCGTACACCAGTGGAAGGAGCTGCCACATCTGTGGCGACACCTGCTGGCAGGTCAGGCTGTGAGCCAAAGACAGGATCTCTTCATAGAACTCTGGAGAACAAAATAAATCAAAAAAGACAAAAAGGTTAGTCGCTGGAGCTAGATAAAGTCTGCTTATTATTAATAGGTCATCTCTTGGGAGTGCAGATAGAGTTTCAGATCAACATGCTGGTGGAATGTGGAAGTGCAGGAAGGACCAGTTCTGCTTACCCAGTACATGCTGCTGCAGCACAGTGCCAATCACCTGCAGACAGATGCCCTCTAGCTGCTGAGTGATCTGGAAAAAAGCAATGGTGATTTAATCAATAAAATTTCTCCAAATTATTCTCCCAATGCAGTAGTGTATGTTCCAGAACAAGGCTCTTGATTTAATATACTAGGTAAATAAATGACCAGTTATTTGTTTTGTTAAAAAACTGGTGTTTTTTTTTAACAATTTAGCTTATATACACATGGTGTGCTAATTTAAAAAAGATGAAAATGTGCACAAAAGACTAAATTACAGGATCCAATTTCAGGATCAAATTATTTTAAAATTCAGTATGTGATTCTAATACTGATTTACTATCTTTGCTACACTGTAAACATGACCAATCAGCTTAAGGTATTAATCTATGGTTTAAATTACTTAGTAAGTGATTTTTTTTTTAGGTCATATTAGTTATATGAATGAGGATAAACACTTCTTCATCATCAGTGGTTTTGTGCTGTAACTGATAAGTCAGCCCTGTGATGTCACCTGGCCTCTCATATCTCTCCATTAACTGAAGAGGTTGCATTTTCCTGTTAAAATAAAAATAGTCCTTATTCTTTGTAGCAGAGTGACATCCATCGCCAATTGCTGAAACCTAAACTACTGAACCGTTATGCAATCAAAAGAACCCTCAGTGTAAAGCAATGCTTGGTCAAATCCAATGGCTGCTTGGCTTCGAGCGCCAGCAGTCCAATGTTGCGGCAGACATGGTGGCAGTGTGCCCCGACACTATTTCTAGCGTCTGCCTCAGCCTCTGAGTCACTTTGAACATGGTGAGAACACAGCGTGTTCCCTGGAGTTGGTGGGTGGCTGAAGTGTGTTGGCAGAAACACAACAACAGACCAGAGCTGTTTCTGCATATGAAGTGGCATTGAAATGAGTGATCAACCAGGAGAGAGTGTATGAGTGTGAGTGTGTGGGTAGCGTGCTTTGTGGCTATGCTGCTAACCTCTTTGTGGTCCTCGACTACACTTAGCAATGTGTCAATGGTGTTGAGGATGCCCATAGCTGTCACAGCCTTGTCATCTCCTCCCTCCTCATCAGGGCCCGTCTGAATCACCTGGTTGAACGTCATAGCCTGCCAAGGAATGGACAATGAGACTATTATGATTGCGTCCGTGGATTTTTATTATTCACACATTTCGACATCAGTCTGACACAGAACAGGTCAAATCTATGACATCTGGTGGTAGTTTTCTCTTGAGAGCAAAATAGATGGGTATGCAAGTGAATCACAGTTACTGTCTTGGGGGGGGGGGTTTACACTAAAAAGAAGAAAATCAGATGTTACAATTAGGTGAGACAGTTATGATCCTGATATTTTGAATTGAATATATTTTCAATTAAATATATTTTCATGTTTCTTTTGATATTATACAATGAGTGACTTATCTTGGTTGCCCTTCCCTCATCTTAATTAAGTCTGTCATGTATTGATTATTTCCATATTGGAGAACTTTTAGACATTTGTGTTTCTCTTCCCACTCATTTGTCGATATCGACATGGAGTCTCTTTACTGATTGCACTTACCAAATGCTGCGTCATCTCCACTGCAATTGGAGTGACCTCCTCGCTGTATTCACAGATCATCTTCTGGATGACATTGGTGAGGTCATCGTTCTCCGTCTCCCTGACAATGTGCAGGAGTGCCTGCATCACTGGCCGGATGAAGGGAGTGATGTATTCTTTGGCTAAAGAACACAACCCACAAGTTAATTTAGATGCTCCAGGAAAACTAATGAGTGATACATTCTCAAAAAGAGAAATCACTGCATAAAGTGCAGTGAGTAAACACTAGCTGCATGAATTTACTTGCTCACCTTTCTCCTGGTTGCTGATGAGAACCTGCAGAGCAATAGCAGCCTCCACCTTAACTGGCATCTCATTGTCATTGATTAGACAAAGGCGGGTCAGCTCAAGAGCCGTCTGAAGGTTCTGATCACTTTTGAACTTCACCTCACAGAAGTAATGCAGCACCCAGCAGGCCTATATGAAAACAAAAGTGGAGGAAATGTGGCAGAGCTCATTACATGACCTAAACACAAGACAAGCAGTGGGACAATATAAACTAACTTATGTTGATTCAAAGCCATTTTATTCAGTAATGATAGCACATGACTCTTTGGTCTCCCTGTTCGGAAATGATCACTTACTCTGGCTCTCATGTAGCCCAGTTCACTGCGGAACAAGGGGAAGACATGATTCTGCAGCATGAACTCCATCTGGTCCTTATAAATTTTTTTCTGTGTAGGATAATGAATAAAAACTGTCAAGTTTCACAAGGAAGTCAAACAGTTTACAGCACAAAGCCTGTATGTTTTGTATTGTCAAGTTTAACAAATACACATCCAAGGCTTGTTTGATACTTTCTAGAAAGAGGCTGAATGTGCATGATTTGGTAAACAAAACTTCAACGTTTCAGCATTTGAATAGTTTTCGGCCCACAACTATGAAATATGACAACGAATTTTAACCCCAAAAAAAGCTGAGTAGGCACAATAGTTGACCATCTCTCATAGCTACACTAGCTTCTACAAAAATGAATGTTCAGGGCACTAATGGCGAAAAGCAGAAATGTATGATAAAAATCCAACTTGCTGCACCATGTTACACATGTTCAACACATTTTTAGCTCAGAACAGAATTCAATCTTTTTAATCTGTGTGGGCAGACAAAAGGAATTGTCAAAGGAGTGGTGTAAACAAGCCAGCTGACAGCTACCTACCTTCAGCAGGATTTCAGCCAAAGAGCCTATCATGTGGAGGGCACCATCCTTTTTCCTGGGGTCAGAAGCCGGATCAGTGAGAATCTGGTAGCAGAAGCCCATCGTCTTTTGCAGCACCTAAACCAGGCAGGAACCAACATACTAGATTAGGGCTCATCCAATATAGATTACAGGTAAGAGGCAGGTCACTTTTATTTTATTGTTTTGGAAAAAACAAGTTTCAAGGAAATACAATAACTCACCTCTTTCCTCTTATTGCAGGCAGTAAAGAGGAGTGTCTGGGCTGCTGTTGTTGGAGAGATAAAGTCCTCGAACACATCTAAAAAGAACAACACAGATAAAAAAAAAAACAAAAACAGTTAGTCACCACTAATGCGCCAAATTTCTTTTTGATCACAGGCATTATCTTTCTCTGCTTACCAAACTTCATGCGGATGTACTCGTAGGGATCCTCCTGCCACAGTTCCTCATCACTGTCTGTGTAACACATGAGGGGGAAAACCACATCCTGAATGATGCCCTAAATAACAAAATGAAAAGTCACAGTCAGGGAGAAGGAAATTGACTTGTAAATAATATTGCGTCTTTGATCTTTCAGCTGGAACCATGAAATTTGGCAGTGGTGTAACTTAATGCTTTTACCAGTTACACTATTAAGACAAATGCAGTTTCCATAACGTTACTGTACAACTAACTTGAGGCTTACAATGTACTGGGCTGTGAAATGTCTTGTAGAATTTTTAACACATTGTATTTATACCTGGATGTGTGGTTTGAGGTTTCTCCATGTCAGAGCATGTGCTATGCCCTGGTTGATGTAGTTGAGTGTCTGTTGGAGTACTCTGGGAGCCACATATTGCTTTTCCTTGTACTGGTATAAGACTTTGAGCAGCACCTTGTACAAAAATGTGCAAAGACATTTCTTGTAATTATGAGCTGCACTCCAAAAGATGCATGGCATAAAATGACATTACATTACTTTTAAATTTTACCTGCTGAGCAGGAACTGCATATTCCTTGAGGAAAAGGTCAGCAAACTCTGTGTACTCTTTGGTTGTGTTACCTGGGCTTCCATACCTGCAACATTGGTTTAATATAGTAAACGCAATTGTTAAACATGTTTGCATTTTTTTTATTAAAAACACACGGACAATTACTAAAAAGCTACCTCTCAAACAGTCGTGCCAAGATGTGAAGGGCCCACTTCTTACACTTCCACCAGGGCAGCTCAGGTCGCTCATCCTCATCAATCTGCATCGTCTCCTGCACAGACCGAGGACAATATTGGCAAATCAGCTTGTGGGGAACTTAATTTTGCGTATTTGTAAGGAGTGATTGGGCATATTGGTGCAGTATGAATAATTTGGTCCCTTACTGGAGGCACATCTCTATCAACTACTGTCTTCAGGATCTCCATCCATTCTGTCAGGTTCTGTCTGTTGATGAGTTCCAGGGGGAGGTTGTACTGTGGAGATGAAAAACTCTAATTAGACCAAGTGTTCAGCCAAAAAGGGACGTTAAAAATTTAAAAATAAAATATCATTTCAGTTAACAAACAAAGCTTATTCGCTACTACTTCAGCTCTTTCAAACATTGGTTGAGCAAAACTTAAAGAAATGTTTTTTTCAAAGCTTGTAAAATATAGATAAGATCATGTTTTTTTAAAACTGAGGTTTAAAAAAAAAAAAAACAAAAAAAAAAACAATTGACATTCAAACCCAGAGACAGGAGACCCCAGCTAAAGAAAAACTGACAGGTAATGTGAAGTTACCTGGAAGAGGGCATAGAGGATTTTGAAGATCTGTTTCTGAATAAGGACAGAGTCACTTGAGTGGTCAGGGAGCAACTGGATGAAGCGGTCTTTCAGCATGGGCATGAAGATGTGCATGGCAGCCACCAGAGGCTGACGCTCTTCTGGTTTCTTATATCTGTTTCACACACCCAGGTTACACATCAGTATCGCAAGCATAAGTTTAACCTGTCCTGCACTATGAAAGACTATCAAATAAATATATCAAACTCTTACTCACTCATAGTTTTTGACAAGCTGGTAAAGGCAAAGCAAGATGCCCAGCCATCCTGCACTGTTGTCTGACTGCAGGTAGAAGCCAATCTTGTCTACGATGGTCGTCCACTTGCCGGGATAGTCATGCTTGATCATGTGGTGGATACATGTTGTCAGCTGGACCCTGACAAGTTTAAAGAGGCAGTTATAGATTGGGTAATTAAGGAAGCTACTCTCGCTCTACTCTGCCGGCAGGCTGTGTGGTTACCTGATGCGCTCGGGGGAGTGGATGATGGCCTCCACAATGTTGTCTCGAATGAACTGCCTGTCTTCCTCAGGGATGTTATTAACAGGCGTCTCTGTGCCTGAACCGTCTCCATCACTCCAGTGCTGGGTTATCATGTTCTTAAGGTAAATCACACCTAGACAGAGAGATAAAAACAAGGGTCAGCAATTTAGGGCTCTTTCAGCAGTTTCTGCCTGGTAACCCAACTCCTAATGTCAAACAGCTTATTAATGAAACCATTTAGCTATTAAACGGTGCATAAAGTCATTTTCCCAACCAGAAAAGTGTCAGATTTAATTATTTTGCAAGACATAAAAACTTGCACATTTTACTTTGAAGTGTTTCACTGAATATAAAAAAGGTTGTGACTAAAATCTACAACTCAAAGAGGACTTTGCAAATAACATTACATCCCATTATTTTTTTTTTATTACTTTCTTCAATTGAGTATAAAACTAACTAAAACACTATGTATGATTTAAAGTTCAACTGGGTTACAACCTCATGTGAATGTATACCAATTATATTGGCTGTATTTAAATCACTGTGACTTTGTACAACACTGTGGTGCAAAATCAGAACCACCTCAAGCCTAGGCTGCGGGAATCAATTCTTCCATAGGCGGTTCAGTAGTTTTGAATGTGGCACAAAGGTGTCAACTGGGTTCACATCTACAATGTGGGGCCCAACTCTGAGTTCTGTGGCTCGCAGAGGGAGAGGCATCTGAGGGCGCAGAGGAGCGAGAGCTGGGAGGTGGATGTCAGACTGCTGACACAAATGTCTACACTGCTGGCTGGGCAATCATAATCCAGCCTATTAATGCTGACAGAGCATAAACCCCTCCCCTCTGCCTATGACCACCAAACTACACCATTGCCCAACACAGCAAAGCCACTAAGAATCTGTCAAATCTATTAGATGCATAGACAGAAGAAAAAAATACTTCTTGAAAATGTGTAGCTGAATGAAATGGCTACAAGCTTAATAAATGACTAAAAATGGCAAATTAAAAGAAAACATGGAATAGGCTTAAACAAGTGGTTTTTAAAAAAGCCCACCCCTTGCACTTCATTAGAAAGGTGTCATTTGTAACATATGACAACGTGTCAAGGGTCACTCCAAATAAATAAAGGACCTTATAACCAGATTAACCTGCTGTTCACTATATTCTTTACGGTAGCCATCTTTGGCTGTTACTAGTTGCTGTTGCTGGCAAATTAGCTCAGTAGCTAACATGCGCAGCCGGTGGCTCTGTTAGCTGAACGAGCCAGTCTGAACCCGGATCTAAGGACACTGGGGGGATGGTGTTTTACCGCAGGCAATGGAACAGGGCTCTCCAACTATGCTGATTTTTCAAGGGTGAAACTTCTTTCTTCTACCGCACAAGTACAACTGAGGGGAAGGAAATGCAGTTTGTGGTCTTTGATGCAATAATGGCACGACAATTGAAAGTTCGTGTCCAAAAAAAAAAGCAGTGTCATTTTTCGACACTCTGACCAGACAAAATTTCATTTACCCTCTTTTTCAGTTGGCAGCAGAAATCTAAGTAGCAGCAGAGATTTCAAAAACTCACCACTCACTGAACATGCTGCCAGTACTGATTAAAATACAACTCAAACCCACATTCAAACACACTGTCCAGAGGCAGTCTGTTATAAAACTGATATGAATGTATTTGATTCATCTATTCACTCAAAAATTATGTAAAAACTGTGTAATGAATTAAAAAATACAGAGATTGTTTCTACATTAAAACCAGACCTTTTCTATGTTAGGACTGCCAAGATCGACCTAGAAAGAAGCTTAATAAAAAAAAAAAACCTCAAGTGACTGACTAAGCTTTAAATGAACAGAGTGAGTGTAAGAAGCGCCAATACAGCAAATTAAGATGATGTGCGTTTGTGATCAGCTACATTTGTGATATTATTCCAGTAGCTTTCTGTGCAGTCTGGATGAGCTGGTCTTTTTCTATTCTACTCTAAACACTTACAGACATTTTTCCTACAGCTGGAAAAGTAGTTCATTGCACAAAAGCTGAGCCGTACAACAGCTTAATTTGCTAGTGCAGTTATGAATACATGGGAGGTGAACACAATGATTCAGATACAGTGTACTTCCTGCAACAACTTTTTTAACTTTTAACATTGATTTTTTTCCCACCACCAACACCTTCCTCACAGTGCAGCTTTCGACTAAAGCAAAACAAGCTATATTTAACCAACTCCACGTGTCCACTGCACTTCAGTGTGGCACTTTAGCCTCACAAAAACACTGTGAATCATGTATCATCGCTAAATCATCTTTTTCAAACTATTATATAAGTGACCTGTTTAACTTGGGACCATGGAGAATATCTAGTCTATTTCTCATAATGCAGTCTGACCAAATTTGAGTCAGATGCAGGATAAGGTGGTAGGTTACACAGTGCCAGAGTTGTTATGGCTTGTGACCTTATGTGGCTTCAGTTGACGTGGGGGGGTGGGGGGTGGGCAGGTATTAAGAGTCAAAATTGTTTTGAAACAGTATCATAAGACACAAAACAACATCATCAAAGCGATATGAAAATAAAAAGGGATAATTCATTTTCCTAAGCAAGTGTTATTGTGCCTGTTATTTTTGTATGCACAAAAGATTTAAACTAAATAAAAATTGAAGAAAAACAATCCAGTAAGCAGACCAGGTGAAGTAATCATTCTCTGTCACAATCTTTTAACTGCACATTTCAATTTCCTTTTTTTTAAATAATAGGATGCAAGTTTATGCTTAATCTGAGAGCAAATCCCTAACATCAAGTTTTGTGATACAGTTTTTACAAAGGGACATCTGGCACCCTAACCTGCCTGTGTTACATCTCCATCCTGGCTTTTTAAATCATCCTTCAACTCTGATTACACAAATCAGATAACTGTAAAGACATGCTGTTCTCACCTATTAAGCTACCAGCAAACAGTAGGGATTTCCTTTTAAAGAATTCACTTTCATTTTCATTATAACATTATATAAAAGTTAGCCAAGTGAAAAACTATTTTTACATGTCAATGTTTTGACTCACCTGCTTGCCTGACAGGCAAATCCAGCTGATCAGACATGGTGACACGCAGCAGAGTGGACACAAAGTTTACCTGGGTGTGACCCTGTAAATCAGATTTGAAAACAGCTGAATGTAAACTGGTAATAGACTCTGGAACACTTGAAATCTCAGATTTAAAATACGATTTGGTTTCACATTGTTTTGCATGAAACCTGCAAATTGCTAATACATTGCAGGGAGATGACTGTGGCTTTATGCTAAATGGTGAATATGCATTCATCAAAGGGAGCTTGGGGATATTTGGTTTTCATCTGGCAAGCTGCGTACCTATTATGTTTAGCGTTCAGGTGTTTTTAAGTCATACAAACACAGTTGCTAAGCGACTGACATTAAAAACAGATATTGGATTGTTACCTTTTCAAAGCTGATTAATTTTGTGCTTTGCTGCATTTTAACATTAGGTTTACAAAACAAAAAAAAGTTCCATAGGTTCCAGCTTTAAAATATCATTTAACAACCTTTCAGGCTGTCAAAAAAAAGGTAAAAAATAATGAACATGGCATCAGAGTGACTCATTCAAATAAACTGTTCTCATAAGTACGGGTACTCACATTAACCAGTTATGATTCATAACAGCGTAGGTCTTTTTCAGGCAATAACATTGATTTAGAAATCTAAGTCAATGTTCTAATCTGAAACATGATAAAGCAATAAAGTGATCAAGTTTACAACTCATATATTTCCGGGTCACTGCCTCCTACACAACTACAGCTGCATTGGGCTGCTCCATGTGAACTTGTAAAAGTACCATATGAAGATAACCAACTGATGGTGTGTGCATCAGTCAATAACAATTATATGGCTAATTCAAAGAGTGTATTGGTATGCAAAGTTCCACCACAGTATTTGCAGTATTTCCTTGCAGCTCCTATGCGTGAACACACTGTAATAAAGAATTCTGTAAAAGCTTAGTCAATTTGATCTGGCCTTTTTCCATGAAAAACAAAGTCAGAGTTTATGACTAAGCAAAGTACTGCATTTACAAACTATGTACTTCAACAGTTACTCCATCATCATCAAGAAGACATGATTTTTTTCTTAACACAACTCAAATAACTTCAGCCAGCTATCTAGGAACTTTCTCCCATTTTGGCCATTCAAGTGAGCCATCACTTTCAATGGATATGTGGGTTTAAATAATAATAAAAAAAATCTCAAGCCCTTTTCACTGGAAAAAATTTACTAGGAGGAATGATTACTTGACTGGGGCAAAACATACTCAACACATGTGTTATGACAGGATTGTTGTTGTTTAATTATGAAATATATGATAGGCCTAAATCTGTAGTACTTGTTATTAATTTCTTAAGTGTTAGTGATTTACAGAGCAAGTGTGTAGATGTAGAAGAATAGCAGGGCTTAACCATTGCCAAAATTTGTCCGTTTAATACCAGTGTCTCAAACAGAGACAAATTTGACTTGAAAACAAGTAAAGGCTTCATTCCTGCATAAATTTAATCTAGTCCAGGCAATCGAGACAAAATCAGTGAGCTCCAGACAACTTCTGGGATAAGTTATTTAAAATAATTCCTTGAGGGCTTCAAGTGATTTTAAGCAGGGTACTGCCCATTCTAATTATTTACTATAATCTTAAATATTTAAAAAGTCGAAAACAGAGTGGCACAGAACGAAGCTCCATAAACTACACAACCTTTAGTTATAGTTTAGTCCATCCAGTTCGGTTTAAATTGTCACATGTTATATTATTCAGCTGGAAAAACCTTGTTAACACTCCATCACAGTTTTCTGACATGTCAAGAGAGACAAAATTTTTTAACTACACAGTCCAGCTGCCTCAACCACTGTTGCTAAGTTCGTCAACGTTAGCTCACATGGAACTAGGCTAACGTAAGAGTAACATTAATGATGTTTTTGATGAAGTATATGTAAACTCACTAATCAACTATTAAATGTGGCTATGGCATATAACAATTAAATAAAAGAAAAAAACTTCCCCGTTGTTAATCTTATTCCCTTGTTAAAGAATGTCATTACTTCAGGGCTTGTCACAGTGACACGTGAGCAGCAGCTATGTAGCAAAGCTATGGCAGCTCATCCAACTAGTACCGAAGTTAGCTAGCTGACATTAGTCACACGGTTAGGAATTAGTATCATGCTAATGAAAACGCAAACAAGCATACGCCCGACATTCTCATAGCTTCATTTGTGGTTTCGACACACCAGTCTAATTATTATTGTGTCATATCAGCTCCGTAATTATACAAAACTACACTGAAACTGTGTGTGACGAGCTAGCAGCTACAACGTTATGGGCTAGCTTGGTAGCATTAGGGACACTGTTGGCTCAAGATGAAGCTAACGTTGACGTTAGTTACTGGCACACGAATGTGTCATCGAAACAGAAAACGACATTGAAATCATGCTAGTGGCTCTACACAAGTGATGGGAAAAGAGAAAATGGAATCCCTATACTTGTCGAAAACCGGACATAAGCTCTCGATCTCAAGGAAACGGCAGTACAGCCCTGTCTGCGTGATCGCACCATCTTGATGTTGTTAACGGCCGAGGCCCGATTCGAGACCGCGCCACAACCTCCATCACAATTAATGGCTAATCTCAACTTTTACCTCGTTCAGCTGTCTCTCAGCGGCCTCCCGCAGATTAGGGTCCATCGTCCCCCGAAGGGCCTCGACCAAAGACTCGGGATCCATAACGAAAACTCTGTTTACGGCTCGGATTTTAATATTTCAGAGGTCTATCAATTCCCAGTCACTGCGCACATGGACGCACGGCTCTCCGGTTACCCGGCGCGAAAGGAAGCAGTGAATGAAGTACCCGGATAGATCAGCGCCAAATTTGTGCAATACGAGCATCCGGAGGCGACAGTGTAGCTATGGGGGTTGTAGTTTCCAGCATTGTTTTAGCGAACCTTGTACAATAATTCACTGAAAGAGAAAACATGCCCCTCTACTGGTTATCTTAAATCCAGAAATTGATAAGAGAAAAATCACATTTAATTTTCAGCAATATTTTAATTTATTAAGGGCCCACTTTAGACACCTTGGGTAGATATATGAAAGAGTTTCAGATATATAGTCTTTGATGAATATTTTGTACATTTTTCATCTAATATAACCTAAAATACATAAAATGTTGTATTTAAAATTGATGTGAACCAACCTTCTGTGAACCCTATATGACCTTTTGTGAACCTCTGTCATTACGGAGGACCTGAGGGCAATATAACTCTTGTTAAATTTTTTTTTTTCATGGACATATTGTTAATATATGCATAACAATAAATAAAGATGGTCAATTAAGGCAATTTGTGTCGTAAATGGGATAATAGTAACTTGTGTAAAATGTCCTATGCAAAAAAGTTTGCCTCTGCTAGCATCTTAGAGGAGAAGATAGTCTGTATGTCCTCGGAGTGTGTACATATTAAAGTCTTTGGCACTGTCCTGCAAAACAAGACATTCTGCGATACAGAATATTTCCACTGTCTAATGTGAAATACTTGAATATATGATACTTTTTCATGAATTTGAACCAAAATCCAACAGAACTTTTATTATACCCTACAATCACAAAACCTGGGTCATTATGGTTTTTTGCTTGGCTTACATTTAACAATCTGCAAAGACTGATGACAATAACAGCTGTGCATCTCTAATGAGTACACACACTGTTCCTCCTTCTCTTCTTTAAAAATGAACAATATACATGTTATTACTACAATGCTAAGCAGTCTATATGCAATTTTGTTTGTTTCAAAAAGTCTGTCCTTAAACCAAACAACTTTTATACAGCAAAAGTAGCAAAAATACACCTATGTAAAAATACTCCATTACAAATACAAGCACCGAAGTTACAATCGTGATGTAAACACAGATGGGTTCAAAGCAGCATGTTACTGTCATGGTTTTATTAGTATATGCCTTTTGTATCATCACATAGTTAATACAGATGGATTAACATGAAAGAAGCATATCAATGTCGCAACTCACGGAAGTGGAGCTAATTTCCTCAGTGCCTCAGTGTAAGTCACATATCACATCTTTGTATGTAAAACCTTAGGATGCAAGACAAAGCCCTGCCATTAAAGCTTTTAGATAAACTGAGCTGAGTAACAGTCACAAAAAAGAGTTTTTGTTTCATTCAATATGTAAACACCTCAAGCAAAAGCAAAAAAAAAAAGAGTGACAGCCATTTCAATCCCACCATTACACAAAATATTACTAATGCAGTGAAATAATTTTGTAGTCAAAACAATCGGAAACATGCTAGTTTCCAGTGTTAATAATGGACTTGTAGCTGTAGGGCATTAACACATGAAAGACAATAAATGATGAGACAATAACGGGAAATAGGGCCGGCAGAGGGCAACGTTTAAGTGCGACAGAATGTGGAGACAGTATATAAAAAAGGAAATTGCTATTTGGTAATCTGAGGACAAATTAGCCGAAAGGACGACTCCGAAATGTATAAAAAAAATGAGGGAGAAAAAAAATGACAATAGCAATATTGCAACATGGAAGATGCACCGAAGAAGAAGAAGAAGAAGAAGAAGAAGAAGAAGAAGAAGAAGAAGAAGAAGAAGAACAAGAAGAAGAAGAAGAAGAAGAACAAGAAGAAGAAGAAGAAGAAGAACAAGAAGAAGAAGAAGACTGAAAATAAGACTATATACCCTGCTGGGGGCGCTGTTGTAGATGGTACAGGGTCTGTCTTACTGGATACGAAGGTAAGAGGTCAATCTTTGTAACGTGTCAGCAGGCTGTCAGCGTACCGGTGTCACTCGACCTGCCGGCTGTTGCTGTACACACATCATCGGTAACTCAGCTGACCTCGACGTTATCTCTGAAAATGGCCAAAAAACGTAGAGAAAGACGAGAGACCGACGGCTTGTCTTTGGTACAAGAGGAGGTGAAGGCGAATACCAGTGACTCACAAGTACTGAAAGGTACGGGTTATGGCTTTGGTGGCTAACTGTTAACCTTAATGTAAAACAGAGTAAACCAAACACTTAAAAGCGATTCATAAGGTGTAGCATTTTAGCGACACGACAACCTTATTTGTTTTTTTCTTGAGGCCAGTGCGGATAATAGAACAGAAGCTAATGTTGGTGGCTAGTCATTTAAACACAACTGATTAAAGGAAACGTTAGCCGACCATGACTGCGATTGCTAGCTTAGTAAAGTCACGGCTAATGACAAAACATAACGCTGTCGTTTTGAAGCGAGTAACGTTTGAGGATCAGAGTAACGGTACTTCCCCCACTATTGTTCCTCTGACAGGCTTAAATACATAAACGTCTAACTGAAAATTTACTAACCAACTATAACAGTATTTAGGATTTTAACTCACGAACCAAAGGAATCACAAAGGTAAATTAATTATTTGTAAAAAAATGCCCGACTATAACGTGCCAGAATTTGACAAAATGGGTTATTAAGTAAACTATTAGTTGAAGACAGCAAAAAGCAGCTGCAGTAAGGGAAGACATTCATGATAGCTGAATATGCTTTCTCAACCCAGGTTGTCTAAAATTTTCAAAAAAGAATTTCCATGTTTTAATACATTGTCTTAAATTTCCTCTAACAATAAATGTCAGTCTCCCTTAAGCAAAGCAGTCTTCTCCACTTAAAGGCTTGGTAAGGGCATTTGCATAAAAAGAGAGCAATAATTTTCCTAGCCTGAAGAGATTCAAGTTATCTGGGTGTATACCAAAAACGCATAGCGTCTCTTGGCTCAGACTCATCATGTAACTCACCTCTCAGTTACATGTCTAGTTTGCTGTGGTTGGTTAAACAAACCACAAAAAGGTACACATCCTAAATCATCTAAATGACACCTGAAATCAATTTCTTTTCCATAAATTATTTTCAGATGGCAGGATTTAATAGACCGTCTCAGAAACAGCATGAGTCTGTCTCAAGGGTGACTCTGTTCTCTGTCGGGGCTCGAGCAAGTGATGCAAAACTCATACCCAAATTGCACAAAGCTCCCTCACAGCTATTGGTCTGTTTTTATCATAACCTTCTCTCACTTACTTGGTAAATAACTTTTTCTCTTTCTCCACAGAGGTTCAGCACACTGCAGCAGGGTCAGCACGCATGTCTCTGCTAATTCTGGTGTCTATCTTTGCTTGTGCTGCCTCAGTCATGTACCTGGTTTACAGGAACTTTCCAGAGCTTCCTGAGTAAGTTGTTTAATGGATTATTATACTCAGTTAAATAATGGTGGATTTTCATCACTGGAAATTAGGACTTATTATGTATTTACAAATTAAATTATTAACAGTCATAAAAACAATGTGCACTTTGCATGTTGGATTTGGGGTTTGTTTATATTTTGATTGCTTCAATATGAACTTTTGAATAAAACTGTGACCTATTATCTTTACTGCCATTATTACCAAAATTAATTCTGTATTGCTGCCTCCCAAGTGAAGGATACAATATTTTGTATATTCAGCAGTAGCAAAGCCAGAAAAGTAAACTGAGTTTATAGAGTAGATAAAGGATACAGGTTCGCAAATAGATCAATAAAAAACATTGATGCAGTGCAACATGGGGTGGGCTTTGTTTATAGTTCTGTACTTGATGCAAAACTGTAATTATTTTGTTGATGCTAAAGTCTAAAGTAAAGAAAATGGCTGCTACAAAACCCTTTAATACTGTATACATAATGTAATGCTTATTTACTGGGCAAAGCAATAGTTACAAAGTATTTACAAAGAGACATTAACTGGATAAGAAAGACCAGTTAATACAGTCTGCTGGCCAAAACACAGATGCAACCAGACTATAAAACAAAATTACATCGGGAAAATATCTATGATTACAGGTGCATGTTGCCATGCTCCAGTTACATTTTTACTGATTTAACTTCTCTGTAAATTAAGTAAAAGCTGTTATAAAAGCTCAATTACCTAACCAACTTCTGTCACTTTAAGGACTTAGGTTTCTGGTTGTAGGAGGACAGCCAGTAAATGTAAATGAATTGAGTTGATTCTAACATCCTGACTTGTCACAAAACTAAGAGCCTAGCGCCGTTGTAGCGTTGGATCTACATTATGTTGTTAAAAGTAGCCTTGCAGCAGACGGGCCCACTTAGACACAATCAGGTGAAGGTGAACGGTTTGTGTGTAAATGCAAATCCTATCTTGGTATTCCCTCATAGCAGGGTTGTTCAGCTCTGATCAGCCAACCAGCTGATTTGGCTACAGCAGCGTGGTTTGCGTCTTTCAAGGTGGCTGCGTTGTTTGTCTGTTTTTAATCCAGATGGGAAATTGTCTTGAGGGGTTGTATTATGATGAAATCAAACAGAAAATGTCTATGTGAAAAACAAATGACTGAAGATTTTAATTTCCTTTTTTTTGTTTTTCAGTGATGAAATGGAGAAAATCAAGATACCTAAAGACATGGATGATGCCAAAGCATTAGGAACGGTGCTGTCCAAGTATAAAGACACGTATTACAGCCAAGTGTTGGTGGCCTACTTTGCAACATATGTTTTGTATCCTTTGAGAGAACATAAACACATTATAGGGAAACTATATCTCAACTGTGCTTCTGTTAAAAATGTTTCCATTCATTCAGGACCAAGGGGCAGTCTGGGTTGTAGTGACAGTTTGTTGCAACCATGGGATGCTGCCCTGACAGACACTGACTACTGCTTTTTAAGTTGTTTCCTTTTAGTCCTTCAACAGGCATCCCTTAAAAAGTTCAATCTTTACCTAATGTAAAGATTATGTGTGAGTGGTAGCTGGAATGTGCAGACAGTCAAATGTACAGAGGGAGGAATATGCTTTTGATTTGTTACTTATTATTGTACATTTATTTTTTTGCTTTTTTATTTAACATGTTTCTGCCTGTGTGAATACTATATGGTTTTTCGAAGCCATTTGCCTTGACGCTTTTTTCAGCCTCCAGACATTTGCAATCCCTGGATCTATCTTCCTCAGTATCCTGTCTGGGTACCTTTACCCTTTTCCTTTAGCTCTTTTCTTAGTGTGCTTGGTGAGTAAGGAAGAACAGTATGAAATGTGTAATCCAAAACTTTTTTACTGCATAATGAATACCTAGGCACTAAAAAAAGTTACCGTCAATCATGCTCAGGTATGTATTGATTTAGATACTCGTGCTTTCTTTTTGCAAAAACTGATCATTGATGTCCTTGCTGAATTTTTAAATCCGGCTGACAATGCAGCAGACAGTAATGAAGAGAACCTTAAAAAATTAAGTATTATTGACTTTGCTTACATTTTTAATATTCCCCTTTTAAAATGCACAAAGAAAATCTCTGATGTTCAACTCAAGTTAATTTCATTTAAAAGGCCAATTTTCATTAACTTGCTCCAAGGAACTCTAAAATCTTTATAGCATTTGATACCCTCCTATCCTTAGACCCTTGATTAAAACTCTCCAAAAACTCCCTCTCTGACTGGGAAAATTGAAAGATATCTCAAAAAGAGCAATGGAGGAGAGATCTCTCTTCAGAATAGAGAATCAGGTATTAGATGTTGTGTGAACCACATGTTAAGAGGCTATGTTGCATCACAGTCAGTTATGGCCTCACTGGGTTCATATCCTTTTTTCTGCAAAAGTTTTGTTCCTCTTTAAGTCCTCCTTCACTCTACAAAAATGTATTTTTCTTATGTTTATATCCCCTAAATTGTAAGGTCTTGACTATATTGGCTTGTATCTTTGTCAAGTTTGACACTAGAGAGGTGTTTTCACATATATTTACTGCTTTTCTTCACTTTCTACGTAGAGAAACAATGTCAGAAAAAATATTAGTCAAATTAGAGTTTTTGGTATTCTTTGAGACAAGTTGGAGGGGGATTGCTCTTAAAAGTTTTGTGTTAGTAAAACCATGTACTGAAAAAATTGTTCCTTTTTGACTCAGAGTGTCACTAATAGGTGATGTTTTACTGTGACTAACAGGAAAGGCCATGGTTAATGAGTGTAAATGCCAAAACCCTCAGCCTCTACTGTGAAATTACTTGCTTAACCTAAGACTACCCACAGCTGCTAAAAGCATGACACTGATATGTGTGTTTGGAAATTACGGTTTATTCTCACTCCAGCTGTTAAGATTGTGGTTGTCTCTTTCTCATTGCATCAGCCAATCATCATGTGCTTCTCTGCTGTCAACAGTGTTCTGGCCTAGGTGCTTCCTTCTGCTATTTGCTGTCATATCTGGTAGGAAGACCTGTGGTCTACAAATATCTCTCAGAGAGAGCACAGAAATGGTCCCAGCAGGTAAAAGCCTTGATTAAAATTAAAAAATTTACTGTGAATTTAAGGTTTATTTGATAGGTTTTTTTTATTTTGGATTAACAATATACAAAAATTATTTTGTAAGACACATTGTGTGATCTGATGTACTCAAAAACAAAAACAGTGTAGTTAATTATGAAGCTTATGTTGTTCTGTTTTAGAAATTTAAAATTCAGCCAGTTCAGCTCTAAAGGAATTCTCAGTGTGCTGTTACATTTGATTGCAGTGTTTTGCACCAGTACAACTAATAAACTGGTATTTCAGGCCATATGACTTGAAAAACATTCTTCTTGTGGCTTTTTGCTTTCAGGTCGACAAACACAGAAATCATTTAATTAATTATATCATCTTCCTGAGAATAACCCCTTTTCTTCCCAACTGGTTCATCAACATCACCTCACCTGTCATCAATGTGCCTTTGGGGGTTTTCTTCATCGGCACCTTTCTCGGTATGACCATCAATCATTTTCGTCGTGCTTTATTTTGTTATCATTTGTTGTGAACTGACTCAGCTGTATTCAACTTGGCTGCTTCACAGGAGTGGCACCGCCGTCCTTTGTAGCTATCAACGCTGGCACAACACTGTACAAACTGACAACTGCGGGTGAGGCTGTGTCCTGGAACTCTCTGGCTGTGCTCGGTGTACTGGCTGTGCTCTCCATCTTGCCCGTCTGCTTCCAGAAAAAGCTACAGAAGAAACTCGAGTAGAGCGCTAAACACCTTGGCACATCATCTGCAGGCCGATCCCAGCGCCCCCTTCCCTCGGCTCAGGAATGTGCAGCTGTCAGTCAAGTCGCTCTGCCTCAGTCTCATCCACAGCTGCTGATGTACTGCTGGTTGGAGAAACTCTGACCACTGGCACAACAAGCAACTCATTGACCACAAAACGCATGCAGTGGTGGGTTGCTCCTAATGTTTGAAACTGGCCGCTGCCTGCACAAGTTTTTGGTTTCTGTGAATTATGTTGTTTATTGTGGCACATCTTGTAAATAGGAATATTTTTTTTGTTTTGTTTTGTTTTTATTTAAGGCGGTGATCATATGATTTTTGCCAGACTTTTAAAGGTGCTACTTGTAGGATGTTTAAATAAAACAATATTCTACGTATTTCTTTTTTTAAAATGCAGTTTCCAATTGTTTTAAATACCTTATTGCTCTGTATGGCACTAGTGCAGAAATTAGTTTTTTTGTCACAGGAAAAACTTTTACATTTTGCCGTTTCTTTAGCAGTCACACATCAGTAAGACATCAATTACCACATCCTGTTTGTAGCACCTTCTGGCTCCACTACCATTTTAATATGTATTTGATCATGCTTGTGTCATGCTTGCTCAGACCTTATGAAGAATACCATCACAGCAATAACTGTCACACTACTGTTGAAAGTAGATTTTAATTTTTAAAAAGTAAATTTTGATACCTGGTGCTTGCCTTGGCAAATGTATGCAGTGTGAAGAAGGAATGAAACTGGAGAAGAAAAATGTAGGTGTTACATTTGTGAGTTTTTGGGTGAATTCCCATGTTCTTCCCCAAAAGGTGCCTGGATTCACTGCCACACAAATGCCCCTGTTATTGTCCCCCATTTTTTGTTCATGTTAGTAGTGTGAAGCAGCTCTTTGCACTGTGAATGGTAAAGAACAGACTAAGCTAGTGTAATTTTTCCTCACAACACAGGTGATCATTGTGTGGTGAAATGAATGCAACCCATATAATTAGTGAAAAGCCAAACAGAATCATCTTGGCTTGTAAATTGGAAAAAAATGGTCCAGGCTTAGATGGGCGCTCACTGACAATAATACACTTGGTGTGAACTCAGATGTGTCCATCTCTACCCAATTATATAGTTTGTTATTCCAGGATAGAAGTGGAGATACAAAGTATGTACCCCAGTGCCCACAGTAAGACTGCCAATTGATTGATGTATCCAAGCCTTACCTTTCTTTCTTTTTACCATCTTTTTCTTCACCAGGAGAAATTTGTTTTAATGCCTAATTTATGTCATTATTTTTTGTTCTTTAAATGGTTTTTTGAAATAGAGAAATATTTAATGTTCTAAAAAGCTTACTGGCTTTTTTGTTTGTTTGTTTCCTTTTCATTCAGAAAGTGTTTTTTCTCTTTTTGTCCCTGTGTACCAAGGTACATTTTTCCTGTTTAAAAGCTTTCTGGATGGTTATCAGAGATGATGCAGTTATTCTACATACAGGCAACTTATTTAACAGACTTAAACCTCTTAAAATTGCACAGTTATTGAAATAGTTGGTTTAGTACATTCTAAGATTTTCTGTTTTCACTTAAACGTCTTATTATTGAACAGATTTACTATTAACATATGTGAAGCAATTCTACTGTATGACGATGCTAATGTCTAAACATTTTATCCTTTCATAGCAGCAGGTAAAAAGACTAAATTGGTTGTATACTGATGTTTTTCCATGGTTCTGACCAGTTAATGACAGAGCTGCATTTCTACAAATGATTCTTGTTTTGGAAAATGCATCTTCTCGACTAAAATGGTAAAGTCAAGTGGTAAATGCTGGTTCTGAAAATGTAAATTTTGTCTTAATGTTTAAATAAAAGCTAGATTAACTTCTTAAAATTTCTTATTGACACAAAATCTGCCAAGATGATAAATTTTAATTAATTTTTTTTCCTCTCTATCTGCTAAAATAGTTAATCGTATTCTTAACTTCACACTTAACATCCCCTTAATTGGATATTATTACTGTTTTCTTGTTCTATAACCTTACCCTAGATATAATAAGCTAATTCTTGTGTAATCCTCCGTTAACATTTCAGAAAGCAGTATTATTTTGTACTGAGCAGTGATGTATTGCAATATGAAGTGTTTACAGATTGCACATTTCTGTCCTATCTAATCAAATTTTTGTTTTTTAAATATTTATTGAATCATTAAAATTATCTTTGCAGAATATGAATGAGTTTTGAGAGTTATCCATAAGCAGTACATGCTGCAGCTGGGAAATTATTAACACAGGACAATTTTTTGTGCAAAATTGAAATATTAATGATAAATTTCAAAAATTCTTTCAATTCTTTCAAGCCTGGGGTTCCACGCGATTATGTAATTCAATCATAGTGAGGTGAAGAGAGTTTTAGTGCCACCAGGTGGTGTTATTGTAACATAACTGAACGCTAGTTCATTCCCTCAAAGCAAAGTGCTGAATAAGACAGTAAAATACTGTGTCAAATGTACTACGAACAGCAATGACACTTGAATGCCGAGGGGTTTAAAAAGTATCTTAGATGTGCTTGCACCAACAGTAACAGGCTGAGCTCGTGATACTGTTTGTAAACCAGATGATTACAGCTGTTGTGTTGGAGAACCACAATGCACTTCGACTGCAAAGCTCTGATATCTCTGGATGTGTACATCCATGGTTTAAAGTCTGACAGTGAGAAAATTCCCGGAAGTAATGAAAATTTGCTTAAAAATGAGACAATCGGTCGAGTCAAGTTCATTGCTCTGTACGGATACAAAATGATTAGGACGACTATTTTGACATGCGTGCATTAATATACGAGGGGAAAGAATTGTAGCCTACAGAATACAAGGCATACTCAAAATATCATAAATTCTACGATTTTGTCTTAACTTGCAGGCGTATAGTTTTTTTTTCTTAAACCACTGCAAAATAGAAGGTGTGATGCAAATTCACTTTGTGACAGAAGTATTATTTTGACGTTAAGAATTTTTAAGTGTTTATTTTAATCGCTAAATATATCATATTTTTTTTCTAACTACTAGCTTTCAAGGTTTTTTTTTAAATTGTTCTTTCAGTCAATGTAATGTTTATTACATTATATTTGATAGCCTTTTGTTGGGACTTATCTATTCGAAGTTTTATATATTTAGATATTACATTTACGTTTTTATACAACCAGTGTAATATTAATTTTCAATACAATTAAGTCAGATAATTTTGTTTGTGCTTATTTATGTTTTCACTTTTTTCAACTCTATGTTTTAAAAGCTAAGAGACATGCAGTTAAGTGGAAATTTTAATTTTCTTGTCCGGCTGAACTTCTGGTGACGTTTTATTGTGAAGGATCTCGACCGGATGTATTGTGACCGTTGTTAGCAGAACAGGTTAGCTTGGTATCTGTACTGATTTCTAAGCTTCGCAGTAACGTAGCATCCGTGATGGCAGGGAGAAATCACTTCTCCGAGTCCCTTTAATATGCTCCCTGTTGAGGGGACAAGGGTACGACCGGACGAGTCTCAAAATGACCACCGGCTTCAGCTCCGGTTCCTGCCGGTTCGCAGATTATTTTGTGATCTGCGGACTCGACACCGAAAGCGGGCTGGAACCCGACGAACTGTCCGGTAAGCACATTAGCCATCGGGGTAAATGTCGGGCTGATGCTCTAGCAAACAAGGCAGGAAGGAAAGGGAGTGTTACAGCTCTGGGACAACGTTTACAGTTCAGCACTTCATGTATCGTAACGAACCTATCGTTTTGTATTCGTTTAATGTTAAATGTTGGCTATCAATACTAATACACAACGAACAGCAGGTTAGGCCTAGCTCATCTTCTCTCAGCCTGTTTGTCTGTAACGTTAAGCTCGCTGAGATGATGAGGATTACTGACTTGTTATGTCCCTTTCACGCGCTGACATGAATTTTAATTCAAGGGTTGTCGATAAATTCCCTCCTGATGTTTACTCTCTGTATATATAGAAATGATTTGATATTGATGCTGCGCAGTAATGGATTATATATTACGAGCAACACTTTTCTTACTGTTAATTCAGGCATTTGGTGTAGGTTGAAATAATGTTATTACGGCTGATGGTGTCGTCATAGTGGTTCGTAGCTGTCACTAGGTTATTTATAGGAGATCACATATTAAGGTAGCAACGTACACGGGCGGATTGAGCTGTCAGATGCCCCAGGGCAAGACTGGAGCTTGCCCTTTCATCGACCTTTGACATCCTCAGCATCCACTAGAGATCCATATTGTGCACTGCATGCGACCACCTCCTCAGAAGGCACTCCCTTCATAAACAGCTGTATGTATAGATTAAACATCTAAAAAGTGTACAATAGGCTGTGACACAGCTGGATCCTGTATAATTCTGGGACCGTGACCTTTTCTGTTATGATTTTATCTGCATGAACATGTGTTCTGATGAACAAGAGGGGAACTGCATATATAACTGCATGGTGGCCTGAGAGTGCCTGAATTGTTTGGACCCTGAGCACGAACAGTGTAAAATTTGAGCATGGAAACAGTTCTGTTTTATCCCTCATAAAATATCAGATGGAAACATGTTTATTAAATGCACACTTGATTGTAAATGAGAATACATTTTTGGCTTCAGTCAGTAGGAGTGTGAAATATGACAGTATTGTTGGAAGAAACACTTGGAGTTGATACACGGGATTACCAGAACGTTATAGACACTCACTCCAAGATGAATCCTACAACGCTGCCATTTGTGAAAAGCGAATTACAAACATGAACAAAGACATGTAAAAGTAAAGCTGGTCTGCTAGCTATGATAACAAACAGATGGCTTGAAACAGGATATGTGACCAGAACTGCACTTTTAATTTCAGAAGAACATGTTTTAACAAAGACATGCATTTTGTCTTGATCCAAAAGATATCTCAAAAAACTGTTCATGCATCTAAAACATATTGTGTTAACTGTAGATGATGCTTACAGTTGAGACATTATTCTATAGCATTCATGCCTTTAACCATTGTTATGAAAGACTTCTGTTAATGAAATGCATTTGATTTTTCTGTGACAGATGGGTTTGAGTGAAAGGGGTTGTGTAGCCAGTATAGGCTGCCCTAAAGGTGCCCCCAGTTTGGGAAGAATTAAGTAAAATTTGACTTATCCGGGGGTCATGACAGGCTAAAGGCATCAGTGAAGATGGGTCCGAGGGTCAGAGGGTCCTACAGTAACACGACTGCCAGGTCATACCATCAGGGAAACACTAATGTTGAATGGCATAAACAGGTCTGTAAAGACGTAATACAGTTTCAGCTCAACTGATGACTGATAATTGCATTTACTCTAAATGTTGTGTATTTCCCATTAAGGAGAATCTCGTGTTCACTCACGTTGGCGGTTTGTATGCTTTAGTTGGGTGAATGATCTAAGCATAAATCTAACATTATCTAACAGTAAGCCTGTTGTGAGTACGTGTCTTCAGGTGTATAAGCTCTTGTTTACTGTGTCGCTACTCTTGTACTCTACAGTCATCAGGCAACAATCCAATTAGTTCAGCAAGTTTTACTGAATTTTAGACCTTTTAAAACAAAACAGAATCGTTGTTCTGTTGCTGCTCACAAAACAGAGATTAATAGAGATTGATTTCAGTGAGTCTGTTTTATCTCTATTTTTTGTTCCATTCCTGTGTGATTTATTGTGACTCAGCAGGTAGTGAGAGGCCTGCAGAGTTAGCTGGTGGCTGAAAGAAAGTTCTTTTCCCCTTAAAGCAATTACCTAACCAAAAAAAACCTCAGATTTTTAAACCCCAGTACTTCCTATTTTTACTTCCTATAATTCAAGTTCCTGTTTACAGTTGAGCTCAAACTTTCCCAAAATGGATAAAATTAATGGAACATGGAGAACATACACTATTCTGTTGGAATAAAGCACAACAATGATTTAATTGACCAGGCCACAGGCTTGTCTACGCTAATGTGGTTCAACATAAACATGCAACTTTTTCTCTTTGGTTCAGCCTCCCTTCCTCAGTGAACTCAGGTTTCCTACACCTATACAAATGAAAGGATAGAGGAATATTCCATTGATTAGCTGCCCCTCTCTCCTTTAAAAGGGGCACATCAGCTGTGTCATTATGTTCTCATATTTACCTTTCAAATTTTCAAATGCCTTTAATGTCAAGAAATAAGATATTTTTGTATATCATATATCTACTATTGTGCGTTTGACAGCAACATATAGCAGTTCTTGACTGCATAAAAAGTGTAACCAGTTGAAAGCTTGCTCAGAAGTACAAACTGGGGCTCTGTGGTCAAACATCTCTGAAGCTGTTCTAGTTACTGCTGCTGTTTACTGCAGAAAGAGGTTAGGGGCTTGCCCTTATGGCTTTCAGTTTTGAGTTAAAGAGGGGAAATGGTGTGGAAGTTCCTTTGTTACGCATTAAATGTGATTAGTTAGGTAATCATCTGCTATATTTTTTTATGTAATTTGTTTCAGTTAAAAAGTGACCATACAGTAGAAAGTTCCATGTTGTGTTGAATTTGACTCTTTGCATGTGATGAAATCCTTTATTTTTCAGTCCAGTTTTTGACAAGTAAATGTAGTCACTGCACATGTTGTAACACAGTGATGTTGCAGATATAATTAATTTGTGGGCGCTTTAGTAGGAAATCTAAATGCTGAGGAAACAGGAAAAAATATTTGGTGAGATGAAACTGCAGATTTATAAAAAGTGAAGTCAACAATGTGCTGATAACAGATGGATGAATGTGTTCTTCAGAAAAATACTTGAATACTGGTGCTGTAAGAAATAGTTAATTAGTCAGTGAGTCAATTGACAGAAAATCAGCAACTATTTTGATAATAGATTAATTGTATTTTAATTTGTATTAATTGTCATTCTCTGTCTTTCAGTGGAAAAAAATTACCACATGAGGCAATTAAAGAATCCAGAATAAATAATTATAAAAAATAATCATTAGGTGCAGCCCTGTAAAATAGTTTACTCAGCTACTTTATTTTAAGCAGATGCTTGTTTCAACCAAACCGAAGACCAGTTTTGGGTGGCATTATGTCATGAAACGATGAGAGGGCATGCAGCTTTATCAAATTATAGATACAAAGGATAGAAACTTAGGATTCTTACTTACTTAGTAATCATTGGAATTACTGAGCAGATGACTGAACATTATTCTGTAATTATACGCCCAATGATTAAAACATTTTATATCAATTAAAGTAGCTTTGTTTCAAACTTTGCTGACACAGCTGTTGGCCGTTGATTAATACTATGAATGAAATGAGCAAAATCAGACTCTTTTGTTGTTTTTCCAATTATTTAACAGAATCACAATATGTTCCTCATTTTTATTATGGTGCGGTGGTGATTTAAGTACAGTGAAACACAAAGAAAGGGCCAAAACTTTCTTAAAGCACAGTGTTTGGTAGCACAGTGAGGACCTGATTAGCATATGTATGACCCTGCAGCCTCATAGGCGACACTGGAAACACAGGGAGCTGAGGGACATAAGTACACTTGCACACAGGCTCCACTTATTCAAATGCTAAATATCCTTTTGAATTTCCCAGGCAGCCTCTCTCCCCCAATCCTACTCAGCAAACAAATGAGAATGAATGGCCCAACATGAAAGCTGGCTTTAAATGCATAATGTGGGCTTTCATATTTTCATTCAGTTGTTTATTTATGAGCTTTACAGGGTCTCCTGTCATTATTTTTTAACAAAGTCTACTCAAAAATTTGGAAATTTGAATGCAGTTTGAAGAGTCGTTACAGGTCTGACGAGACTTTGAAGGGGCAGTCTATCTTGATCTTGAATCAGAAGATTATTACAAACTCAGAGCTCGAACTTAAGTTCCATTCCACTAATTTTTCCACAGACAATGTCAATCTCTGCCACTTGACTCATGGTTGGGGCACCTCTGCACCTTGAAAATCTCCCAGATTCATTTTCATTACATTAGATGACCAGCGTGATTCATAATGGCTGAGGCTTATGGGTGCTCAGTGCTGGACAAAACTCAATTTGTCAGAAACAAAGTTGAAATAATTCATTTTTAATGTGGCACTGTTGTGTTCTTATGGGGTATTTAATATCTGCTGTCTTCAGGGTCAATATGCTCTTAAGGGACCTCCTGACTTGCAATTCCCTGAATATAAGGTACCTTTTCATACCCCCTTAGAGTGAAGAGTCTTTCCCTGGATAAACTCAGTGTATTGTTCCCTGTTTGGATAAGACTTGGGATAAGAACATATGTAGATGGCCCTGAATGGTGAAGGTTTACATTCTTTCCCATCATGGCAGAGTAATTAAACGTGCACATTCTTGTCTAAAAGACTGCATATTTCCGTGAGTGTAGTTTCCCTGCCGTCCAATCCCGCCACTGCAAACAGATGTTTCGTCAGCTGAATTTTCAGGCCATCATGTGACGTCAAAGCAGTGAAAGATTCAAAGATTTCTTGTCAACCTCTTCCTGTTAGCTGCAGATTTGATCTAGATATTAGTTTCGTTTGTGTTTGTAATTCTCACCGGCTGTTTTTCTCATTTTATGTTTATAACTAAAGGTCCAATGTCTCAAGGCTTCAGAAGTAGAACCTTTTTAACAGCAGGTATTGTGAGATGTGGGGAAAGCCCAGCTGTGATTAATCACAGTAATAAAGGCTCTTGCATTTAGACATCCAGTTTCACAACAAGCCAAAATCTCTGCCTCTTTGTCACCTATCCATAAGGTCAGTTACTCCCAAACAAAGCAGCTGAGATCCCTGAAAGATGTTCAAGTGCTTTTGAACTTGTCCTTCTTCTCTATGTTGTTTTGTTGCAGGCACAATTCCTTAGATTTGTAGTTCTGAATAAGGGGTATGTGACTACTGTGCTCTGAGCTTAATATATGGGTGTCCAAAAAGTCAAATGCATTAAAAAAAATTCCTCGACATATTGACTTTTTTTCTTTTCTTTTTGACAGTAACTTAGTCATGTTTTCTCTTAAAGCTAACCACAAAACAGGATGCTGGGGGTTTTTTGGCAGCTAGGCTGTAAGTGGTGTTTCCCACTGATCTTGATGAGAAAAGACAGCAACGCTGGTGTGCCTGTTTTTCACTAAACTGAGGGGCCTGTTTAGAAACCTTTCCCACACTCTAACAAGTGAATAACTGAAAATTAGAGGAACTGTTTGTGAAATTTGATTCGTTTGAGTAAAAAATAAACGTATTGTCTCTGTTGGTATAAGCTGTGAAGGCTGTGAGTTAAAACTGAGAGTGAGCTATCATGCTCTGTCAGCCTGGGGTCCTTTGGGTGGATAAGTGTTGGTGTTTTTTTCTGATGAGCTATTTTGAAGTCTTAGCAGTGTCCTCACCACATTTTGCTGCGGGCAGTCAAGTCGAATCGTTTTTCAATACGACTTTTTTGTCAGAGAGGTACATCCCTTCATGTGTGAGCCTAGTGGGCCATGCTACAGTAGGTGTTAGAGGGTGTATAAGCACAGTAGGGGTGCAGACAAAGCCGTGGGTGGTCCCTGGCTTACAGGATTAGGAATGAAACAGCGAGGAGCCAGAGCTCAATGACGCTCTACTCCCACTGCTGCCGGTCCACACACTCATGGCATCATAGTCTATTTGTTGGAGAATATGACAAATCAAGAAAATGTTTACGCTTTAGAGTTTGTTGGTGCTCATGCCAACGAGTGCATTTCCCTTGTGAGGCAGTTAGCTTGTAATTAGCACTAAATACAGGTGAAAGGAACACCTGCAAAGCCTACAGGTATGTTTATTACGCGAAGGAGCAGCAAACTGTCATATACCAAGCCATTGTATTTATTGGAAAAAAGGAAAAGGAACAGTGGCAGCATACCTCTTGTTTGCTGTTTCTGTTTTCATTTCCAGGAGTTTCAGTTTCTTTTTTTTATTCTTAATATCACCGTTTCACAATATTTTCCAGTCATTTCAATATCCAATTTCCCTTTTTTTCAGTTTCTTTCTTAGCATGCATTTATGGCCTTGTTCTGGGTTTAGTTTGAGTTCTGCACTGAGCCATTGTTGCAGTTCCCTCCCCTGTTTCCTGTCCTCTGTCTACTGTCTGTTACAAGGTCATAAAAATTGTTCACAATTTAAAAAAATAGCCTGATTATCCTGAGTCGTACAAAATATATATGTGAATAGTTTATCTCATTCTCCTTTTAGTTCCCTTTCAAGTTCATGTCTTGGTCAAATTATTTTCCATACACCACATTTAACACTTCGTATACCCAGTGACCGTGTAAATGATGATTGAAATGAAAATTATGTACCTTAATTTCCTTCCTACCTTCATCTTTTGTCTCCTCTAAAAGAAAAAAACAACAGTCCTGTCAAACTGAGTGACACCATAGAGAAAAACCCTTTGTTCATTTATTCCTTATCATTTAGTGAGGTCATGTTATTTAAGCTTTGGAAAACACTGTGCTATGCTCTTCTTATCTTGTACGTCATACAGGAACATTTTGTACGTTTATGCTGGGATAATCACGTTCTGGATTTTCAACACAAACGTGGCCTCTAACTTGCTCCTCACACAGATGCTTCCAGATGTTTGTTGTTTTATTGCATTTGCTGACTTTGCTGTGACTGTGTTTACGAACAGCTTCGGTCACGTCATCATGCTCTACGTCTGTTTTCACTTTGTCTCGGAATTTCATCTAAATACGCGTGTTCATGAACGACAGAAGTCGGTTTGCTGTGTCAGCATTTTTTAATCCTCTTTGAACAAAGTCCAAAAACAATCATATGCCCTAAATATGGCAATTAAACACCGATCGACTCATCACTGTGGGATAAAAATGTCAAAAGTTGAATCATTTTCCCCCCTCCCTGCTGATCACCATAATCCTGCTGTCTGACCTGTCTTTGGTTGTTGATGTTTATGTCGTCTGAGTTGTGTTCCTGGCCTAGTTTCCTTGCTGTGGGCAGTTTGAATATAAAAGTACCAAACTGATTAAACCACTCAATCCTTCAGACCTTTATTCCCTTGCCAGAATTTATCTCACCGTCCTTAAGAGTCTAATGTGAACTTGTTTGTTGTCTCAATCAACACCTCCCTAACCATTGTGTTGGAGAAGGATAAGAGTGTTGATTGACTTAAGGGGCACTGAATTTTTGATACATTTGTGGTGATGTAGAGTGAACCTCTCACCTGAGTGAAGACAAAACTTTCATGCATCTTTCTCAAAATTTTATTCACAATTCTCAGTAAACGCTGTCAAAGGCTAACATAAATGTCCTGTTAAATAAATGCAACTGAGAGAATTAATGTAGTCATTAGGGAAAAGCGTCGAGAGAGTCATCATTTTTTATCTGTGTGTTGCCTCAAATCAATGAACATTGAATTTTCTCACCTAACTATAAAGTCTACAAAAAGTACAGTAAGGGAAGTCCTAGTTTCACTTGTCACAGGCCTTTTCAGCAGAGCAGCTCAATTTTTAAGCTGACGTAGTGAAACTAGGCAAGATTCAAACGCATGTGTCCCACAGCTCACATTTGGCTTCGACCTGCTGCATGAATGCGTGTTTCTGCCAGCAGGACTGTTTCATTGACGCTTGGCAAATGTCATGCATGAAGAGGACAGCAGAAAGCTTTGCGTGGCTGCATAAAGAATCTTTTTTATGTAAAACTTTTGAAAATCTAACTCAGCCCCATGGCCAGTCAGCCTGCAGTATAAGAGCAGCCATTCACACAGTCAGCCCCATGACTGTCCACTGAAGGGATACACACATTAAACCAACGTGCTGCAACTTCACATGTTATTTCAGCATGATAGTGAAGGGCAAAATGTTAAAATGTATCTAAATGTCACCTCATGTCTTTGTTAAATAATGTGCTTTACATACCACTTGGTAATTTATGAAGTATGAGGCTAACATTTCTATATATTTTTGTGTCTTTTTTTTGTAAACATATCCCATAAAAAGACTAGACCAAGAATGTTCTTAATAATGTCTAACTTTCTTACCCTGTCTATGGCACTCATTCCTGCTGATGCAATAAATCGAAACTAATTGCATTTTTTAAGGACTCAGTACCTTAGTTTTCACCAGATGTTACTCAAATGGGAGTATACTGTGTATTTGTTGGGGACTATTCTCAGGTCCAGATTGATACAATTTTTTTCCCCCACAAAAAAAAGGCCCAACTCTGATGTTTTTTAAGTTCTAGAACAACAACAGAAGTCTATGGCATAGAGGAATAAACTACATCATGCTTTCACCACATACAATATGTAATAATTGGATCAAACTATCATCAGATTTGGTCTCTTTATTGATTATCTCTTTTATGATCACAATAAGAAAAATACAGAATACTGGCAGCCTTGTCCTCTAAATAGTAATATTTACTATAACATGAAAGAAATATTGCTACAGCTTTGTCTTTTTTTTACTTTTTACCTACTCAGTCATCCTTTATTGAATTGTAACATTTGTCAGTTTGAAGATGATTTGATCAATTTTTACCTGCGACTGAAATATCTTACCCGCTGGACATGATGTCATGAGATTTTGTACAGACATTCATGGTTCAGTTATAATTTTTAATAACTAGGTCAATCCCTTACTTTTCATCAATCACCATCAACAGCTAGGAACATCTGCTACTGACTGAAAAAAGTCTTATAGAAGATCATGACAATCAACATCAACTGCATTTTGTGCTTAGTGCTTATCAGCAAATGTTAGCATGCTAACATGCTTAGAGAAGCTTGTGAACAAAGAGGACATTATACCTGTTAAATGTAAGCTTCATAGGATTGCCACTGTGGGCACGTTAGCATGCTAACATAAGTACTCAGCCACAAGTGCCAGTGTGCAGCCTCACAGAACCATTAGCATGGCTGCGGGCTCTTTGCGATGGGAATATAATCCATATAAACTCGGTATGGATTTGCATGATCTCTAGACAAAGAGGAAACCATGACACACATAAACCTTGTATCTGTGTATCATAACCCCAGCAGCTGCCTTGAATTAGCATACCAACCTGGAACGGTAATGTCCTCTGTCTGTGCAGCTTGTTCTCAGAGCAGAGCTTTGAGAGCAAAGCTGTCGGGATGTGTTTGCACAAACTGAGAAGTGATGCGCTACCCATCCAGAACCAGGCTTTTAATTATATTTTTGTTTCATTTGTTGTGTAGCTTTATGCCAGTATATAGAAGCTACTAAATTCAGAGATGGGGCCAGAGGAAATTTGGCAAATGAAGGTAACCCTCCCACCACACACACTCCTCCCCATCTTAACCTGAGCTCAGCTTTAACCCTTCAACCTGTAACCTGGCACACCTTGTTTTTTTTCTCACTAGCCCTCTTTTGTTACTTCAAATTTGAGTTTTTTGCAGTTATTTTCTGCACAGTTGTGGGGACTTGCCCTTTCTGTTTTTTTTGCGCACTCTGATTTCTCTCCTCCTGGTTTCCCTCCTCCCTCTCCCTCACATCCTTCAGTAGCAGCTGAACAATGAGCTGGTGTTTGACAATCACTGCTTCTGTTTCTCTCACACACACATGAATCCAGTGCTGCCTGCACTGGCATTGCTTGGTCAATGTTTACTCTCCCCCTACACTCTGAACGACTTTTCAGTACTGCCTTGGTGTGTGCATCACTTCTGCTTTACTCTGGGTTCAGATCAACTAAATTATTGCTTTCTATGATTGATTATTTCATGTATTCCTTTGTATTGCCATTAAAGCTGTCAGGAAGCATTATAATCTTTAAATGAGATGATTCAATTCTCTGATAACTTATCAATTTAGAAGTATTAGATGCTGCTCGTTCGAACATTTTAATCTGTCTACCTTATGAAGCAGGATGCAGATGACAGCTTTATATGATGTGATACAATGCTTCTCTAAAGACAAACATGCTGACTAGCTCTTTCCTCTGGAGTTGCGCCTGGCACTTTAAACCTGCTTCTGATCAGACTGTTCCTCTACTTTTCCACCTGCATCTGGAGTCCTGTGCTAACTGTTTATCTCCTTGTATGTTTTTGCTCTTCTCTCTGTTTGTTTCCCTTCTAGGTGAGAATTTTGAGCAGAGTCCATTGAGGAGAACCTTTAAATCCAAAGTTCTAGCACATTTTCCTGACAATGTCGAATGGAATCCGTTTGACCAGGATGCTGTTGGCATGGTATGATCTCTATGCAGTCATAACATGTGCTTTACGCTTTAAGAATAATGGTATGGTCATGATAAAGCCAGTGTATGCAAAACACCTTATGTAAGGTTTATGTTTAATGCAGTTAATTGTGTTTATGCAAAGCCAGACATACAAATATCAGTAACTGAATTTGTTAGGTTGATAAGCATGGCATTTTAGGAGCCAACTGACTTAGCAAACAATCTGTTGACAGGTTGAAATGGATAGCTTGGCTCTGTTTGGTACAGCCACCAGCATCACTTCAGCTTAATGTTTAAACTTTGTAAAGAGCCAGGCTAGTCAGGTAGTAGTTTCACAAGTTCCTATGAGACCTCAAAGTGTCATTTTGACATAAGCGTAACTCACTTTGTTGTTACACAAACAAGGTACCTCACGTTAGGAAGCTTTTGAGGTGCTGGTAGGTGTAGGTTTAACCTTATGAACAGAGCCAGACTAGCTGTTTCCCCCAGTTTCTTGTGATAAGCTAGGTTAATAACCTTGCCACTCTCATGCATGAGACTGGTATCAATCTGTCTCATGCATGATATGTCTGATCTGACTTTTAGAAAGAAAGTAAAGAGACGCATTTCCCCAAAATTTTTACCAGCCGAAATTTTCAGTATGACAAGCATTTTCAGTTTCTATAACTGCTTAAAAACTTCCCTTTTCAACAGGGAATTAGGATTTGATATAGTCTAATGTCCCTCCACCTTTTTTTTCTCAACCCTCTTATACCTTGTCTTTCTGTCCTCTCACAGCTCTGTATGCCAAAGGGTCTGGCGTTCCGGACACAGGTTGATTCTCGAGAGCCTCAGTTCCACTCCTTTATCATCACCAGGGAGGATGGCTCTCGAACCTATGGCTTCGCCCTCACCTTCTTTGAAGAGGTGACCAGTAAGCAGATCTGCAGTGCCATGCAGACTCTGTACCACATGCACAATGCAGAGCAGTACGACATATTGCACACTCCCACCTCGCCACCAGGACCCGAGGATCAGCGACACCAACACTCCCAGACTCGTCCCGTTCTCCACGCTGCACCCGCCATCTCCCGCCTGCAGCGCTTCAACTCGTACGACATCAGTCGTGACACGCTTTATGTCTCAAAGTGCATCTGCCTAATAACACCCATGGCCTTCCCTCAGGCCTGCAGGAAGGTGCTGCAGCAGCTCCACCAGGCTGTCTCTTCCCCTCAGCCCCCGCCCCTCCCGCTAGAAAGTTACATCTACAACATCCTCTATGAGGTGCCCTTGCCACCCTCTGGACGGTCCCTCAAGTTCTCGGGCGTCTACGGTCCCATTGTGTGCCAGAGGCCGAGCACGTCTGAGCTGCCACTCTTTGACTTTGCCATCAGTGAGATGATTAATCTGCTGGGGGTGGAAAACATTCTTCAGCTGTTCACCTGCGCCCTCCTCGAGATGCAGATACTTCTCTACTCACAGCGTAAGTAGCTGGTTGGTTGCTGTTACACTCAATATTTTTATGTAGCCTTCAGCATCCATTCCCATTGGGATGTATTGATTGGAATTACCTGCACGTCCTGCTTACATTACAACCATGTTGCAAATACAAATAGATGAGCAATCGGGGTTACACTGAAATTATGTTTAGCATGAAAACAATTCATTAACATTGTACATGCTTTCTAAACAGCTGGAAGTGGTAATGTGAGAAAAAAAATATCCATTATCTGCAACAGCTGTTCCAGCGAATTGTGGGGTCATGTGATCCTTTTCGCACAGGCAGTCTTAAGAGACATTTCTGGAGCTTGGGGACATATCATTGTCATGACTTAAGACTAGATAGAGTCATTACAAGCTTCTGTAGCTTTAAGGCTTTTCTTCCTGTTTATAAATTTTAAACAGGAATCATTATGCAAAATAGGTGTGAATGTCAAATTCTTGGTGTTGGAAAGTTACCCGTTGCTCACATTGTTGCTTGAAAAATGACAAACAAATTAATGGATTATCAAAATAGTTGCTGTTACATTTTTGTTTTATTCAACTAATCATTTCAGCTCTGAAATCAGCGTAATCTTCCTTTAATTATTGGTTTCAGTGAGTGCACCAAGAAGGAAATGTTGCACCTTGTGTCACTGATTCACTGTCCCTGCATCATCCACCTCTATGGCCAACTACAGAAATGCAAGGATTTAAAATGTCTGAATGAACCGATACCATGGCTGAAGGCTGGGACATGGTTGATATGGATGCTGAAACTGAAGTATTATCCAAGAGATTACATAACCTGTTGAGTGTTTCCATTAAAGTGATGCGGTGTGAGTACCAGCCTGTGTAAACATTGGCCCCCTCACCCATCGCAGGCAGCTTCTTCTGCCAGGAATCACATGTATATGTGTGTTTGTCCGTGTGTGAATCGCTGTGTCGGTTCATCCTATTTGCACATTCAAGCAGCTAGGCTAAGCGGGCCTCTCTTGGTTGCTGTGATTTGTCTTCTTTGTGATTCATTCTTTAAGCGAAAAACACAGCAACAGACTGACAAGCAGTTACTTCATTTTGATTACGAAATGCCCCTTTGGCAGTCCCAACATGTGGAAAGCTCAGTCCCTCTTAATATTTATTCATGAGGAGTAACTGCTCCATGAAGATTAACTTTTATCCATTTTATCCTTTTTACTGAGTAGAATAGTGTATTATGAAAAGACAACATTCATGTCATTGCTCATCACAAGAGAAAATGTGTGTATGAATGTTCAGGGAGAAACAAGGAAATCATTTAAGGAGACTCGATCTAGCGTGGTGATTGGATCCATTACAATGACATGAGAAGGCAAATGGTTTACAAAGTGCCAGGGGCTGAGGGGGAGAAGCTCTTAAGGGGGAAAGCTGTTGTGTTGCCAGGCAACCTGGAGACAGGGAGGATAGCAGTGATGCAGGATGATTATTATTGGTTGGAGGTGACATCATGCCTCTTTTTTTCCCCCATGAGGCTCATCACTGCAGAACGTGTGAAGGTTGTTGTATGGAGTTAAGCCCTGGCGGTCTTCCACAGAGAAGAGATAAGGGGTTGTTAGGAAAAATATTGTGCACTAAGACACACTCAAACACACTCTCACACACACACACACACACACACACACACACACACACACACACACACACACACACACACACACACACACACACAGAGGAGAGGGATGCTCCGCAAATAAGGAGATAACTGTATGTGCTATGTGCTAAAAATATCACTGGAATTCATAAGTGTGATAAAAAGAAACTAAAAAAGACTGGCCAGTGTTTCTTCCATGAAGCCATAAATAAAAAAATGCTCAAACACTCTCAGCCGCTTCCTCCGGCTCTCTCAGACAGGAAGCTCCTTGTGTGTCGATCATGTGTCAATGATTGTGACATGCTGCAATTAAGTCATTATTTGTCGTCATTATTTCATTGACATTTCTGTCTTTATGTGATTTGTGCAGTTGACAGTGACAGGAGAGATGAGGGGAGAGGGAGTTCGGGTTGTTAACTGAGGATGTTGAATCACTATATCTGAAATTAAGTTTAAATGCACAAATGTGAAGGTGTACTGCTATCAGCACAATCTGTTTGACTTTGACCCGATGATACACAGTCTGGCTTATGTCTCAGCCATGTGCAGACGATCATACTGTAGCATTTTAGCTTAGAGAATAACTTGCACATTTCTTAATATTAATTACTTGCCACCTTACTTTGGCTAATTCTAATTGAAATAATTTGCCATGTCCCAAGTTTTGATTCTCTAGCATTTTCCTTCACTTCAGACAAAATAAAAATTGATCAGTAGAAATAAGTAGCCTCAATTATTGCCAAACTGAGTCAGTTTAAAGGATCCCAGAACTCATTTTGTCAAATACCTCTTTTGATCCGTGCAGTGCTGAGATGTAAGATCTGCAGCAGTTTCACTTCTGTGTGTTCAGTGTATTTTTAGCCTGCTGTACTGCATATATTTGCACTCAGTATGTAAACTGAACAGTTCAAGCAGCACCTTGAGCCCAAACTGCTACTATGCATCTGTGCATATGAGCAACACCACTTGACTCTTTTGACTTTGGTTTAAGTGGTTTCTTGTTATGGTGGCCTAGTTTTAAGAGCACACGGTTAATATTCTTGTCTCCATCCTGGGAGAGGAAGCCTGCTGAGATGGTGGGGGTGGGGGGGTGGGGGGTAAGAGCCTCTTCCCATGGAGCAGCACATGACCAAATGAAGAAATGGTATTTATTTTGGCACCATAACAGGAGAGGCAGCACTGCTGCTGCTGTGGCTGAATGTACAGTACGTGTCAACAGGACAGAGCAGGAATGCAGATGAGTAGAACCAGACACATATTTGTATGAATACTAATTGACTTCAGTGTGACACACTGCATGTTTCTGTGTGGAGTCATGAACAAAGAATTTACCCTCAACCAGAGGATCAGCTGACTGTGGCTGCGTCACAGTTCAGAGTCTAGAGCCTCCATAGAGATACAGACCACAGAAGTCCTTCAGGGTACTTCCTCCTCTAATGAGTCCAGTATTACAGAGGAAGAGACAGTTCAGGCTAGGCAAGCAAGAATTTCAAAAACTTGTAAGTTTACACTAGTATGTTGTCTATGTTTTGTTGTCCAAATCAAGCATTGTCCATTGCCTTCACTAGAATGTTTATTATAGGACAGGATAAAGCAGCTGGTTATGATTTGTTATGTAAAGGTCCATCCATACCCCAAAGCTGGAGTCAGCTTGTGTGCCATCTAACTAATTAATTTATTTATTAATCTCTGACTCCACTTATGTATTAACAGAACATAGAATAACAATGACAATCAGCAACAACAGAGCAGGGTTTGAGTGTTTTCTTTTTGTGTCATGTTTGTCTGCTCAAAGTAAAAAAAGAACAGCTGTACTTGCTAGCGAAGCTAAAACTGTTTTGGATGGACCTGTGTGGTCATTGCAACCATTGCAGGATTGGTTATAATGTCATGTGTGGGAGTTGATAAATTTCAAACCAAGAGTGTAAACACTAGAGCTGAGGCTTGATGTAAAATGTGAGACATGTTGCACAAGTCTTCTGTCATTTGCTGTTTACTTGCAAAAGTGTTATAGAGGAATAAACAACTTCATTAGGCAGAGGCAGTGTGGCCCTAAACTTGTGGGGGTAAGACAAGAAAGAGTTGTGCAATCTGTTTTTTATTTTTTTTCGTTTATTTTACTGTCAGGAGTATGCCCAAAAATTATTTTATTGGTTAAGAAAAGTTTAAGATGTTTGGAAGACTGCCCACTACCCCAGCGTGATTTTAAAATATGCCAAAAATACTTAAAATCCTCAACTCTTGTCCAGTGAATCTTCAGTTAGCACTTATTATATCACTGAACAAACATTTGCATGTGTTGATTTTTATGACTGTGCTGTGGAAACCAGCAATCAGGGTACAACAAAAGTAAACACCCAGATTCATTACAATTAGAAAGAGTTTAATGTAATAATCAAGTCAGGAAAGTAAACCTGGAATATGCACTGTATACATTATTTGTACATCTCTTTCACCACTGTTCTCTGTCTTTGTGTGTGAAACAGATTACCAGAGGCTGATGACAGTGGCAGAGAGCATCACAGCCTTAATGTTCCCCTTCCAGTGGCAACATGTGTACGTCCCCATTCTGCCCGCCTCCCTCCTCCACTTCCTTGATGCTCCTGTGCCGTATCTTATGGGACTCCATTCCAATGGGCAGGATGACCGCACCAAACTAGAGCTGCCACAAGAGGTACAAACACACCGTTGTGTCTTCACATACTGAATTTGAACCTTCTTTATTTGGTTCATTCAGAGATTGAGAATTGACTCTTGAAATGGTGACAAATAGCTGTTGTGGGATTTTCATGTTTGTACTGCGCTGAGCAGTTTGAACAGTATTGTATATCCTCATTCATCCTTTTAGTGCCACTTCTAAAACACAGATTGCAAATTAACCTTCTGCACTCTTATGCTTGCGTGTCTCTGTAAATGTACTTTACTGGCTTGTTATTTCTGACTGAGAGAAAAGATGTGATGATGTGGACATTAGCGAATTAATCTCTCCTTGTCTTTAATTTCCTTTGAGTGTGCAAACATGCTCGCTATATCTCAAACAAGCAGGTTTATTACTGTCATTCTGCATAGGTAAGGCCTTTGGTGTACTGCTGACACAAGCCATGGAGGACAGTTTTTTTTTGGCTTTTCAAGGCCAGTTACTGCTCTCAGCACAGTGTGCCACTTTGATTTTCTGTCATCAGCTGGCTCATTAGGAACAAGTCTTTTTGATTCCCATGCACACATCTGTCTGTACACAGAAAGACAAGTGTAGAAAATGTAATGTGGTGTCAGACATGTCAGGAAGTTCAGCTGTCAAATCTAAGGGGGTATGAAACAGGGTTTGTGGGTTTTGCAAAAGAGTTGTCAGGACCTGTTAGACATGTTAGCGTTAGCACAGTTAGACTTGCAGGACTGATAATTAATTTTAAATATATATATATATATATTTTAACTGAAGTTGTCTCATTATTTGTCTCCTTCCAGGCTAACTTGTGTTTTGTGGACATTGACAACCATTTCATTGAACTGCCAGAGGAGTTGCCCCAGTTTCCCAACAAACTTGAGTTCATCCAGGAGATCTCAGAGGTGCTCATGTCCTTTGGTGTGTCTCCGGAGGGGAACATTCACTCCAGCGACAGCCAGGCCAAGAACCGTGTTTTCAGATCTGTTGACATGGTCTCTGACAAGCGCAACGGCAACCTGGCCTCGCCCCTCAACTCCTACCTGCTGAGGGAGAATGAAACTATCGCCAGACTGCAGGCTCTGGTCAAGAGGACAGGTGTCAGCTTGGAGAAGGTGAGAAATGATGTCATCGCACTGCACACATGATCATGTCTCATGTATTGTCCTCATACTATCTCCAGTTCTAACTTTAAATAATGAAATACTGACTGTAGATACAAGAAGTGCAAATAAGACAATACTGCAAATGCAGAAGATTATATAATAAAGAAGATTCATTATTTAACCGAGACTGATTTAAAATAAATGTGATCTCAGTGCTAGCGGGTTAGGTCATCAGAATTCCCATAACCATGCAAATTACATATGTAGGTGGATGGATTGTGCCCGGAACACTATCTAGAGTAACACTTTGAGTTTCAATAATTAATGCATTCAATGCAAAATCAGCCTTTTTAGATATATTATAAAAATTGTATTCACCAGCTCTGTTACAGTGTGAATATATTCTCAGCTAGCATTAATGTATTTTCATAAATGTATATTTTACCAGCTCATAAATGATTCATTGGGCCAAAGGTAGGAAAGATAATTGAATGATATTCAATACTATAACTTAAAGGTGTACTGTATTATTATGTTGCCACTATCCTTAATGCAGACAGGGAGAACAGAGAAATGGAGGAGCCCCTGCTTTGCCACACAATGAAACAGACACATGTTGCTGTTAAAATGTTTTGTTTTTTTTTCATTACAATATGTTTTTATATTACATACGAACATCATAATAAAGTTAATATGTATAGAGTGTATCATGCATCATGTTTGTAAGCAGATGATGGTGTCAAAAATGTTTTGCTTCATCAGTTAAATCTTCCATTCAGTTGGTGCCTTTTAAAGGCTGCTGGTTGATGTCTCACAGCCTGAATGACAGAAACCTTTTATAGACACTGACATCAACAGATGTAAGTAAATTGTACCACCTAGTTTCCATTTGGCTCAAGTATCTTAGGAGTATTAAGAGTTATTCTAAAATGCTCACTCTTGAGACTGACAGATGGATGAATTAGCTAGAGAAAGTCTCTGCATGTGTGGTCTAATCAGCTTATGTACTAGTGGTCAGTGTTAACTCTCTGTGAATGGATTAGCTCATCACTGGTGTGTAGCTTTCCAGCAACGAGGCCAGACCCCACTTATGATTTTTGATGCCTCTGTGCATGTGACAGTTGTGGCAGAATAAATTATGTTTTAAGGCTGTTTGTCGATGTGTACGCATGCCCGTCCCATTCTCACAAATGCAGTATTTACGGACCACCTTTGAGAATGTATTCAAATTTGGCACAAACATCAACCTGGATTCAAGGATGAACTGATTGTTTTAAGAATTCACATGTTGATTATGTCAAAATTTCACAGATATCAAATTTTTTTTGGATTATGAAGTGATGAAATTTTATTTCCAAAGGTCAACTTTACTGTGACAGTTACGTGCTTCAAAAACATTTTTGCTGACCATTAATCAACATCAATGCACTGAAATTTATGTTCTGTTATATAATTCATTTAAACTCTTTATTTACATACATTTATGAGTCTGGACAGAGATGGATGTACGATCTAACTTTTTTGTGGAGGCATAAAATCACAAGGTAGTTGTAGTCAAACTAAAATGGCAGGCAGTAATTTAATAGTTTCCTGGGTCATTCCACTAGTAGGCTTGTCCTGTGTTGTTTTAGCCTCCTGCTGTTGGAATCTGTCCAGCTGACCTACTGACATGCTAAAAAAAAGAACGTGTTTCGGTTCTTTCCCATAACCTCCTCAGCGGCCTGTGATAACAGTCTGATAAGATAACATGAAAAACTTCCACTGCTTCTTTTTTTCATCTGACCTCTTTGACACACATCTTCTTTCCCTCCTTTCTTTCTGTTTTTTTTTTTTCCTGATGTGTGTTATTGAATGCTTGTGCACATCAGCTGGAGGTGAGAGATGACGCCAGCAGCAATAAGGATGCACGTATTCAGTGTGATGAAGAAGAGCTGAAGATGCACCAGCTTAACATCCAGGTGCGGGAGGTCTTCGCCAACCGATTCACCCAGATGTTCGCAGACTATGAGGTGTTCGTCATCCAGCCGAGCCACGACAAAGAGTCCTGGTTCACCAATCGAGACCAGATGCAGAACTTTGACAAGGTAAAGTGCTACAAATAACTTGTTAATAGCTTAGTATGGTGAAGAGTATTATTTCTTTTGAAGTATATTGATTGATTTTCGTCTTTTAAATTTATGTACGCGCAGGCGTCCTTCCTGTCTGACCAGCCGGAGCCCTACTTGCCCTTCCTGTCACGGTTTTTGGAGACACAGATGTTTGCCTCCTTTATTGATAGTAAGATCCTCTGTCATGATGATGAGGATAAGGAGCACACGCTGAGGGTGTTTGACTCCCGTGTGGATAAGATTCGCATGCTGAACGTCCGCACGCCCACGCTGCGCACCTCCATGTACCAGAAATGCACAAACATTGAAGAAGCAGGTAAGGAAAAAAATTATCCTTGAAACCTTTGTGAATTCTTCATTGTATTAATGTGCCTCAGCTCTCTGGACCTGTCTTGTTTGGGAAAAACACCCGTTAACCTGATGAAAGCTGATTTTACTTTGAAAATTAAAGACTTTATAACAGTATCTTAACTTGAGTAAAAATGAACCTCTGCACTGTGTAATCATGACCCTGTGTAAAACCAAAGCACTTGCAATTTAAAGTTTTGCAAATTTAATTAAAGGCTTCCAGGGCCTCATAAAACTCCTTTAATTTGAAACCCAAATGTGTGTAGTCACAAAGTGTTTCAATGGTGTGAACTTTTGACCGACTTTGAGATTTGTTTTCTTTAGTGAACTGACTGGTAATTGCTGTTTTGTTTGCAGACAAACTGCTTAAAAAGCGATACCAAAAAGCTGATTTTGTCGCTCCTGGACCACATGTTATTGGGCTTGAGAACGACAAGACTCAACCTCGTAATATTTACTCTTGTTACCTTAAACATCTCTTGATGGCAGATCTCTGAATGTGTGTGAAATGTATTAGGAACACTCACAGAGGATAGATGGGCTCCTTTTAATTTGTTTGTATAATAACTTCACTTTATGGCAAAACACAATATAACTGCATTTTATACCGAAAAACATCTAGTTTGGAGACACCTATGTGGTTTTTGTTTTTTTTTTTTACTTACCACAATACGTCTCAGAGTCCTCTGTGAGCTCCTTGATGCATTGCATACATGTCACTTTTTGCAAAGCTTGGGGAAAAAAATGTTATGAACAAATAAAAGCACTGTCGCTGGTCTTAAAGGTGGTGAGCTGATAACTTGCAGCATGCAGGTGTCTTTGTAATAAATCTCAAGTCTTTAAGTCTTTGTATGTGTGAATCACAGCTTCCGACAGTGTGGGTACAACCATCTTTCAACCATCAACCATCTTATCCTGTGCATATGTCACACTTCCTTATCTGTTTTCCGCATTGCTTCAAACTCATGGGTGCTTTTGTTAACACAGTCCATTTGTGGGTGGGTTGTTAATCAAGCATCAGAGCAATCACTGTCTGATGCTGAATTAATGGACTAATCTGGTTTAGTTTCTTCAAAGAAAATGAGCCTTTACTCTGTCTCATCTTTTGGATCTGTGGGTGGAAATGTCTCTTTCCATTTCAGTCTCTGTCTTGCCTCTGTTGTCACTCATCTAAAGAGATATTACAGATATTTTTTCATGGTTACACTTGTTTCCCAACAAAATTATCCACAGAAAATGTGAGAATCTTGAAAAAATTATACGGTGTCTGACCTTGTGTTATTTAAAAAAAAAGAGGCCTAATACATTTTTTCTTTTTGATTGTAATTGCCTTTTATAAATACAAGATTATTTCTCTTTGTAGTGGTGGTTATGGGTTTCATTTCTGAATGATTAAATAGCAAGCTGAGACAAAGAAATAATAAACCAGATTTTTCTCATTGTTTGGAATTGTTGATATACAGACCTTTCCTAAACACATGTTGTTGTGCAAAGGACACTCACCCATTGACGATAAAAGCACTTCAAGTTAGGCAAAAGAGCAAGATTAAAACAACAAATGTAAACTATGATCTCATTGCTGTCCTCTACGCCCCTCTCGCATCTTCTCCACAGAGAAAGCCATTGAGATGAGAGTCTCCAAGATTGACCACACCGCCCTTCACCCCCACCTGCTGGACATGAAGATTGGCCAGGGACGCTACGAGCAGGGCTTCTTCCCTCGGCTGCAGTCTGACGTGCTCTCCACTGGACCCACCAGCAACAAGTAAATATCTCAAATTACTGTCACTTCAAAAGCTGTTCTGTAATTTGTATTTATTTGATTGTCTGTTGTACAATGTCTCTGTATGAAGTTAATCACAGGTGAGTCTATTTTGCGTTGCAGATGGACCAAGAGGAGCGCTCCTGCCCAATGGAGGAGGAGGGATCGACAGAAGCAGCACGCTGAGCACCTTTATTTAGACAATGATCAGAGAGAGGTGAAGAGTCGCCGCAGTGTTTTGTTCTCTCAGCTCTCATTCACACAGATTGACTGCCTGAGCTTTATTGCCTTGGTTCACTTTGCATGATCCGTTCTGTTTGCTTTTAATTTGACTTCGCTCTCACCATCTTGTCTGCTCTCCCGCCTCCTTCTCTCATACTTTTGGTCACTTGTGTCTTTTTGTCTTTTTCCACCTCTCTCTTGCACTCATGCTCACACACTCTCAGCATGTAGAGTGTTTGTTTCCGGAGCTGCAGCTCCTGCTGTTTCTTGACTACTACTGGCTCTCGCAGTCCTTCAAGCCCTGTCTAAAGTCGGTGACTGTGGACGTGGTATGTGTTGGTAGTTTGTGAGGCTCTAAGTTTAACACTGACCTGTCCAGCCATGTGGCCTTTTCATCTCTGTGCTTCCTTCACCTCTCAGCAGCTGAGCTTTAACTATTAATTCATGTTACTTTCTGATGCAGGTCATGCTAGAACTCAGAAACATGAAATAATGGCAGCTGTGCTATGAAAGTACAATATAAATGGATTTAAATAGGCTTTATTTGATGTGTATTTTTACTTATCACTTTGCACTGTTCTGAGCATTTAGCCATTGTGCATTAACTTTGTGCTGAATCATGTTTTGGTTATTGGCATTAAATGAAGAAAAGTCCCGTTAGTTTTACTGTTCGATCTGTATATGAGTAAACCAACAGAAGCTCTTAGTATTTGCCTTTTTTTAAAAAATCATGTGTAATTTTGAAATAAAAGCACTTCTTTCAAAGTTTTTTTGTTTAACTAAAATTTAAGCAGGGTACTGCTTCAATATTAAAAGGCTAAAGCCAAAGAGTTTACCACAGTAATTGTTCAGATATTTGATTTTTAGACTTTTGTTGTCCCAAGTAGGGAACAGTACAAGAGATACAAGGTGCAGCAACCCATTATCAACACAGCCTCAGTTATTTGTCCGTTTTGTTTCCTGATTGCTGACTGTTTTCTCTCCATCTTTTATTAGAAATACATTCAGGAGGCCAGAAACCTGGGCACAACCATCAGACAGCCCAAACTGTCCAACCTGTCGCCCTCTGTCATCGCTCAGACGAACTGGAAATTTGTTGAGGGATTGCTGAAGGAGTGCAGGAACAAGGTTTGTTAATGGCTGTGCTCTTCTTTGTATGATATACTATATTTTTATGTCTTGACAGAAGTATAAGGTGTTCAGAGTGATTTGAGAATGAGTACCGCAGTAGACTGAAGTCCATGTGGAGTTATGGCAAACTTTCTAATGTTCATATTTAGTTTTCAGTTCTGAGTTATGAAGTGTTCACTGTGTCAAAGCTTGCATAAATGTTACTACTGTGTGAGCAAATAAAGCTATTATTAAACACAAATTAATTGGGTGTTTCCTGGTTGACGTTTAAATTGAATCCTTTTATTGTCTGGTTCATAACAGTAGGCAGAACACAGTGTAATCACAGAGGATGAATTAAAGTAATAAAACAGCAAATCTTTGCAAAAGCAAATAGAGATTGGATGTTTACCTTACCGTCTTCCTCTGTTTCAAATATTTTTCCTGTTGCAAAAATAATTTTATCAATAATCTTAGTTTATAATAGAATATGGCGAGTCTCATCACGAAATTAAAAAAAAAATCCACCCTAATAGTTTTACATCAGGTAACTTCAGTATGTGTGTGTTCGGCTCTCTGCAGACAAAGCGTATGTTAGTGGAGAAGATGGGTCGAGAGGCCGTGGAGTTGGGTCATGGAGAGGTCAGCATCACCGGTGTTGAGGAGAACACTCTGATTGCAAGTCTCTGTGACCTGCTGGAGAGGATTTGGAGCCACGGGCTGCAGGTTAAACAGGTCAGGAGAAACAAAATCTACCCACCTGATCCTCTGCAGCTGCTAGACATACTGAGTGCTCAGAGCAAGTAAAACGTGTTTTCTCTTTCAGGGCAAATCTGCTTTGTGGTCCCACCTGCTGCACTATCAGGAGAGCAAAGAGAAGAAAAATGCAACTCCAAGCGGTTTGGGACCTCCTGGTAAGTGCTGAAATTAGTTCACCTAATGAACAAAATGACTTGAATGAATTCATGTCACCTTGTAAGCGCTTAATATCCTCTTTTTCCCCACATCAGGCTTCATTCATGACACTGAGAGACGCAAATCTGATGGTGGTGGATCAGCCATGGCCCCTCTGAAAGTCTCTCTGATCCAGGACATGAGGTAAGGATTACTGCAGGTTTTATACATGTGAGCTCAAAAAGGGATGAAGGATGAAGTCTCTCTTGATTTTATTGAGTGTACCTCAAAGCTGGTATATAAAAATATTTGTTGCTGAGTTCTATTAAGAGATTATTTTGAAGGAAGACTGCCCCCTTGTGGTAGATCGTGAAACAGTCACTCCGGTGCAGTTTTTTATGTTCTCTTCCTTTATCTGAGTGATATCTACAGATTTCCAGGGAATCCATAAGAGTTTTAAGGGTTTTAAAATGAAAAAATAATTGAACTTATTTTACAAAGAATATATCTTATGAAAACAAGAAACCCCACTGTAAATTTTGGTTAGGAGTTTCACTCTGATCTAGTCAAAAAACTGTCCTCATCAATTAAAATATTGCATGATCTCAGTGCTAAAAACTTAAACAACAACATATATTCGATAATACTAGTGCAGACATCATGGTAATTTGACATAACAGCCAACTTAAAAGTTTATATCACACTTGTATAGGATTTTCTCTTTTCTTTTAAAAAACTTAAAATAAATCTTATTAAAAAATGTCTTTGGCTGGATGTATTATCTCAGATTGAATTTGTGTTTTTGATGGAGTAAATCACTCATATACATTTTATTTAGCTTAATGTTTATATAAAGCAAAAAAATGAAAAAAAAAATAGAATCAAAGGAAAAAAAAAAGAAATTCCAAATAATTCCAAATAATGAAAAAATAAAACATCAAATACTCATAAATATGCACATATATATTTCCATATAAATATACAGTACATATGTACATTCACAGAGACACATATAACCTCAGACACATGGATGGACTTAAACTGGGGATGCTGCAAACACAGAAATGTGACCACCATCCTATACCCGTAGGGCAGCCAGGTGCCCCAATTTGCTTAAAATGTTTTCCTCTACTATATTTTACATTGAAGGCTTAGTTTTGTGGGTTTTTTATGAGCCTGCAAGTTCCTGCATCCACAAGCTTCAACACTGTATGTGTGTGATGGTAGCCATCACTATCGGCATGTTATTTATGGCACTCAGACAGAGTCGAGGAGTCGGGTCTTGTGTTGTGAGAAGAGGGGTGAGTCTGTGTAACATCACGTTACTTCCAGCCTAATTACCAGACCCCCCGCCAGTCCGACTGGGAAAAGAGGAGGGGTCAAGTCAGGGTACTCAGAATCAACCATGAGCCTCTTCTAATGAGATTCAATAATTAACAATATTGTCTTAACAGTGAGTAAATACATTTTAACTTTGCATAATTTCAAAGCATTTGAGCCTTTTAGAGATGATGATGTATATTGCGTTTCTGTTTTACCTTTTATTTTCTAGTTTTTTACAGCTACCTATTACAGTGCACATACTAGATGCTTTCCTCTGTTGCCATGGAGATAACGAGCCGAGAAAAGTGGGTTAGTTGGTGCGAGTGCGTGTAAAGGATGGAGACAGGGAGGGGGTTGGAAGGTAGAGCAGACGAGCTTATGGCACAGGTGGAGTGGAAGGGAATGCGTCTGGACATCAGAGGCATGATAGTGGCTCCGAGCGATGACATGGGAGTGAGTCTGTGCATGAAAACACCACTGCAGAGGCAGACTGAACTGTTTCTAAGGTCATGAGAGTGACAGAAGGCGGGTAATGTTGGGCAAAAATCAGACTCATGATATAAGATTCATATGTCTCACTACTCAGATGTTTTGAATAATATTTTAGTGTTGAAGATTTTTCATTTATCTGAGGGTGAAAAAAATTGCCAACAATTTTGATATTCAGTTAAGCAAAAATACCAAATGTTCACCAGTTGCAGCTTTTCAAATTTGATGATTTTCTACTTTTCTCCACTACCACTGAAAATGGTATTTCTGAAAGTTTTACCATTTAGTAATCTTATGACTCACTATTCCTGGCATTTCGTAATACTAAGAATTACTGATTGTCAAATAAGTCAGCAGATTGATAAATAATGAAAATAGTTCTGAGTTGTTAAATTATTAATGAATCATTCTTGCTTATGTCAGTGGTAAACCATAGAGACCAACAACTGCATTCAGCATTATATCACACAACTTTTATTCTTTGTAGTTTGTAAACAACATCTATTCCAGACACTTTTTCTCTCACTAGAAGATGCTCATCGGTTCAGCATTTGCATTATTCAAAGTACTGTGGTGAAACAGATGGATACTAGCGACAATAGAAGTCTATCCTCGTGTGTCTACTGAAAAGTTTCAAGTTTTTACATCACACTTTTGTAAAATAGAGAGTGGACCAGGCTAAGATTCTTAACTAGTTGGGATCCCACTGGTTTATACTTCTATTAACCTGTGATTTCAGGACTTTTTCCCATTCAGCAGATGAATATGAAAACAGCATTCTTGTGTCAAACTCTACACACACATTGCTCTGCACCATGAAGCTTAAACTTCTGAGAAAAAATGATTAAAAAAAGAAAGGATAATCAAAACACAATTTTGATTCTGGTCCATTCCTGCATTCTTTCTGAAGAAATGTTAAATTTTTTTTTGAAAAATGGTCTTGTTCTTTGCTTTTGTGTTTGTGTATGATCACCAAACTTCCTCTGAACCTGAGAATCTGTCCTTTTTATTTGCAGACACATACAGAACATCAGTGAGATCAAGACAGATGTGGGTAAAGCCAGAGCCTGGGTTCGCCTCTCTATGGAGAAGAAGCTGCTTTCAAGGCACCTGAAGCAGCTGCTTTCAGACCACGAGCTTACAAAGTGAGCAAAACCACACCAAAGTCAAACTCCGCTGTCAGTTGCAGTTTCAGTATTAATGAATTGCAACAATGAATTTAGAAGATCAGTGACTGTCTCGTTTCTACCTCTCATATTTTCTTATCCTGACCTTTCTTATGTGTTTGTGGAGGAATGCCTGTCTTTCATGAAATTAAGATGTGAGATCTACCCATTTATAATACATTAACTCCTTTGAAATCACAAAGCATCATACTTCAGTCCACCACTGCATAAATAATTCACAGCATTCTTCATAATTAATATTGGAGTGGTGAACTGGGTCAGGGGGGTTTCTGTTTGCCTTTTGTGACCTTATGTTATTATTTTCCCTGCTCTACACTGCTGTTGAAAAGTTTGATGTAGCCTGGCACAAAAGCCTAATGTTGCATAGAGAGGACTACTTTATGTATTTGAATGATTTCAATATTTTGGGGGTATAGAAATTAGGTTGTGTGTAGATGTTGTAGGGACAAAGATACCTCTGAGTAACAGCAAAACAGGAATAGTAGCAATCATCAGTCCTTTGTTCAGTTGCACTTTTGTGGTGCAGTAATGATTTAAGGTCACTGACACTTTTCTGTTCTGGGAAACAAATTAAAAATCAAAGGATATTTGGGGGCAAAATAGTTAAAAGAGTGTTATCTGTAATGCTCTCTACAGTGTGAGAAATTTTATCTGTTGGATAACTTTACTGTTTTAAAAAAGTGATGGAAATTGTTCAATCCTGCTTGTCTAAGCATTAATATTTGTTTTGACTTTTTTCTCAAACAATCCTTTTTCTTCCTTTCAGGAAATTGTACAAGCGATACGCCTTCCTCCGCTGTGACGATGAGAAGGAGCAGTTTCTCTACCACCTCCTGTCCTTTAATGCTGTGGATTATTTCTGTTTCACCAATGTCTTTACGACCATCAGTGAGTGCTACTTAAGTGCCAAACAGCTGCACAAAACTGTCAGGAAACAGAGGTTTTTTGTTTTGTATTGTTTTGTTTTGTTTTGTTTTTTTTACTGATGACATCTCTTTCCTCTCTGTCTCCCAGTGATCCCCTACCATGTGTTGGTTGTTCCCAGTAAGAAGCTGGGTGGCTCCATGTTCACAGCCAATCCTTGGGTGTGTGTTTCTGGTGAACTGGCAGAAACCGGAGTCCTGCAGGTGCCCAGAAACACTCTGGAGATCACGTTTGAGGTTGGTGTTAACTCTTGGATAAAGTATAAGTCCACACTATTACAGCTTGGGTCTTTTCTGTACATTTAGTCATCCGTTCAGTTTGCTATGATAACAATGTTCTCAGCACAGTGACTGCTGCCTTCAGAGAACACGTTGATACTGTTAAAATGAGGTCTAACAGCATAAATAAGTAGTTAAAAAAAGCAGGCATGTTGCATACAAGCCAGGTGTTCACCCACAATATCTGAACCATTTGTTTGAGGGTTAAACTGAAAGTTTCACAGATAATGACTCATCTCACAGAAAATGTAACTTGATCCTAGACATTGCTCTATAAACAGTCTTAGAATGATAATTTAACTCTTTACAGTTGTTTTCTCTTCCAAGAAAGTTTGGAGAAGTGGTGGTTTGTTTAAAACCTTCATGATCATCCAACTGCTATTGTTCTTTTTTCTGTCTGATTTCTTTTCCGTCAAGATATTAAAAAAACAAAAAACAAAACAAAAACTGATTTTTAAATTTTATTTGTTTATTTTATTTATTCATGTGTTAAATTTTTTAAAATTTGTGTTTGACATCACTGAAAATCTCTCTTTCTTTCTCTCTCAGTGCCAGAACCTGGGCAAGTTGACCACAGTGCAGATGGGTCATGATAACACAGGGCTCTACGCAAAGTGGCTGGTTGAGTGTGTTATAGTCCGCAATGAGATCACAGGGCACACTTACAAGTGAGCATGTCTTTTGAGAGAAACTGACATGTTGCAATGTTGTTTTTTAACCGCAGGGTTCTCAAAAAGTTGCACAAATTGTGTTTTGCTGTGCAGGTTCCCATGTGGCCGTTGGTTGGGGAAGGGCGTGGATGACGGCAGTCTGGAGAGGATCCTGGTGGGAGAGCTGATGACCCCCAGCACAGAGAATGATGAAAGGATGTGTCGCACACCCCCGATGCAGCAGTCCCCAGGGATGATGAGGAGGTTTGTTACCATCTCGCCAAACAGCAAACCAAGTAAGTCACCCACATGCATAATCACAAGTCCAAAACAATAGTTTTCTTTGAACAGTTTGTTATTTTCTAGCTGATGAGAAGCATTTCTGCTTAAATTAAGATTCAACTGCTTTCATATATGAACTCCAGAAAATGCCTGCAGAATCAGGTCCAGAGGGGATGTAGTGTTGCCCTTTTACACGAGTAGCACACAATTGAGTATTGTCCATTGCAGACCCCTTCCCACAGATGGAAATACTAAGTTGGGTTTAAATGAGGAGTGGTGCCTCGGTAGAGTGAGCACAAGGCATGACGTGACTGTAGATAAGGCTACTGACTTACAATGACTGTTTTTGTGTTTATTAATACTACCTGAAACTGGACATGTATCAACAAAAGAGTGAAAAATATTGCACAGACAAGCAGAAAAGAGTGTGAGGCAGCTGCAGTATATACACTTAGATCCCTCCTGAGAAAGAAAGCTGCAGCGTTTTGTGTCTCTGCTCTGCAGCAGAGTGAAACCATTAACACTCCCACTTACTCACTGTGACTTTTTTGGTCAATTACCTGCTCTATTCACACAAGGGCTCAATCACACGTTACGTTGACTTAACTCTAGAGACCTGACATGGTGAAGTCTGGACAAAATGACTGGACCTTTGTGTTTCACACCAACAGCTCACATTGGCAGTGTCCAGAGAATGTAGGGATAGCAGTACATGTTTAAAAGAGGCTTTTGAAGCATGGAACTGCATTGTTTCCACCTTTTTTTTTTTTTTTGTATAACTTTTTATTGATTTTAAACAAACAGAACAGCACAACAACAAACAATGCCCCCACCCCAGACAGCCATATAGTACCTCAACAGAGGAAAATGAGGAAAATAAATGACTAAGGACATGAATAAACCAAAAATAACAGCAGGACATATTAGTACATTATATACCAAAGAAAACAAAAACAAAAAACAAAAACAATTAAAAAAACAAAACAAAAAAAAAGAAAACCTAAACAAACAAACAAACAAACCAAAGACATACATCAGATGAGTATACCAGCCAAACGAATTCTATTCACTGACAGTTT
>JAQMCX010000001.1:13546969-13622431 GCA_029814765.1 Acanthurus leucopareius | reverse complement strand
ACGACATTTGATGCATAAAGGAGAAAGCGAACGGTCCATTTTATGCAAGATAACAGGCGTAATATGTAGTCTATGAAAAATCGTTTTTCATCCCTGTGTCTACTTGTATTGTCTTACAGCATCTTTGTTTGCCCTTTTACTCTCATCCAGAGTTAAACACAGGTCAGATCCAGGAGGGAGTGGGAGAGGCCATCAATGGAATTGTGAAGCACTTCCACAAGCCGGAGAAGGAGGTGAGAGACGGCAGTCTAGACAGGCCCCGACATGTAGTTCTATTATTCATCGCAAATGAAGTATAGCAGCTTTCTGCTCTGGTGGTCCCTAAGCCCCTCAGTATAACTGTGGGCTACATTATTCAGAAATGTTAAAGGACAATTCTTGCTTTTTCAGAAATTTGCATTATTCTTGATGATTTTTCTCCGGGCCTAGAATGATTCCTGTTATTTTCTCTGTTCTGGATGCACTGATATAAAGCACCAGCACTGATAATTATGACCTACTTTGGCACATGGAGTGATGTTTGCGATTCAAAGGAGATGCTTATTAAAGATTTTTAAAGGGCATTTTTAGCTTATCTGTTGATTACAGGTTGTAAGAGTCATTCATTGTGTAGTTGAAGCACAAAGGATTTTGACAGGGAAATCCCCTTCACTTCTGCTCCACCTCTTTACCGTACTGAGAGAACAATGTCGGGAGGCTGCTAAGAGTAAAAATTGAAATGCACTTTGCATTCTGTTGTGGTGCTGGGTTTGTGTATGTCACCATGTGACTATGCCCTACTTGCCAACGTAAATGCCTGACTGATTTGTACTTTTATTTTCATTCTGATATGATGGTTACATAAAATTTCTTCAATGGTCTCATAAATCAATATAATACGATAAACTCAGTAAATGATGTTATCTTGTGGCATGATGATTTATTGCCGGGAAGTTAGTAAGACCTGTGAGACACAGCTGTGTCAAGTACACTTTGCTCAGGTCCTGAACATGTTAACACCTTTGTCCATCTTTGCCCGCAAGATACTGAGATATAAAGTTGTCTTTTTAATGGGATAACTGGATCTGAGAGGTTGTAATGAACTTTAATAAGAGAGCGCTTCACTTAATTCTCATTTTGTACTTAGAACAACTTTTTAATCAGTAACAAACTACATGTAAATTTCTGTTTCTTTTGCAGAGGGGCAGTCTGACCCTTCTCCTCTGTGGGGAGTATGGCCTCGTCTGGGCTCTGGAGCAAGTTTTCCAACACGGTTTCAAATCACCCCGACTCTTTAAGAATGTCTTCATCTGGGACTTCTTGGGTAAAGACATACTTTTATTACTCCCATATATTACTTAAGACCTGTTGTGAAAGGTAGAAATTTTGTTTCCTTAAGAAGTGCAAAAGTTGTGGGCAGCTTTGAAAAGCTTTTTACTCAAACAGTGCACATGTTTTAACTGTTCAAGCCTGTTGAAGAGTGATATACATGTTTGAAGCACAAGAATATTGGAATCTACTTTACATTCATATTTTTCTGCAGGTTCAATTAATAACTGATTTCTTTTTTCTCTTTTTTTGTTCAAACAGAAAAGTCACAAGTGTACTTTGAAAGTGCAGAGCAGCGGGAAGTTACTCCAGATGAAAACTGGCAAACCAGAGTGCGCCATTTCTGCCGCTTCATGCGTGCTATCAACAACACGTCTCGAAACATCGGCAAGGACGGGAAGTTCCAGATGCTCGTTTGTCTGGGTGCAAGGTAGGCAGCGCTCACCTAACCCCTGACATGTCAGCCATGGCCGCCGTCTCTGTGTCTTCATCATAAACTCTTAATGCACATATGTAAATCAAGCTTAAGCCTCCATTACAAATCAATCCTTCCTGCTGAAATGGCCTTCATTTAGACACAGTTGTGGCAGATGAGCTGCTCCGGATCTGACCTTGCGTTCTGACCTCCATGGAATCAAGTGAAAATGATCTCTCCTCTGAGGATTCTTGACATATCAGATATTTCATTGGTTTCATTTTGTTCTTCCTCCCTGCTGAAGAGGTATAAGTGCCTGTGCATTAAGTGCACAGATATGCAGACATAAGTTTTGTGGATGAACAACTGTGTTTTTCATCATTTTCCTCTCCTTTTTATCGGCTCTACAAAATAATTATACTGCAACAATTAGTTAATCTCTTCTGCCATTAGAAAATTCATCGACAACAATGTTGATAATAGATTGTTTGTCTTTTATCAAGCAAAAATTGCTAAAGTTTAGCTCAGTCCTGCATCTACATGTAAGGGTTTAATCCTTTTTATGTTTTATGTCATTATTAATTGGTTATCTTTGGGTTTTTGAAAGTTGGTCGGACAAACAAGTAATGTGAAGACACCACCTTGAGACAACGTGATGAACACTTAGTCCTCTTGCAACTTTGCAATTGAAAACAGAATAGTTCTCTGATGTGGACATGCTGTGAAGCTGTTGTGTTGACTCCACGTTTGTCTGTGTCGTCTTCTCTCAGGGACCATTTGCTGCATCACTGGATTGCCCTGCTGGCAGACTGTCCAATCACTGCTCAGATGTACGAGGACACTGCACTGATTAAGGACCGCTCATTGGTAAACTCTCTGATCAGAGTACTACAGACTCTGCAGGAGTTCAACATCACCCTGGAGGCTTCGCTCGTCAAAGGTGTTGGTATCTAAAGTGAACCAACTTCCCATCAGTTGTACCTTACCAGGAAGATCACTGGGGACCACTGAAAAGAATAACTGAACCTTTTATATGCAGGAACTGACTTGAACAAAGGACATTTTCTGGCTTATATTAAAGCTACTGTTACATTTGCCATATATTAAGTGCAATGAGCCTTTCAAGATATGTTGTTATTTTTATCCTCAATGATGTTGCCATTAGATGTTAAAAATATGTTTTCTATTATGAACCATAATTTTCACATTATTGACCTACTTGTGCTATAATGTTTTATTGAAAGCTAAATATTTTCATTGTTATCATGAACTGCTGACAATGGCTATATTTAAGGGAAAAGTGAGGATCAAAACTGTTAATATATTTTCAGAGAAAAAACAGTATTATTTTGTTAAATCGGTCAAGTTGCTGGCTCTGTTGTCAACTCAGATTCCAATGTCATTACGCAGAGCTCAAAGCAAATGATGTAGAAGTATGCTTTATAAGTATGTGTGTGACAGAGGGTTTGTAGAATGGAAGATGAATCACCTGCATATGAATTTAAAAAAGGCTGTTACATTCAGGCCTTCCCCTGAAAAATGTATTAGTATGCAGATCTTTTACAATGAATACATTCAAAGGAGAAAATTATCCTTTTTGCATGATAATAAAACCGTGTGGCTTGAGCCCTCATCCAGTGATGGACAGTATATTTTAGCTGGATAAAGGAAAATGCCCAAGTCTTTGGTTTATGTTCCGGACAGAGATGCTTGACCCTGCTTTCTTTGCAAAGTAGATCACAATTACAGCCTTTATGTAAATACCTCCAACCAGTCCTTCCCTCTACCATCATTCCAGCCCTTACACTACATCTGCCGTCTCCCGTGAACAAATACAGTGTCATGATCCAAGTTGACTCTTCGTGATAAAGGTTCATCTCCTGCTTCCCACATGAGCAGCAAAAAGGACAGCTCTTTCCCCTTTCCTGATTTTGTCATCATGGTTTCTTGCTATGCAATATCCATAACAGAGTAAATTTAACCCCCTTACAAACTCCATATCGGGGTGTCTTGAGGTGTTACTAGGCCCTTCTTTGTTACATACATTGAAACTTTACTGTGCAGAACAAGAGATTTGATATGTGAAGGACTTCTTTTCTGTGCCAACAATGTCTGGAATGACTGTGTTGTACTTATCTGTGTACAACCCACACATGAGCATCTTGGGAGATATATATTTTTGTTTTCCAATACTGTTGTACATTTATTGACATAGCTGTGTAATGTAGTGTTTACTAAGTGAGCAACAGTGTACAGTGTAAAAATATATTAATAAAGCATCTGTAATGCAAAAAGTAAGTGTATTTAATTGTATCAGAGTTTACCAGTTATTCATTAATAAACTTGTTATATCTGATGAATGTAGTATCTCAACTGAGAAAATGTTATTCACTTCAAACAACAACTGCCTTAAATGTACTAATTTGATTAATTTTCAATGATGGTAAACTAAATATGTTTGGCTTCTGTACTGTTTGGCAGACAAAACAAGCAGATTCAGTTAATTAAGAATTTTCTGACTAGATGATCACAAAAATATGCAGATTACTGAGTAATTAAAACAACTATTGTTAGAGGTCTATATCAAACTTAAACTGTTTTGGTCAGTTTTAGTTATACCTAGTGTTTTGTAGAAACAACAAATCCAAATATATTTGAACTGTAAATCTGAATCCATTATTTAGTCGTAATTAAAAACGCAACACGGCGGTATTTCATGTATTACCGATAACAAGCTTCTAACAAATAGAGTTGAATTCTCTGTTCAATGTGCCTACCCAGCTGAGAAAATGTCAACAAACTCTTCGCGCCATGTCAAATAGCTGCATTTCTTTAAAGCCTTAGGCCAGGTGGTTTATGGGAGTTTGAGTCGTAAAAGAGTCCGTTAACAACCTCGACTGCAATACGATTTCCTGCTTGATCACTACGCCTCCCATCATCCATTTCTTCTATAGAGTACGCGAGGATAGCAGCGATTGGTTGAATACAGGTTCAAATCCAACGGCTGCACTCCTTTTATGGTCATTGTACGCTCAACCCTTTCATTCCGGCTTTTTATGTTAATGATATTCTAATGACCAGCTGTATGCATTAGTAGTAAGAGCATGCGCAGTGCGTGAAAAGAATACGGCGAAGATTCAAAGTTTTTGTTCAGTAAGTGCACTGTTATTTGTCTTGTAGAGAAATTCAATTTTTGTTTAATTTACCAATTTGTTCAATTTGGATAGAGTGATTGTAATGTCGTGCAATGGTGACTTGACGTGTGCATTCCCAGTAGTTGCGAGCTAAATGTACAAAGACTAACCGACTCGACAATGGGATAACGTGGAAGTGAACGAGAGCGTGGCGTGGTAATGGTAGCAAGTAAGCTAGCTAGCATGCTAACAGCTAACAACAATGAGCCATATTTGGCGCTCTAGCGGGCAAAAGTTAGAATTTAAAGGGAAGGATGGGTTCGTCGCAACTTTTTGTATTTTATTAAAATGCTGACAATATACACAATTAGTAAAAAGTTGATAGTTGTGTTTTTTTAAACAGGCGTGTTTCTCTTAATTCAACGAATAGCCCGGTAGCTTTTTGTTTCTTCACTTCAGAAAGCGCTGCTGCCCGCTTTTTGTTTCGAGTTTTCGTTTGGAACAAATCCAGCGTTGAGCAATGTCTTTCGTCAATAATTTTCATGGTGATAATATTAGAAATTATTCAAAGTTACTCGTGTATAAACTAGTACTCTGAGAAGTAACGCTGACACGAGTTAGTAACACTAATAGTAAAAAAGCTGTGTTGTGGGTGTAATGTTTCTGCGTTTCACCGTTACGTTAACCGTGCGGAGTGTCTAAAAGTTTGGGTGCGTTACATCGGTTGCTACTGCAGCAAATGTAACTCAGCTCGTCATTATGTTGGGGGGGTTTTGACAACACAATCATAACGTCGGGTTAAAACGCAAGTGTGTTATCCGTGTTGTCTGATTTTCGGTGTTTGCTGTTCCCGCGACTTGGCTCTGGATTCTAAGTTACCTGGTTGTTGCTGCTTTTGCCAAAGTTCGTTACGCCTTTGTTTTTCGTTTGCACATTTGTAGATGTAATGAACTTTTACCTTACAGGCCAGGTTTACACAGGTTATGTTTAAAGTATGTGTTAGGAGCTGCTTGTATATAAGTAGTCTACCTCTGTGTGTGCATGAAGGGACCGCCCCCTTTTCAGTAGTAGAAAGCACAACTGCAGACATCCACGGGGCTTACAACGAGGACTAGTGCAGTTACCCATCTCTGTTTTACGTTTTCAGGTTTTTTCCATAACACTTGCGAACAAACAGACTATGTTTGGCTTTCACAAGTCAAAGATCTACCGGAGTAACGACGGCTGTTGCATCTGCAAGACCAAGTCCTCCAGTTCACGCTTCACAGACAGCAGTCGATATGAGGAGACGTTCAGGCTCTGTTTCGGGTAAAAGCTTTCATTCATTCTCCTGTATTGTGTGTATCATGTCGATCTGTGTGATTTTTGCTTTTGTGCCTGTTAGGAGAGATGAAATTAGGGCGTCACTGTCTTAAACTTCAGTAATGACACTTCTCACGCTGCTTGCATGCTCTAGGCTGTCAGAAGACCGTGTTGGAGATATTTGCAATGCCTGTGTGTTACTAGTGAAGAGGTGGAAGAAGCTACCTAATGGCTCCAAGAAGAACTGGAACCATGTAAGTGATGTCTTATTACAGTAGTGGCAGTCATATTTATCTTACTGTCGTGTTGCAGCCTTGAATGACTTGATGTTTTTACCTGATCTGACTCAGGTGGTGGATGCCAGAGCTGGGCCAGGATTCAAAGTGACAAAACCCAAGAAGATCAAGAACGGTGATGGGAAGAAGAAAAGCAAGCTAAAAAAGCTTCACAAGTTAAAGAGACAAAGTAAGTTGTTTAAGACATTAGTTTGTACTTTGCATTTTAGGTTTTGTCTTATATGTTAATTTGATGGAACAATGAATAATCCTCGTTGAAATAAAAGTATAAGATTGCAGCATACTCAATTTAATTTGTTCTGAGTTTCTTCTCAGCCAGACTAACACTTTGATTACAAAAATGACTGTGTAGCAGCATCTTGTGGCTCTTTGGGTTAGAGCACACACCATGCAACTGCAGTATCTATCTGTCTGTCTCTCTCTCTGACTCTATCTATCTATCTATCTATCTATCTATCTATCTATCTATCTATCTATCTATCTATCTATCTACATACACACACATACATTTCCATGTAGTGGGAATACTTGAATTTTTTAGTCTGTTGTTCATGCAATACAAAAAATTTTAATTTATCAACATTGTGTAAATAATTGTATTAGACCCTTAGTTAGTTAGTAAGCAAGCAAGTAAGTAAGTAGGTACCCTTTCCAGACATTTTATATGCCAAATGAAAGAAACAGCAGATTAATTGTTCATGAAAATAATTGTGGTTGCCTTACTTTTCCAGAGTTGTTTTTGACACACTCTCTTCATGATTTTTTTCATTTTTTTAAATAGTTCCCAAAATTATTAAGAATTTGGGGAAATTTCTAATTTATTTGTTGTCACTATTGTGCTTAGTTAATCAACAGAAGGAATTGTTAAGACTTGATTCAACTGTGGTTTGTATATCAAATTACTTTGATAACAATGTGTTTCTTTTGTTTTCCAAGCAGACTCCGATGCCCACAGCACAACCTCAAGTATGTCTCCTGCACAGTCCCCCAGTTACAGTAACCAGTCAGATGATGGCTCAGACATCGAGTCCAAACAAAGACGCTCGACTCCCTCCATCTTCTCTTTCCTGGACCGCTCGTACTGGAAAAGGTAAGCTACTCCTCTAATTGCACAGCTTTGTAGGATAGATTTATTAAACTGTAATGTGTCTATTTAATATAATAATTAATATAGAGGGTTGTTTTTCTGTTATTTTTTTTTTCCTGTTTTAGGCAAAAGGTGTGCTGTGGTATTATCTATAAAGGGCGGTTTGGCGAGGTGATTATTGATCCTCGGCTCTTTAAGCCCTGCTGCAGTTCCAAAAAACAGAAGACACTGGCATCCACGCAAGTGGCCGCGCACCTTCCAGACACGCTTCCTTCACAGCTCCCAGAAGACGTGAAAGAATCCTGGTGATTGCTTTTGTTGAATACTCCTGTAGGGTTATCCGTGGCATCCGCCTGGATTTGTCTCCAGTGGCAGACCTTCCCATTTCCACTCCTCCAATTATATCTGTTAGTTAGATGTCTCTTTTATATGTAATATTCCTTTTCATGAGTATTTTTTGATTTTTGTATAGAGTTGATTTTCATTTTTTATAGAAAGAAATAAGCAAAAAAAAAAAAAAAAAAAGCGGGCATTAGTATTATTTATAGGATGAGGAAGAATATTTTGTAAAGGCTCTGTTTCTGATTCTGAATTATTTTTGGTTATTTTGTATTAAGTGATCGACGTTTTGTAAATATTTTATCACCTTTTCATACATATCAAGACTGTTCAATTTTTTTTTGCATTATTGTCAAACTGTAAGTGTGCATTTGAAAGACACAAGCTTTTCTGATACCAGCATGAGTGTGCGTGTGTGTGTTGGGGTGATTCAACAACATTTTGCTGCAATTTTTTTTTTTTTAAATTTTTTTAATCTGTTTGCTTCAAATGTGCAAATGCCCAAATCTGTAGGATTTTAGCCCACAAATGACTGTCGGTTACACCAAGGATCATTAGTATAGCTGTTCTCTATGAATTTAATGAGCTTTTAATGTGTGTATGGGTGAGAATGAATGATCTCTGACATTTTCACAGCTTAAGCATGCCACAATTTTGAAACACTCCATGCATGCAGTACATTCCTCTGCCTTTTGGAATGACAAAAGTGATTTATTTATTTCTTTTGTAAAGCCTCCAATGAAATGACAATGCATGTTGTAAAGCATATGTTTTTAAAGAATAGATTTTGTAAATACAATGTTTTGGCTCTTGGTACATTGAAACCTTTTTAAATTGTGAATGGCAAGCCACGATGTCAGTTTGAAAAAAAAAAAGAAGTTTTGCATGTCTAAAAGGTGCTGAAATATGTATTTACACTAAGCCAGTTGGTAAGTTTAAGCACATTGTCATAGCTTATTTTCTCAAACGTGTTTCTCTACATGTTTGCAAAGCTGTAGTCAAATGCTCTGTTCAGAAATCAGTGTAAACTGCAGGGAAAGCCTGATGCTTGATTGCAGCATCAGTGGGCTGCAATATTCCTTATCTATTTGATTGGTGACGGCATGCAACGGTCACAAGCTGAGCATACGAGAAACACATGAACAATGTGTAACGGTTACTCAAAATTTTTGCTAAAAGGGTTTTTAGAGAAAATCTGTTTGTGATTGTCAATGCTGTGATTTATCTTCAGAAGCAATTGTCAAAGTTCAAACTATGCAGACGTTTTGAATGTGAGAAGTGCTCTGGGGGATTTCTGTTGCTTTTGCTAATATAGTGTAAAGTGATGGATCCCTACTCAACCAAATTGGCTTGTAAAAAGCATTCATTATTTCAGCAATAATTTATCACTTTCATTATCACAGTTTGTAATTGTTTCAAGATGTTTCTTATGTTTGTCATGTTAAAATTAATTCTTAGATTTCACAGTTTTAGCCATTGTGCATACTGTCTGAAATGAATACTGCAGGATGACCTTTTCTGGTTCTTTTGTTTTTTTTGTGTCGTAACCAGTCTCATACTTCATGAATTGACAGGCAATGCTCTGTAAAGTTGCTTAATATATTAACTTTTCTGCGGCAGGGTAGTTAAATGCTGAACATGATAATTTTTTTCTATTTTTTCTACTAAAAGGAGGAATGCTGCTCCCTTTTTAAGACGGGAAAATAAGCTTGTTTTTGTCCTTAGGGAGTTGCCATATTGTTTTTATAAGGTACATTTTGGGATGTGAGATGTGCCTTAATGAATTGTCTGGCCTTTCCATTATGATTTCCTTGTAATTTATATTTATTTATTGCAAACTTTTTTCTTTTTCTTATTTTTTTTTACTGAATTTTTGATAACTGGTGTAGAGCATTTCAGAAAGTTTTACATTTTGTGCACTTCTTTTGAACATGCAATGTAGATGTCTCTAATGCTTTTTGTATACTGTACCACAAAGTAGTTCTGTATTGTAATAAAAAAAATTAAAGAAAAGGTGCCCTTGTGGTTTTTGTACGTGCCAGCAGGTGGGGTACAAGAGCTACACAGAGGACAGATTTTGATCTGTGAGGTCATGCACATCGAATACAAGAGTGAAAGAGTTTATGTGGGTTTTCTCAAAGTGTGAGTATTACATTGGTTTTATGGGCATTATAACAAATTCTCTGACACCAGGTTTAATGCCACTACACAAGTTTTCACTATACTGTTACCGTATTTTGACTTGAAACCGAAATAATAAAAATATGAGCCAAAACAGTCAACTGTCACAATGACCAACACTTTCTTGATATATATGGACTAACCGTTTTGATAAAAGCTTTAATTGTAGATTAAATTGACAAAGTACTTTAAAAACGCCACGGGATCCAGGAGTTTATAATTAGCTTAACATTAGGTGTTAAACCTAGTAAATGACAGAAACAAGCAAAATGCACGCGCCACATTTTACATTTGCAAAGTTAAGTCATAACTCAATTTCCTCAGTTTTACTAGAAGTGATCCTGTCAGAGCTTTCAAAATAAAAGCCTTCTTGACGCAAATTCTCAATACTTCCGGTTTAACTCTAGCTAAGTCTGACTTGACGCACCTCTTTATGTGCGTTTTCTCCGACTCTCACGTGTACGCGCACGCACGCTCTCATTCTCTCTCTCTCTCTCTCTCTCTCTCTCTCCCTCTCTCTCTCTCGCTCACACACTCACACACACACACACACACGCACACACACGCACGCACACACACACACACTCACTCACTCACACACACACACACTCACTCACTCACTCCTTTCTCTTTTCAAAAGCCCCTTGTGAAGCAGATTGACAGGCTAGAATGAAAATGAGGCGGACGCTCGATCACGACTTCAGTGCGTACGCGTCCTTTTGAGAAGACCTCTAAACTTGGATCATATCACCATGGGAGCTATTTGGGCTGCAAGGGACTTTTGTTTGTTTTTGCTCTTGTTAAATAGTCGCCAAAGCACAGCGCTTCCAGAGATTCGAGGTGGGACTGTAGTGAGTGTGTGTGCCTGTGTGTGTGTTATGTTTTCCTGGCGTGGAGACTGCTACTTTACGCACGCTTTCAGAAGTGCGCTCTTGTTGTTTCTCAAGTGGTGACTTTTGAATTTTCTTCTGTAACTAAATTATAGCTGTATACAACAGACTATTTCTATGGGAATTTATGTGATCCCTGTATCTTGGAAACAACTTCTATTTTGTGTGTACTTTATTCCTTTTTTACACTTATGACTTCTCATTTGCTTGTCGCATCATTATTTGGGAGGTTTACGAGTTTATAAGTGTTTGTCAGTTAATTCTGGGTTTTCTCACTCGTGGTCCTTAGTTTATTGTTGCAAAACACTGCAAACCTCAAAGTACAGACATAGTAAATGTTTTACCATTTGACTCATTGGACCTTTTGAATGTGTTTTGGTAATCATGACCTATAAGACCTGTATGGATTTCAGCAGATCCATGTGCAGAGGGAAGTGATGGCTGTCACATTGATGCTATATGTCAGACTACCCAGGGCTCATACAAGTGCACGTGTAAAGCGGGCTTTAAAGGAGATGGAAGACACTGCGAAGGTAATGTGTCTCCTTTTTTGTTTAACTGTTTGGTTCACGTTTCATTTCTGGTCATCCAAACTATCAGAGAGTAAAAGTGGAATCACAGAATTTGGATGTTTGGGCTCATAATGCAGGGCAGCATTTGACTAGAGCTTACACTGACTACATGATAAACATACAACAAAATTCTTTATTTTTTTGTAGCACAAGTCATGAAATGTTGCAAGGGCATGCAACTTCTGCTTCATGTTATTTATTTCTTCTGTATTCCGTGCAGATACACATTTTACATCCTACTGTTGCCCCGAGGTTCTTGTTCATACTGTTAATTAATAAATGTTTTGCATTTCAGTTCTTTGACAGGTTTGCAAACATTCATTTATGCCGTGTTTACTTCTCAGACATTGATGAATGCGATCTGGAGTATAATGGTGGCTGTGTACATGAGTGCAACAATATACCAGGCAATTATCGCTGCACTTGTTACGATGGATTCAATTTGGCACATGACGGGCATAACTGTCTAGGTAAGATCAGCTTTAAAGCGCTAAGCAAACAACTCTTTGTTGCAGGTAGAAAGCTTGAATCATCAGCTCTGAAGGGAAGGAGATCATATTTGTTTGGGCTAAATGTGAAGTTTCTCACACTCACTTAGACGTCTTTTCTTGAGCCCTCTTTGGCTTTTATAAAGTCTAGCCTAATGCAAACAGTTTTGGTTTTGTTCATACAGAGATTAAAAAGATTTGTAAATATTTGTCTGAATTTGGATTTGAAAAAGCTTTATTTTCATGCGCAGTGTTTACAAAGACAAGATAAAGCAGCCTTATTTGATTAATAAAAGTTAAAATAAAGCTCATTTTTGAAACTGTTTGGTTCCATAACACACTCTTCCTGAGTTCTGTAAACACTGTTAATTAATGCAATCAATTTACTGTCCTGCAGATGTGGATGAATGCAAGTTTAACAATGGTGGGTGCCAGCACACTTGTGTCAACACCATGGGCAGCTATGAATGCCGCTGCAAAGAGGGCTTCTTCCTCAGCGACAACCAGCACACATGCATCCACCGCTCCGTGGGTGAGTGCCCAGCATGCACACTTGTTCTCTAAGCAGCAACAATGTCTTTATTAATCAGTGTGACAACAGAGATGTACACTGAAGCACTGATGCACCTGAAGTATAATTCAGAATTACTGAAAACACCCTGCTGCATTCAAGTAAATTTGAGTGAAGTTTAAAATGTCTGAAGGAAGTGAAGTTTTATAAAAGAGTTGGTAAAGTTTGTATTAGTTGTGTGTGTGTGTTTCGTGTGTGTGTGTGTGTGTGTGTGTGTGTGTGTGTGCGTGCTTGTATCAGCTAATGGTATCAAACTGAGTAAAAAGACTGAGAATTATGCTGCAAATTCTCCAATATTCACATACAAATCTAAGATTGACGGGACAATGAGGGGTGACAGGTTCAAGCTGACTCCCGTCACTGAGCTTTTATCTGCGGCAGCAACATGCTGTGGGAAAAGGATCTCTGTGTCCCAGAGAACAAAATGAGTTAATAACTGCAACACTCGGGTCTATGTGGTCTGTGTCACAGATTAGTCTAAAGTGCCTTTGTTTTGTCTTCTTGACTGAAATCAACTTAAATGCAAGTACTTTCCACTTCATCGGGTCTTGACAACCCTTTTTTAATTCCTGCAGACCTATCCACTCAGCTGTGACCCATCTACATAAATGGTGCTTTCAGCTCATCTTATTTTTTTCAGCTAAAAGCGTTGTTTAGGAAGTTGTAGATAGTACAAGATTTTGCAGAGCTTTGTTTTTTGAGGAAATAAGCTTTTGAGTAACTTTTTCTCTGCTTTCAGACTTTCTCTTTTCCTCTCTAGGAGTGCTAAAAATGACACAATGGTTGATGTTTTTGAGTTGTGTAAGGCGTGAGAACAATCAGTGTCTTTAAAAATGCCAGACTAATCTCTTAGTGTGTGTTCTTTTGTGTGTAGCCGGTCAGTCACTGTAGGAGAGTTTCATTGTGTACTTCTCGCCTTCTCACTATCCCAGAGGGCCTCAACTGTATGAATAAAGAGCACGGCTGCGCCCACATCTGCAAAGAGACACCTAAAGGGGGTGTGGCCTGCGAGTGTCGTCCAGGGTTCGAGCTGGCCAGGAACATGAGAGACTGCATCTGTACGTGCTGGACGGCATGAAGCTAATCTCACACTGCACGCCGAACAAGTCACACGCACAAACTGGGCCTCAAATGTCACACTGATTTGATGTCTCATGGTAACATGTTGTTGTCCCTGCAGTAACTTGCAACCATGGCAATGGAGGCTGCCAGCACACCTGCGAGGACACGGAGTACGGCCCCATATGCAGGTGTCACGTCAGGTACACCCTGCAACCTGACAAGAGGTCCTGTGTAGGTAAGCAGGCTGCTTTTACACTCAGAGGTTGCTGTAAAACCATGTGAGACACAATGAAGCAGTCAAACTTGAACATTTTCTGTATATTTCTGCCATCCTTATAATCTCTCATACACCTTTTAAATTTCCCCGAAAAGCATATTTTAATATTCCAATAGGGCTCTTAATCTTAATAACCTACTTGTACTTCAAACATTTCAAACTCATGCTACTCAGCCAAGCATTCTACAATAATAAAAAAACATGATTTCTAACAAGATCCAAATTTTAAAAAAACAAAAACAAATGTGTTTCTCTTAATTTAAGGGAAATTTACACAATAAGATGCACAAGATGTTTATCACGTTATTTGGATTTCATGGTGCAGCAGTAAAAAAGTCCTTAGTGGATTGTGTTCTAAGCAAAACTGTGAGACATAGCTTGAAAAAACTCTATAGAAAGTCGGGATGAAACCAGATGATGTTTACAACATTGTATATGTTAAATGAAAAGAGATGATAAGGTATATTCTGCTTTCTAAAAGTGTTGAATAAGATTTTAACCACCTTAAAGCTGCAGAAGGCAAAACAAAATGGAAAGATTCAACATTGAAACTTGTTTTTAAAGTCGTTTTTCAGTGTGTTTTATCTTACGTCTTGGCGCATAAACAGCAGCCATCCATCAGTGTTGTTTTTACATATATATAAACAGAATTGGGATGACATAGGTATGATTCATGTTTTGTGCTCTTGATTTGATTTTTATCTTCTGCTCAGAACACAACACAAATAGACTTCAGCTCAAGGAGTGTACATTCCAGGGGTGGTTACAGTATTTTGGACTGAAGTAATGCGGAGGCTATCTTGATGAATGGATGAAAACACAATAACTGGAAACATCTCCCTCTGTTAGTTCTCCTGTTTGGCAGTGTGCATTTTTCCACACAATGCTTATGAAGGATAAGGATCAGATATTGGGTAATATCTCTCCCTCCAGCAGCAGTGCGTGTGAGGTCCAGCGATGTTGTCTCAGTGTTGTCTCCAGATTCACTTTCCTGATCTGGTGTGTTATCTGACACACACCAAGCCGCTACAAGCTGAATATCTCAAGTGTAAACATGCATCTGCTTACTGGAGGGTGATCAACACAGACACCCAGAGCTGGAGGCGGCAGAAAAAATGACAGTGATTGTGTTATTTATTAAATTAAGGGAATTTGTGCACCGGTTTCCCCCGGTAATGATGGTTTTTGTGTGTCGCAGAACGAGATGAAGCCACCACCGAGCCCTCAGATCACAATGCAACATCCTTCACTGAGGTGGACAAACGAGTCAAAAGAAGACTGTTGATGGGTAATAATCACACTCCTGCATTCAGAGGCCAACAGCTTGAATTTGTGTTTACGTGACGGCCCGTTGAGCTGCCAGGAACCACTCAGGGGTGTTAAACAGGGAAGAGAACTAATGTCTCGTAAGCTGATGCATTCCTCAGCCTTTTGAGCAAACTGTGAAATGACTACATGCTTGCTTTCTCGCCCCCAGTTTCCCCCCCGAAAAATATGCATTTGTGACAGTGTGGTACATTTCACGTTTTCCTTCCATTTGGCAAAAGCAGAGTGTGAATCTTTTCTAGCATAGTTAGTATTTATCAGTTATATGAATCTGGGTCACTCGATACTTGTAAAACATCACATCTCTGGCTCTTAACCAAGTACATGACAAGCACATGAGCTCTGGGAATCATGTCCTTTTGTATAAATAATACACGTTGTTATGGCAGAGCTAGATACACCTAACCTTAGTATGGATGTGCTTTTAGTCCAAATATACGACTGAGCAAAATAAAAGGCATGAATCAGAGCCTCAATTGACTGTTTTCATCAGCATTTATAAATGTTTAAAACAGTAATAAAAACTATATAAATTCTGCATTGTTCATGGCCTTGAGTGTTCAAAGCAGTTCAGACAGTAATTCAAAATTATGAATGAAACAGTATATTTGGAGTATTACATTGACTCTGCAGTCCATCTGTTCTGATAACATGTTCAGAAAATTTCTGTTTCTGTTTCTTTTTTACTAAGGATCTCATCTCATCATATCTGACGTTGAGGGATAATGTAGTATTTTTCACATGGAGGAGGGTCATTCATATATATTTACAATTACCTTGTGTGTTGTACTTTCAGAAACCTGTGCGGTGAACAACGGGGGGTGTGACTGCACCTGTAAAGACACATCCACAGGTGTGCGCTGCAGCTGCCCCGTCGGCTTCACGCTGCAGCCGGATGGAAAATCATGCAAAGGTCAGAATACCAGTTCACTGAAAAACCTTCACAGGGAAGGACAGTCTATTGAAACACTAATTACATTTAGTGGATTTGTCAAAGAAGTCTTGCTCAAGAATTTACAGGATATCTTCTGTTTTCCACAGATATTGATGAGTGTGAGCATCACAACGGAGGCTGCGAACACTTCTGCAGAAACACCATTGGCAGCTTTGAGTGCAACTGCAGAAAAGGCTTCAAGTTGCTGACAGATGAGCGTTCCTGTCAAGGTAGAAAATACTCCTGAAATGTTTAATACGAACTCCAGACAAGCAGCAGAGATTAGGACACAACTGCAGAAATGCCGTGTCCATAGCTTAACAAATCTATAAACTTGCTGATACTTGCAGTTTTGTGACCATAAAGTTAAGAAACAGTCACATAAAATACTAAAGAATTTAAGTTAAAGATAAAAAAATATTGAATTAATTTTGTTTTCATATTGATTAGAAAAGATTCGCTACTTTATCATTTTTGTGGGATTCTGTTATTTTTGCATAACATTGTGTACTAAAAGACCCATCAGTTTGTGTGTATTGTGTTTTGGTAATGAGGCTACCCTTTAGTTAACCTTGGGATTGCGGTCTGTGCCCTCAATGAGGCTGACCTGATGCAACTGCAGTTCAATTTAAGCTTTTAACCTCATGAATCATTGCCTTCTTTTTTGACTGTAATTACTATCAAAAGCCATTGCCTTTTAACCTGATGCAGCACACTGTACAAGTCACTTTGCACTGAGTCGTAAAGTTCAGGATCAAATGCGAATGTGTGTCTGTGGGTGGGAAATCCCTGCCAATGAAGATTGCGACTGACTGCCCTGCTATTATGTCATCCACTTCATTTTGATTACAGATATAGATGAGTGTTTTTTTGAGCGGACATGTGATCACACATGTGTGAACTCCCCTGGTGGTTTTCAGTGTCTGTGCAACAAAGGTTACACCATGTATGGACTGGCCCACTGTGGAGGTGAGTCTACACTGGGTGGAGGGAGCCACACACATAACAACCTGAGCACAACACACAAGTGCTACATGTAGGGTGGTGTTGGGCAAAAAGCACATAAAGTGAGTTCATGCTCATTGTTGTGTGGGAGAAATGGACCCTGTAATTATGATAATTATTTGCTCTTTTTTACCTCAGATATAAATGAATGCAGTGTAAACAATGGCGGTTGTGAGCACGGTTGTGAAAACACCTTGGGTGGATTTGAATGCTTTTGCCATCCTGGCTATAAGCTACACTGGAACAAAAAGGACTGCATTGGTAAGCAAGTGCCCCCTCCTGTGCGAGAGGCACATCTTCTGAGTGTTGTTGTCCTGTTTCTTTGAAAATTATGTGATATTCCACGTTTTGGACTAAGACCTGGGGGACAAAAAACAGGAGATACTTTGAATTCTGTTCTTTTTTTTCTCTTTAAGTCTCTGTCACTTGGTTTTCTTGTGCTTGTGTAAAACATCCAAGATGCCACGATGCTGTTGGTTCTATCAGGATGTTTGGACTTTTTGTGCCTCATTTTCACGTGCCTCTTCCTCCTTGTTGCGATCCAAAGTTGTTTTTGTGTTACCTTGGAGTTTTGTTGTGATTTCTATCTAGAGGCTGAGGGTTTACCACCTGCAAACCCCCCATCTAAACCTACTTTGAACTGTAGTAAGCAGGAGGGAGGCGACCGCTGCTTCCTGACGTGCCAGTCCCAAGTTCATATCAGCAGTGGTGAGTTGGTTGAGTCAGACCCTCCATATATTATGATTTACCTGCCGTTATTATTAGGCATGATTAGAAGATGTATTTGTAATTGATGTATTTAAAAGCGTATTTCCATTTAACTGCAGAGGAAATGGTTTGGTTCACTAAATCTCATTTTGATGATCCGAAGCTTTCACAGACTGCAGCAAACACCTGCGCCTCACCGTCAAATCAGTTCACCTGCAGTTTCGTCTTTATATTCCTCTCATGAACTGAAGCTGACCTGCTAAAATACTTCTCATCAGCTAGCTCTTGCATAGCATAAAATTCTCTGTCAGTGAATTTAATGATATAATTTAATATTCATCAAACAGATATAAGCACTGCTGTGTTAAAGGGATTTTGCTCCCATTTGCTGAGATGCACAGTTTGTCAGTTTGGCTCCTGTAATGTTTCAATGAAAAGTCAAAAAACATGCCCGTCTTAAAATTTTAGACTTACTTTGACTGAACACCAAATCATCAACACAAAGTGCTCAGGTTGCCTTAACAACAAGACAAAAAAACAAACAAACATGAAACATAAAGTAATATCAGGCTGGAAGTGGGAACAGAGCTGCTGAAAGTCTGCTGAGAGTGTTGAATAATCGGGTCACTTGTTGACTTTACCACCAGCTCTAAGTTTCTATTTGATTTTTGGTGATTTAGCATGTTAGCTGCAAGAAATGAATGGACTTCAATTGAGCTCTGACAAAGCAGAGCAAACATAAGGCTCCGATGTGTTTGGTGAATAATGCGAACAGTGACCTCAGCTGACACAACTTGACAGTCAAGAACAGCATTTTGTTTTGCTAAGACCCAAACAGCACAGTACAGTGCAGGTCAGTTTCACCTGATGCAGCTATTTTTTTGTAAAAAATGCCATGTAGATCAGCAAAAGCTTGCTAATGTAAACGCAATTAGTCAAAAGGTCAAGCCTTTTCAAAATCTAGCTGTGTGAACAGCCATGATCATCAGTCTGCGGAGTGACTCGTCGTGTTGCTACATGCTGTGTGTTTGCTCTCTGTGACTTGGCTTTGTGGCCTTGACTTTTGTCGGTATTGGTCTGTGTCACGGCCTCTTGTGTGTTTTTCAGGGACGGAGGATTCCTACACGGTGACCTGTGGAATGCCTCTGTCTTGCCTGGCTGACGCACAAAAGAACAACAGCGGCTTGTATTGCTTAGGCAAGTACAAAACATCACAGATTTACATCGATCTTTCCGCTCTGCCACACAAAACAGTAACTAAGGAACAACTCGTGCTTTCCTTGGACTCAGTTGATACACAAGTGGATCAAAATGATGTGAAAAGGTGCTCCTTTCTTTCGTCCTGCAGGTCAGGAAACAGCCAGTGTTCCTCGCATTAAGACCACAGCTACTTTCAGGTCTGGCACTGCAAAATGCAACTTAAAAAGAAGTCAGGAGAAGCTCAAGGAGAGCTTAAACTCAGGGCACTCAGGTACAGAGGTTGCCACACAACAAGCACAACAATGCCTCCAAATACAAGACCAAGATTACAGGATTAAAACGTCAGCTCCTTCATGTTACTGCTTTAAAAAAAAAGTGTGGGTTTACCGAGAACTGCCAGCATCTAAAAACCCCAGTCATTAGAAGATAAAGCAGACCTGAAAGCTGAGTCAAAGTAAACCAAAAAACCAAAGGCAAATGTGAAAGAAATTTGTGGGCACAGTGATGTGGTTTTGAGCGTCTTGAATGTCTCAGCGCAGCACTTTGTCTGGCAGTGACAGGGGAGGATGTAATTAGCCATAGCATGCCTTTCAGTTGGTTCTGACCAAGCCATCAATCAAAGTGGTTTCCGATTGTAGGATTATTTTGTTTCTCCAAAGGGGTTTGGCATGGCCTTTTACATCCCTCACAGTCCCTGAAGGGCACGTAATTGTTTCAAATAAAGGAAACTGTCACTGTGACATAACATCCCTTTTTTTTCCAGTTTACCAGTCTACATGACAAAAAATTATCTAATTATCTGCATTTAAGAACTGTTTCAAACACGTGGGATTTTCTTTAACAATAGTGATTCTGTTGTTGTATGTTTGTGTGTGTCTGCTTGCTGACTGTGGCGTGGTTGTGGGGGGGTGGTCGTCTCCCATGTCCACAGATAGCAGGTTCCTCTTCACTGAAAACGTCCAATTCAGCTACGTGAGCCTGCGCTGCACCTCGTCCGGACAGCGAACACGCAGCCGCCATGGCAGGAAGGCTGGCGAGGAGGACGGCTCCTCAATCACAGCTGAGTTTGAGCTGGATGTGAACCTAGAGGAGGTAACAGGTTGGTCTCTCTGCGCTTCCTCTCTGCCTGCCTTACTGCAACCTCCGCTTCTTGTTCTCCATCCTTTTTTTTTTTTTTTTTGTTGCTTCACTGCTCTCTGTTCGTCACTAAACAAACCAAACTGTTAAAGTATCTCCTGTTTTGACTCGGCTGTGGTGGTGGGCTCTAGGCTGGGAACCAGAACTGTGCTGTCTTTGTTTTATTTCCCTGAATTCTTTACAAGTGGTGGCTTTTCCCCTGACTTGACGGTGCATTTGTCTGACTGTGTAAGTTAAGCATGTGAGCATCCAGGCATGAATTTGCACTTGGAGATAGGTGTGAGAGATGACATTTTCCTGTGGAAACAGTTGTGGTATCAAGTGCCTCTCTCAGCAGAGAGCTGTGACCTGAACTGTGTGCGTCGACGCTCGGAGAAGAGGCTCAGGAAGACCATCCGGACCCTGAGGAAGTCCATTAACAGGGAACAGTTTCACCTGCACTTTGCCGGGTCTGACTATGAGCTCGGAAAGAGTCTGGGCCAGGCGGCAGAGCTGCCAGGACACTGTTTGGCAGGACAGGTGCTGATGGGCAGGAAATGTGGTGAGTCTGTGTTTGTGTTTACTTTGTATTCGATGCAGAAAGCATGTTAATGGACAAGAGATGCACGATTCAATCAGGCATCACTACTACTTGGAAAATTGATGTCTTAAGCATCTAAAGAGTGCAAATCCAACCACTTTTGTTACACCCAACACAAGGCAGTAATGGCTCTGACTAGGCCTCATCCACACAGTAGACTCATAGTCATGACTTTAAGCAATTGAAATGGTCCATGCCAGTAAGTTATATTTAGACAAGCTGGTTTAATGATTGGATTTGGAGCAGGTGTTGGCCAGATGAGTGCCATATTTGGTTTGCAGACATGCTGTAATGAGCCTTTCGGAGGGGAGAGCGAGCTCACATGGAGGAACAGAGAGGCTGTTGTTGGCCCTCAGAGCTGTGAGATCTTCCAGCATCTCACTGGGATAAGAGTGTAACGTAAGGGGCTGATGGCAGGTCTCCTGGTAGCCGTTGCCTCTCGGTTTGCGTTTTATATACAACCGGTGATGGAGAAAATGTTCATTAAATGAGACCGCACACTGTCAGCTTTAGAGAGCTGAAGGCTGGCATGTGTTTTCTCTGGCTGTTGGGACCGTGCGCCCCTAATTTCGGGCCTCACAGTAAGTTCGCTGCCTGCTGCTCGCCTTTCTTAATATCAGTGAGAGGAAACGGGTGCCTTTCTTCTTTTCACATGTCTAAATATTTATTCAAATGGTATGTGCTTTGTTCCAAATATAAGCTCGTCTATCTGATGTAATGTGTAATGTGATGTAGGCAGATCCTCAGAAAACCTCAGATAACTCTTGAAGTGTGTTTAAGGTTTTTTTTGTTTTCCCCCTTAAAAGAAAAGGGCTGATTGAGGTGTTGTTATTCGTTTTACGGTCTCTGCACTTTAACTGGAGACCAAAACTTGTCTGAAGCTATGGTTTCTTGAGATAACATTGCATTTGTCTCCCTGTAACTCCATATGTGCTCGGTTTGTACATTAACTTCAAAGCTATTTCTGCTGTTGAGCTGCGCCGACATGATTTAAACCTAAACTGCTCCAGTTCATTATTTCTATCTTTCAGTAACACAAGTCTTAAGTGTGTTGATTCCTTAACTCCCCCGCTACGCTTTCAGGTCAACATTAAGCAGTCTATTGGCCATGGCAGGGGTGTAGACATGTAATTTGGGAGAGGAGGGGGGGGGGGGGCTGAAAGGCATTCTTCTTAACCTCCAGCTCTTTAAAGGAGCTATATTTTTCCCCTCCTCCCCCAGCTCCCGCTCTGGCTTAGCTCAGAGTGCAGTTTAGTTCTTTTCAGTTTGCCCACTCCATTGAAAACCCAATTTGGGGCTTGTTCTCACTGCCTCCAAGGGATGACAACACAGCCGCCCGTGCATTTGGATAAAATATGCTTTCACCTCTGTGCACTCTTTAAAGCTTTTTTCCATTCCGATTGTGTGATTATTTGGGTTACTGCTTGCATCATTTATATACCAGGATGTTACTTCTGTTTAAATAAAATTCTATTGACAGAAATTAATTACGTAAATATTTGTTTGTTTGTTTTTTTACATAAGATCATCTGTATTTTACTACATCAGGATATGCATTTATATAAAATGTAAAACAAGTGCAAACAAGTCAGCAGTTTACAATGAGGCCGGGATGCTGTGAATGGTGCGTGTCCGGGTCCATTTGACCGCTGTAGTCGACTTGTTTGCGTGTTTGTTTTAACATTGAAGATGTTTAGGAAGTGCTGTTGATTCAAGCTGGCAGTTTGAGTGCTGTGTCCCCCCTGCCCCCCAGCTGGGGCCACTTTGCATGACCCCCAGCCACTAAACTGCTAAAGAGAATTGACTTCAGCCACACCATGGGAATCAATTAGCATCAGTTGTTTGGGCCTCCGCTTGATAGGCGCGAGCAGCGATTGGGCCAGGCAGAATGGGGGGATTCAGAAACCTGACCCCTTTTATTGGGTTCAGCTCCTTACCACTGTGATACCGTAGTGTTTTCCTATGTCATCAAGTAGGCAAAGACTGGGGACTTGAATAGAGGTGAAAGGTCTTTTAAACCTCTTTGGGGCCATCAATTCGAGGACTCTATAGAAGCGTTCTTTGCATTTGAAAGGCTTCAAGGTTTTTTCTCTCTTTCACTCTCACTCTCTCTCTTCTCTCACTGCTTCCCTCTGTCAAATAAAAGCTGTTAGGGGACAATGCGATGATGGCTCCTCATGGTCTTTCAGAATAAACAATAGGTTTCAAAAAATAAACTGCTCTTGAGAGAATTACATTTTCTTTCTTTTTAGGGGAAAATCGAACAATTTGCTGAGCCACGTATAATGGATCCATACGCTGAGGCTTTTGTCTGTTGAGCTTTTAGAGATAGTGGTTTCTGTACATACAGACAGCTTAAAGGCTGCAGCAGCCGACTGTGGCACATTTTGTGCTAAGGGCCAAGGATTTAATTGATTTATTATTGTGTGAGATCAGCTTCAGTTTTCAAGTTCTAAAGACCATCAAGCAGACACAGTAATTCCCAAATTAATTACAGGCATCACTTTAAATGGGAGGAACCAAAGCAAAATGGCGCGTTGGTCCCTTTAATCAGGGTTTTGCACTTTTGTGAGATAAGAGGGAAATACTCTCTTTGATTTGCCTCTGTGTTTGCTTTTGAAAGGGGCGAGGGTGCTTATGGTGGTATTAAAATTTCTTCCCTGACGCACAGCCTTGTTGTATGAAGTATAAGGACGTGTCAGATGAAGGGCACAAAGGCAGCTGTGGAGAAGGCTGGCGCTCTTTTGTCTCAGTGATTCTGGCTCCATTAGGTTGGTTTCCTAAAGCATTTAATTAACTTAATGCTGGGTTTGGTATTCATGAGTCCCTATACATAGGAATAATGGAAAAACTGCACACAGATGTTTATGTTTCTGTAATTATACATAATCTATACATGAATGTGTGCGTGTTTGTGTAAAGGGGCATGTAGCATCAATAAGAAAACATTAATACGTTTAAGTAATAATCTTTCTATTATTAATTAAGAGTTTCATTCATTACTTTTGTTTTTAAATTGTTAATCAATGCCATATTTGTTTACAATTAATTACTTTTCATCATCAACACTGTTATAGCTATGGTAATAGTTTACTTACCTTCCTCTTGACGTTCTTAGGCTTGAATGTGCTAATTAATTGCAGTGTTAGTAATAAGATTACATTTAACTTGAGTAACATGCAAAACTCTTTATTTTTGTTTAAAGTCCGACACTTTTTAGTAATGAATCAGATTACACAAATTAAATCACAAACAGACTGATATTTTTCAGTAATAATTATAATAGTAATTATTTTCAATAACCTCCATGTTTGGTAGGATAATATAAAGTTAGTTTTGTATGTAATAATGTATTTTATGAAATTTAGATTATTAACATTCTTTCCTCTGTAATTTAATATCTACATTAATTTAGTTCAGTGATAAGCTAAGCTAATATGAAGGATCTTGTCCTGATTCATACACAATTAATATTCTCTCAATTTTGAGAATTGGCCATATTGAGAAAAAAAGAACACAATCACTTTTATGTGAATGTTTTTGACTGGTTGTCAATCACAAGTCTTAACTACTTTTTGAAGCTTTAAAAGAAGTTTGTGAGTGTGAAGAGTTTTAAAGTTTGTTGGTACTCAGTGATGCATCAGTTTGCATGATGTGCTTTTAAGTTTTTGTTCATGGATAGTGATCTGTTAGAGCTTAGCTTGCTGTCATGTAAAGTGAGTCTGACAGGAGACACCAGATAACTTGTCATAAACATTTTGAAGATGCTTCAGAAAAATCATATAACAGAAGTGACCAGTAACATTATGCTGTTACATTTTCAAGCGTATGGTACAACTTGCAGTTGAGTTCACTGTGCTAAACTCTTCTAAGGTCAACAGTACTGACTCACTTTAGTACCATGCAATTAAAACTCTCAAATCTGTCAACAGATTGATAAATTGTTCTGGCTGAGCTAATATTTTTGATGTGTTACTGATGCTCTTCAGTGTGTTTATCCTTTTACAAGTATGTGCATGGTCCTGTTTGACTCCACTCCAGCTGATGAGGTCTTTGCTACTTTACTTTAATGGTCTTCTCATGCAATTGTAACCACTGTATTTACACTGTAAATCTGCTCTGTGGTTGGGGCTGTTTGATTGTGTGTAGCCACGAGGCATCCTGCTATATATGTTGATTCATGTCTGCATTTTACATTGTCTATCTCCCCAAGTGTTTGTTGTCAAGTGCTCTATGACTCTGATCTGTCTACTAAATTGATGTAAATTACAAGTTCAGACACCTCAGTCTGTTTTGGGTGTCTTAACACAAGTGTTTGTTTTCGGTTTGAGAGGAAAATGTTTCTAATTAAATTTGTTTCAACTTGATTGCACGTCACATTGCTCTTTTAAGAGAATGATGGATATGTTTGAGTATTTAGAGAACATGATTTTTATTTTTCAGATTTACCACAGCACTAAGACAAAATGTTATCAGACCTCAGAGATGTGACAAACAACCACAGGCTTGGCAGCAAACAGATTGAGGCCAAAATAATTTCTGCTCTGTCGACAGTCAGGGACGCACCTACGTGTACATGAGTCAAACTACATGTATTTTGCTGAATTTGTAACTTTGGGTCTATTTTTGTGTCATTCCCCACCTGTCTGTCAGTGAGCTGCAGTGTTGGGACTTACTACGACGGGGATCAGGGCAGGTGTGTGTTGTGTCCGGCTGGAACTTATCAGGATGAGGAGGGACAGATGTCTTGTGAGGTCTGTCCTGGTCACGAAGGAAGAGAAGTCTCCAAGGTGGTCGGAGCTCGCAACATGTCAGAGTGTGGAGGTAAGACAGTCAAATGAGCCCCTAATGATTTTAAGTGAAAGAAACCACTAACAGGTGAGAAATGAAAGAAACCTCAGAAAGGGCAACAGAGGAGGGGCTCTTATTCCAGGAAAACAATTAAGCCACCTGTTGTACAGAGGGTAATGAAAAAAACAGTGTCATGTTTTTTCATAACCCCTCTGTTGAGGTACCACCACACACAGCGTCAAAAAAGTAACTTTGAATGCAAGTGGAGCAGAAGAAGAGATTGGCAGTAAGCTGTTTATCCGACTGATAAGAAGGTACAGTGTAGGTAAAAGTACATTTTAAGAACAAAAAAATCTTGTGTGTTGTTTTGAAACTGCTGGAAAAGTTAAACGGGCTATTCCAGAAGACCCGGACACAACCCTGTTCACATTTAAGAGTACTGTCTGCAGAGAACACAAAACAGATCTGGGGTTTCCAAAAAGTTGTGAACAAGTTCCAAGGGTACTTGAGGTGCTTAGTGGAAACCTGTTAAAATCCATATAAATCATGATGTTTAATCCTCATATACCAAAAAACATGCATATAGTATTTCTAATCAAATGGCTTTTTAAAGCACCTTGCTATTATTTTTGTTATTATTCAATAATAGACATTAGAGAAACAAAACTGAGGGAGAGCCTGTGGGGAGACATGCAATCATGGCCCTTTATATTTATTGTACAGATATGAGAGCGGCCTTGATCTTCTCCTTTGAGAAGATTAGCCAGAGACAAATAATCTTCAATATTTAAACATGTCTTTAAAGATTTTTAAAAGGTTCACATTCATGGTTTGATATTTTAAAAGAAAAAAAGTTGAAAAAAAATTTCAAGTTTAGCATGTAGACAATTATCCTTTTGATTATGACAATAGTCCTAAATTGTAAAGCCCCTAAAAAAAAACAGTTTATAAATGAAAGCAAAAGAGAATTAAAAAAGCATATGCCAATATGAAAATATTTTGTGTGAAATAGGGAACACATAAACAGAAAGCAGCAAAGGCAATTAGTGCAAAGAATGACATAAAACGTTAATGACTGTTTTGTGAATATGAGCCACACAGGAAGTGATGGTACCTTGATAATAATCTCTCCCCGACAGATGTTCTGCTTTGTGTAAAGCCAAAGACGCTTGAGCTTAGATGTCAAAGATGTATTTGAATTTTAAAAGGTGAACTCCTGAATAAAAGCTGAGGGGGCCACCATGTTTTCGTTTCCTCCTGTGCGGTTATCGCAGTCACTTTGTGGCTGAATCCCAGATCCCATCTCCTCTGTCAGACTAAACAACAAGAGCTATCAGCAACCTCCCCCTGGCACCTAGTTTGTATTAGTCACTGAGGAGTTGCACTATATGCACTTGAAGATAAAACATGGCGTCATTCCTTTAACATTTGATTAAGCTTTGTAATAGGTTCTTATCTTAATAGAAGGGGAGAGGTTTTTTTTCAACAAAAACATCATTGTGCCCAGCAGTTCACGCTCTGTTTTTGACCAAATGCTTGTGTTTGTTCAGGCCAGTGTTCCCCCGGTCAGTACTCTCATGACGGCTTCATTCCCTGCCTGTCCTGTCCACTGGGAACCTACCAGCCAGAAGGGGGACGTACAACCTGCTTCCCTTGTGGAGGAAACTTGGTGACCAAACACAGCGGTTCCATAACCTTCCAGGAGTGTGAAACCAAAGGTGGAAAAGACCTAAAAAAGCTAATAACTCCAGCTCATTTTACTTTGGTTTAGTGTCCCCTGTTTTAATATAAATTGATGGAATAGGAGGCTCTTTTGGAGCTGAGATGGTTTATGAAAACCTGTCAGACTTAATACATGAAGCAAAAACATCTGTGGATGTTTGGTTGAAAAAAATTTAAAACAGAATTTTTGGTCTCTCTTGACATCACAACATTGACATGTGGTTGTTGAGTCTATATAGCTCTTGTGGGAGTTGACAGAAACTTTGCTGCCCTCTGCAGCTGCTGTATTGTAAGTACATTTAAGAACGCAAGTTAGTGTCAAACTATGCACCTCCTACCTCATCCTAGATATCAACCTTGCAGGGAGCTGCTTTATGACAGTGTATTAATATGTATATTCTGTTATTTTTAAGGGTTTTTTGAGCACAGAATGGCAGAAGATTCAATAAAGCTGTTTATTGGGATGTTATCTATGTCAAAATGTAAAAGTATTACACACACCTATATGAGAGATGCAAACATTTAACTCTACAGTGAAATTTGGGAGCATTATACTGACTTACAGTCTCCTATCACTGTGCTTGGCTCCTATAGTCCAGTGCTCTCCAGGACATTACTACAACACCAGCACACACCGCTGCATCCGCTGTCCCATGGGCACGTTTCAGGGAGAGTTCGGGCAGAACTACTGTGTTGCCTGCCCTGGAAACACCACCACAGACTTCGATGGCTCCACTCACATAATGCAATGCAAAAGTACGTATGTCTGTACAGAGCAATGCCTCTAAAACATGTATACATGCAGCAACAGTTCAAGGGATTCAGGTCCAGATAGTTAAACCAGCTGCAACAAGAAAAAAAAACCTACCTGTGTGACATTACAGACCGACAATGTGGAGGAGAACTGGGAGATTTTACTGGTTACATCGAGTCCCCCAACTACCCGGGGAACTACCCAGCCAACGTGGAGTGCACGTGGACCATCAACCCACCACCCAAACGCAGGATTCTCATTGTTGTGCCAGAAATCTACCTGCCTATTGAGGACGAGTGCGGTGACTACTTAGTAATGAGAAAAAGCTGTAAGTTTCAGCTGTGAGTGTATGTGAGGGTGTATTATTTAGAAAGAAAAAAAAACTACCACTAAATGTTTAACCATTGTTTTAGGGTTAAGAGTTGTTTTGGTTGATAATCCTTAGGTTTTGGTCAGGCATGTAGTGGTTAGAGTTCAAGTTACAGTAAGCTTTATCCTTTTTTTAAAGTAATACAGGGTATCATTTTCTTATTTGTCTTACTGGGATTACAGCAGTTATGTTCTCAGCCACAGTAATAACAGACACTGTCCTGTTTGCTCATGCTGTTTTCTTTTCACAGCTCTCTCCAACTCTGTGACAACCTATGAGACTTGTCAGACATACGAACGCCCCATCGCTTTCACCTCCCGCTCAAAGAGGCTTTGGATACAGTTCAGGTCTAATGAGGGAAACAGTGGGAAAGGCTTCCAGGTCCCATATGTGACATACGATGGTAAGAAAATAAATGTGAAGTTTGGTTCTGTAACTGTGATGCTGCTTCCTTAGCATGTTGTTCATGTTTAATTGGTTGCATTAATGAGCTGTTTATGAACTTCTCTTGCTTTAGAGGACTACCAGGAACTGATAGAAGACATAGTCAGAGATGGAAGATTATATGCTTCAGAAAATCATCAGGAAATTCTCAAGGTATGTAGGTACAAATGTTTGTTAAAGAGCACTTTTGGTTTTTCCTTCATGCATTTTAACTTTGGACCACAGTAAGACAGAAACAGTGGCAGCCAGTGAAATGTGAAGGAACATTTGGCAGAGATGTTGTTTTCTGCCAGATGTTTCTACTACATCCTGACATCCATACCCACCATATCCTCATCTGTAAAAAAAAAAAAAAGAAAATGTATCATAGACAAAATATTGCAAAAAAAAAAAAAAAGGAATAGAAAAAAATGGAAATAGTATTTTTTTGGATGTTTTATGCCCTTAATGAGGAACAGATGGTAGCAAACTGATGGCAGGGAAAGATGGGAAATGAAAGATCTCCGGCCTGAATTGAACCACTGATATTATAATTAAATAGCCCTCGCCACCAGGGCGCTCCAACAGTGATTTTCCAGATGCTTTATCCTCCTCTCGTTGATATGTGTTGATGTTTTATCCATTCTTAGGCCCAGTTAGCATGCGGCACCCTCTTTTGGAGAATAGTGGAAGCGCAGGCAGCATCTTACGTTGACTTGACCATATGCTTTTGCTTTCCATCCATATTTTCTCTTCAGGACAAGAAACTCATGAAGGCGTTGTTCGATGTGCTGGCTCATCCGCAGAACTTCTTCAACTACACAGCTCAAGAATCAAGAGAAATGTTCCCCAAGTCCTTCATCCGCTTCCTGCGTTCCAAAGTCCTGAGATTCCTTCGCCCTTAGGATGCTGCAGTTGCTGTACAGTTTCTGAATGCTTCATGAAAAAAACCTAGATTAGATACTGGCCACAGTATCTGTTTTATCCACTGACCCCTTTAAGAATATTCTGTAGTTATCTGTTTTCACATGGAGCGATATCAGCGTGGACTACACACTTGACAGAACTGATCCTGAAGAGAAAGTGGACAAGTCAACCAAGAAGACTTTTAACTGGAGCTTTAAAAGGGAGAAATTACCTGTAAAAAAGTGGTAGAGTATAGACCTACATGAGCCTCTAAACAGAGGGATCCGGACCTTTTCACTTTGTTCGGAAATTTGGAAGCAGGTTTTAATTAGCAAAAGAATGACTCTAAAAATTAGATGTCAAAGTCACCATCTCAGGATTCAAAGTGCAACTCTGTATTTGAGCACAGCTAAATACTGTACATGCAAGTGTTATGAGACAGTTGCTAACAGCATCATGATGAAAAACAAATATGGTCGCTAAACGGATATACACTGAATGTCAGTGATACTGTAAATAGAGTATGTATCTAGTTTTAACATAGGCTACTTTTTCAGGTAGAGGTTAATTTACAGAAACAAGTATAGCACAAATGTTTTCTCTGGAACATTAGCACTACCAAAGGAGTAGTGACACCACAAAAGCAATTATTCTGATTTAAGTTTTGTATATGATGTAAAAAAATTTTGGTGAAACACTAATGTATTGTAGCAACTACGTACATTTTTGACAGTATAGCATTGCTGCAAATGCTGGTGGCCCATGAATTTGATGTTCCAAGGTGTGTGAATGAGTACTACTGTTTTTGGTTTAATTTTAAACTTTTAATATCTAAAAAAGTTTCAGTGGCCTTTATGCATTCATAAGACATCAGCTGCTTCAGCAAAAAATGACACCAGTATATATTAATACATTGTGTATTGTAAACTAGCAACCAAAGATTACTGGTCACTCTGCAAACACAGTAGTAGGAGCAATGTGACTTGAGACTGAAAGACATCAGTCAGAGGAGAACAAAATATCAGACTGAACTATAATGTTAAAAAGGAAATAAAAAGTCCTGTAAAATACAGCTGAACTTTTCACCTGTCTTAGATGACACATGTATGTATATTTTTCACGCTTTTGTACATCTAATATGCTGTAAATAAAGATAAGAAACGTAGTTTGTAATTTCATTCCCATCCATGCTATTTTTCCTTTTCTTTTCTCCTCTTCCTTTTTAAAAACAACTTGATTTGTCTAAGCTAAATTTCATTCACACACACTCATGTTGCTCTTTTAGATTAGTTTAAGCCTATAAATATTTGTGTATTTGTATGTCACCTAAAAATGATCCACTCTCTTATTTAGGTATAAAAAGATACAATGACCTGAATTGCTGTTTGCCTACAACTGTAAAACTGAGTTTCTCAATTTAGCTGTATCTTTTTTTTTTATCATTTGCCACCGACATGACCAGAAATATGCAGTATTTTTTTTATATATGATTTCATTTACAATCAATGGTTTGAGGTACATACATAGCTTGTTTTTTGCTTTTTTTTTGTTAATGTTCTAATTTTTTTTTACTTACCTGTGTCCTGTTCCTACACATCTCTTTGACTATTTATTGTGCTGTCTCACTCCACGTCCTCCTGTTATTCCTCGAATTATTGTTTGGTACATAGACATGTCACCGCCCGCCCAGCACTCCTCGTATTGGTTATCCAGCGCTCCCGGTGGGTCCGTGTACGGAAACCGCCCGCCATCTCCGGAAACTACAAGTCAGCTGCTGGGACGGTGTTTATCCCTGAATTAGCTGGATGGCAAATGCTGCCATTTATTAGGTTGTTTTCTACACTACTGGCGTCGTTTTTGTAAACAGTTAGAGGCTGTTAAACGGTTGGAAACTGGAAATCTGTGGCATACTTGAAAGATGAAGTATTTTTTGCTGCTCGAAGCTTTTTCTTTGGCTTGTTTTGTGCTGTTAAGTCAAGTGACAGCCAAGGTACGGCTAATGTTAGCTTGGCTGGGTTGCATTAAAGAGGAAACGATAATAATGACATACTAAGCTTGACTATCTTCCCTTAAAGTCTCACTAAAAACTACATGTGTCTCGAGTCTTAACAGTTGAGCGAAGCTAAATTGTTATCTCGGGCTTTAAATTTTCCTGCGTCGCAAGTGTTGCTAACACTGAATTGTTAAATTGTGAGAATATGTAATCATTTACAATCAGTGCCCCTTTGCCTGGTAACGTTAGTTAGCTATGTTACATGTTCAAAAAAACATTTAACATTACAACCCCCAAAGAAGATAGGATTGTTGCAGGGCTTTTGTACATTATAAGTCCAGGTTAACTCTTTCTATCTCAGTGTGCCTAATATGCCAGTCTATTATTGTGCACTTTAACGTTATATAAAAGCTAACATATTAGCTAGTTTACGTCTTAGCCTGCTCGTCAATCACTAACGGGTGCTATCATCGGTACTTTTGTAAAAGCGCAATGTGACAGCACATTAAACGTTTTCATTTTCCGACAAAATGCAGAGACAACAACAAGACTAGTATAAACATCTGGGACACCATAGCTTACTTATCAAAACAAAGGTTATAAGTATATATGTAATAAACTGATGCTAAAAACAAAAGCTGGACATAGTTTGGGTATGGAGAAGTCCTTAGAGTCAGACAGGTTTCAGCTTGATATACACATTCTTATGAGACCAGATTACACTTCTAAAAAAAGGGGTGGGTGGGTGGGGGGGTGTATTTGTCACCAGAGAAATGTGTAGATATTACGTGTAGAGGGAAAAAAACAAGATGTAAATATATGTGGTTTATTTCTTACAGAATTCTGAAGATATCCGGTGTAAATGCATCTGTCCACCCTACAGAGACATTCAGGGTCAGATCTACAAGCAAAATGTTTCTCTCAAAGACTGGTATGTTAAGTGATGTGTCACTACATTTCCATGTCATACGTGCTTACAGCTTGTTAATGTCATTTGCTTTTCTTTTATCTGTTTTAGTAACTGTCTCCATGTAGTTGAACCAATGCCAGTTAATGGTAATGATGTGGAGGCCTACTGTTTACGCTGTGAGTGTAAATATGAGGAGAGGAGCTCAGGGACCATTAAGGTAAGTTAATAGAGGACTTTGTGCTTCAGATAGTCAATAATTACTTTTAATAAGTTTTGTCGCTTACTTTACCACAGGGCAGTGATTGAATCATTATTAATTAATTCTCTTGGTAGTGATGGTGAATAATGACTATCAGATTTTCTCTGGATGTGTATCAACTAATCCCTTATTTTTTCTTAATAGCAGTTAAAATAGAAAATATATGAAATTTCCACCGATTTTTAGAAAATAAACTTATAAATAACTATACATAACTAGTTAATCAATTATACATAGTTAGTAAATAGAGAAAAGCATCTAATACTAACATTTGAGAAGCTTGAATCAGAAAATGTTTGGTGTGTCTGACTGATTTATACCTTAAATGATGAAATAAATGATTAAAATTGCTGTAAAAAATGTATATTGATGACTAATTGACCAGTGAACACATTTTTTATGCACTACTGGCTCCTAATTGTTTATGGCATTTTGATTGTACACATGTTGAAGAAATCCAAGCCAGTCAGTTATCATTCTTTACATTTAGGTTACCATCATAATGTACCTGTCCATCCTGGGCCTGCTGCTGCTCTACATGGTCTACCTGACTCTCCTAGAGCCAATGTTGAAGAGGCGCCTCTTTGGACACTCACAGCTCATCCAAAGTGATGATGATGTCGGGGTAAGTGATCCTCTTAACACTATAGCATTGCAACTCACAGAAAGAAATGACAATGGTACAGTAAAGTAATGATATATGGTAACTATGGTACTGCCCAACATATAATATCTGACTTTGCAGCCATTATGTGGATTCAGAATGGAAATATTAGATTTGACAGAGTGTTACTGCAGCTGACTCCCTTTAAGCAGGTCCTGCAGGCAGTGTTGTGTGGTCAAACTGTCTCCAAACACAGGGAAAAGGTTTATAGATTTTTAAAGTGCTTTCTCCCTGTGTATCAGACACAATCACAGGCAAGGAGCTGTAGCAGTGCAACCATTTTCTGTTCAAATAACTCTTTCTATCTCTCAACACCATCTTGGTACTAAAAAGATTATTAAACATCTTTACAATGAAAGATTGGGTTTCTTTATCAGGTCTTGTGACTGTTGTAAGTAGCTTTCTGTTGGGTAAAACCTGTTTGTTTATGGAAACACGAACACAAATGACTGAGAGTGGGTAAAGTTTGTTCAGACAATAAAAACTACTCACCCAAATGTCTTACAATGGCAGCATACAATTATCAGCTTAAGCCAGTTCCCACTAATATACAGGAATAAATAGAGAAAAATCAACTTAATGTAAACTTCTGAGATAACTCACAATTACTGTGCACTCAGAAACAGGTTCAGATTTCTTGCCTTAAATTTCTTAGTGTAATCTGGTTGCTAATATGGTTGACATTACTATTCCTAACTATTTCAGGAAACAAGTATGAACTTTAAGTGCATAAAGAGCTGCAAATCGATGTAGCAGGACACAATGTTTAGATATTGACAAAGGAAAACAGTGACTGCCTTTGCCCGAGGCGAAAGGGGGAACTGCTACTGCCTTGCTGAGCACTCACTGTGTTTTCACTGGCAGAGCTCGGGAAAGAGGAAGTGCTACATGAGAGCTTTCTCTGAAAATAATCTTTGGCTATAAAAATGTGACTAAGCGGTATTAAGTGGAAAAATGTCTCTCATGGTTAGTGTGATACAGTTAAATGGAAGGAAGATAACAACTAAGTTAGCCACCAGTTTACTGTCAGAAATCTTCATACAGCTGCGTAAGCTGAATGAAGGATAGTGGTTTGCTATTATTAAAAATGATTTAAAGTATTCATTTGACTCTGTGCCCCTGTAGTTATGGTAACACTAAAGTTCACAGCCGGACAAAGCTCATGACCGTAATGCTGTGATCATCTGTTTATCAAAGTTTAGAGTATTTGTTACTCAGTAGTTTTAAAACTGTCACTGTGACCTAAACAAAGGGAAAGAGATCTGTAAGCAGAACCATTATAAGCGGAAGCTGCCACATTAACTACAGAGGAAGTGGTGGGCTTGTAATGTTTAGTCAGTCTTTGATACAGAGAGCGCGTGCCCAACTGATAATATTGGTCACAGTTGGCAGCTGTGGCTCTGATCCACCCACACGTGTTCTTTCATTTACTCTAATCATACTTTTTTTTTCTGTTAATTACAATAGCAGCTTTAGAAAAAATGTATAACAGAATATTTCACAAAAATTTCACAATAAAGAAATTCCAGTGATAAGAGTAAAATAAGAGATATTGACTAAACAGTACTTTTGCAAATAAAATTATGTATAGAAACAAAATAAAAACACATGAAAAATTTAAGTTTAATTTGTTTTAAAAGGAGTTTAATGGAGTGTAAGGTCAGTCATTTAAAAACAACCAAGGTTGATTACAGTGCTTAACAAGTTCAAAAACAAGCTAAAACACCAACAATATATATTAATACACAACAAAACAAATAGGGCAAACCCAACAACAACAGTATGTGAAGACAAGATGTCAAAGCTCAACTCAAATTAAAAGCCTGAAAGTTTTATCAGTGTTAGTCTGCATGTTTTTGTTCGAGGCGAGGTGGCCCATTTCTGTATTATTTGCTTAATCTGTTAAACACACAGGTAACCATTGTAGAAATGCTGAAATTGGGGTTTCATGTGTCTTACACAATAGTTATGATATCTTCCCTGTCATACCTTTCAGCTAAACCGCTTTTTTTTCCTACTCTGTGTTTTCAGGACCAGCAGCCTTTTGCCAATGCTCACAATGTTCTTTCACGCTCACACTCCCGACACAACATGCTGAACAAAGTGGAGCATGCCCAGCAGCGCTGGAGGAGGCAGGTCCAGGAACAGAGGAAGTCTGTGTTTGACCGCCATGTTGTTCTCAGTTAAACTGCCCTGCAAGAAAGAGTTACTGATGGAGCAAAAAACAACAAACACAAAAAAGAAACAACAAAAAAAAAAACCACTGTGACAAAACCCTCAGTTTATATTGCTTCCTTTCTCTCATTTGTGGTTTGTATCTCATCAAATGTGACACTTCCGAGGTGTACATGGTGTAGAAATCCACATTAGTAGAGCAGAAGTCCTTTGCAGATGTATAATCAAAGCAAGGGGCTCTTATTTAGTCTGCAGGCAGCACAAGAGATTACAATGAATTCACTTTTGCACAATCTTGAGTAAACAGTCTTAAAGGGTATTTCCGAAAGCTGCCTGCTCTCTGGTTTGTAGAAGTGCTAAGTCACCAGAGAATTTGCAATGACCTTTAAAATTTTACAATCCAAACAAACATTCTGTGGTTGTTTGGTGCCACTTATCATGGCTCGATAACTGGAATAGACAAGACTTGTTAACATGTAGCTGGTGGATATTTTTTACCCTAAAAAAACATTATAACACTGAACTACTGCTCTCACTACAGGAAAAAGGACTCAGTGTAAAATAAAAATACTTCAGCCTTCTTTTAAAATGCATGTTTTATAATGAGTCTTTTCTATATGTGTTTTCAATCCTTCATTCCTACCATAACACTTAATCTTTAGAGTGCAATACATGCATACATTTAAAGCATTACATTAACTTTGATATTTAAAAGTAGTTTGACTAAATCTCATTGTTGAAATGATGCAATTTCTTGGTGATGTCATAGTAAATGTAGCTGTGCTATTGATCCTCATCTGTTCAAGATCCCAATGAAATCAGTGCCCTCTTCAACTGCCTAAGCAAATCTCTCCCTTTTTTTGGTCTAACAACTCTTTTATTATGAAGGCCATTGTTGGAGCATTAACATGCAGCTTTAGTTTGACTGAGCGCTGTTATTCTGAGTTTGAGGAAGTTTATTTTGTGTATATTGGGACTGTGTACAGGGACAAAGTGGATGAAGAACCACTGTTGGGAGACCTTTGCAAGTGTTCTTAACTATTGTATATGTGATACCTTTAACTTTGAAATAAATTTATGTAATATTGTGATTCTAGTTTTTGTATGGTGTTAAATTTCTTCGCACTCCACCTCTTCAGCAACATGTCTATCACAACAAGAAAAAACAACCTACAAGTTTGCACATGAACAGATAATAAACCAATGGGTAGTCAGATGAAGTCATGTCTACATTTTTCACCACGACTGGGGGAAATAATGGTCTACTCATAGCTTTTACTGTGTCATACTCATGGGGCTGGATTAATAAAACAGGTTAATTTATGTCCCTAAATTAACCTTTGTACAATTTTACACAAAAAACACCCTGTCTCAGGTTTGCTTTATGCCTATGATAATCTTAATACTATGGAGAAAATATAACACTTAAACTTACTATTTAAAAAAAAAATGATGGCTGTGCATTTTACCAAAGTTGTAATAAAATTATTTCAAAGTAAAAGCCAATTTAAGATTTGTTGACTGTTTCTGAAGGTTGAATGATAATTTAGTTTTGATTGTATCTGCTGCTCATGGTGAAATGTCGATATTAATATAAAAAAAAAACCAACACAAAAAAAATCTACATTTTTTCAGCTCTGAACTAATTTGGCCAGTGCAGTTTCTGATATATAACTTTACAAGCATGTGTAGAGTTTCCTACGACTTACTACAAATTAATAGGACATATAGATGGATTTTTTTTAGATAGTTTAATTAACATAACGTTTGGAAACACTTGAAAAAAATGACCAGTTAAAATCATATTTAAAAGCAGGACAACTGAACTTTGAGTACATTAATTATTCTGCTGATGTTTAACAAACCTAAGTATTTTTTTTAATAAGTAAAGTGATTTTCATACCGCTGCGTCATCATTTCCTGTGCAGTGTACTTTTTCTTTTTTTTTTCCCTCATTGCATGAAGTTGGAGGAGACTGTTTTTCCGCAGGAAAAAAATCAGTTTCAAGGCTGCACAGACAGAAAGCGACAGAGACTCTGTTAAAGAATGGACCCTTGAACAAACACTGCAGTTTCACAGGGAGACAGGTAGGCTTTTCATTTCAGCTTATTAAAAGTCGAATACGTAGAAATCTAACGAGATTTTACCCTTTTCAAGTAATTTACAGGATTTGCAGCATCTTTAGAAAGTTTGGTCTATAAGAAAAGAGGAAAAACTCTAACACTTATATTTTAAAGTCAACTGTATTGATTATATGATGAGCGTGACCGAGCTGAAGTTCCGGAGAGACGCCGACTTTTCTCGCTGTTGATAAACGGTCTAATCCTGTGTTTGATGTTTTTAGGGGAAAAGTAGTTCTTTTAGGCATTTGTTCTGCATTTTCATACATTGGCCTACAGGGGGCGCCTCAGTCTTTGAATTTGATCCATGTAAACAGTCAGTGGTTTATGCACTCCTCAGGCATTGTTGTCACGCTCACCTGAGCTCACTTTTCTCCCTTCATGTCCCTACAAGTTTCAGTGCAATTATTTTTGATGTCTCTCTTTGAGACCCCCCCGACCCATACCCATACCCATACCCACCTACACACACACAAAAACACACACACACACACCCATCCACAAACTGCAGTGTATTAAATATTACACTAGATTTGTCTTCAAGGTTTCTGAGTTAATAATCACACTGAAGTTGTGGCTTTTTTTCCAGTTAAAAGCTAAATATTCTGCAAGATAAAGGAACGTCCTTATGCTAAACTTTGCTAGTTGGTGCTCTGTTGGCATGATATGTTGTGAAACTGCAGCTGCAGTTATTCAAAGTATTTTGATCATGGTTTTGGTTTGTTATTGCCTGAATAGCTAAGAAAACACAGTTGAAATGATTCTGTCATTAATCGAAGAATGACCTTGGTGGTTATAAATGATTGTATATAAAAAGCTAATTAGTTCTTGAATCTATTGATTTCTTAAGTCACTCAGAGAATAGATGATTGTAAATGATGGGAACTATAACTCAAAAGACAGAGAGTTACCGGTAATGGTAAGAAAACACCTCTGTCCTTGCCAACACATGCACTAGTCAATATTATTTCAGTGTTACTTTCTATTTTCAGTGATGACAGATGGATTAAAGATTGCATTTGATAGCAGTGGGACAAAAACTGAAAAAAACCCCCAACAGTCAAAACAGGTTTCATTTGTGCCTGAGGCTGTAAACCCCTAAAAACAAGAATAATCAAACAGCATGATTACATTCCTGGCTATTCTCTCAGAACAACAGAATAACATTTTGCTAAACCAGAACTCTTCACATTTAATTTTTGCAAAAAAAAAAAAAAAAAAAATAGTGGTTACATTTGATTAAATTCAGATCTTTCTAGAGACACTTGCAGCTAATTTTCTTCAGTTTTAAGGAGAAAAGAGTGTTTTTACAGCACTGGTTGTGTCTCCTCTGTCAGTGCTATCAGGAGTGTTGACTTGACACGTCAGCCTGACTCAACATAATCCTGGAGTTTAGGAACTGCCTCAGGTCTGTTTCTGAACTTGATATTGTGTTTATGGACAAATATATTCTTATTAAGAACAAAGCAGATGAATGTGTTGTTTTTTTTCTAATAATGGGGTCAGCTCTTTTTTGATTCTTCCTTCAAAGGAACACACAGAAGCTAAGAGAAAGCATCTGAGGTGAATTTCTGGAGTGTAGGTGGAAAAATCCCCACAGAGCTGCGGAATAATCCCCGTGAGTGTTTCGGGATTTGGGATTCACAGTGGATCTTTAACAAACACACATAAGGTTTAGGGATTTTATTTGAGAAAACAAACTCTCTTGTGACTGTGGCTTTTGCAGGTGTGTAATCATGAGAACAGAAAAATGAAGAGATTTATAGTATCAGAGCTCTGCGATCAACCTTGTGTTTTGTAGAGCCCAGCGAAACACTGGAGAGGATCCTGTAATGGATGTTAGGATATCATTATGTATATTATGTCTTCAATTGAACTTTCTTTGATGCTCCCATGTCGTGCAAGAGGAGGATGTGGCTCTTAATGAGAAATACAGATGGCACTGCGATCAATGGAAACAATGAATTCCATGGGAGCATAAAATGAGGTTACGTTCTGGTAAAACATCCCACAAAAAGCAGTCACTGCCTCTGCCTTTTGTGTTCGGATAGTTAAGGGTTTGCAGTGTTTTCAGGAAAGACAATCTCTTTATGGGACCTTGAAAGACTTTGAGTGGGTCCCTGAGAAAAGCTGCACAGTGGCAGAGCTCGTCAGGCTTCCTGCTGACTAGATGTTACGAACAGTGTCGACGGATGTCTGGGTTTTTGTGACTTCCTCTGTTCCCAAGTCTGTGGGATGATAAGACACCCCATGAGACTGAAAGGAGCAGGTTTTATTGATGGGTAGTGCTTCTACTTTTGCTGTAAAGATTTTTATATATTATAAAGATGTTACATGCAGCATTGAAAGATAAAAGGATTTGATGTTCGATATCGTGAGGTTTGGGATTAGATATATTAGAAAAGGAGTTCTTTGATGCTGAGCTTTACGTTTCAGTTTGACTTTGTAAGACACTGACAAAACAATCTCTATTCAAGGTTCACTTACTTGCTTTTTCTGGAGCTTTTCACTGTGTCACACAGTCTTCATAAGTACATTAAGCTTCCTAGGTATATCAATAAGCTGCATTCTCTTCCTTTTATTTAATGTTGAACAAATAAATATATTTTGATTAATATTGACCAGTATCGTCTGAAGACAGTCTGACATGGTTCACACAAGCTCACATTATGAAGATGCTCTACATTTTTCACTCAATGCTCCAGAGTTGCAGCACAGACAGGGTTAAGAAGTTTAATTTGGTTGGAATAAACTCAAACCTACTGGGAGGATAATAAATTTGCATGAATACTTTCATTTTTGTGGTCACCTCAAGTTTGGACCTGTGGTTCAGCTCCAAAACAATGGCACTGTGTAATATATTGAGAGATATGCAATTGTGGAATATAACTATGACCATTTACTAAATTACTGTACTTAAAGAGAAACTTAGCACCAGACTGAATACTGGCATTTCACTTCCCTCTCTTGTTAAGTTTCCAGCATGTTTTACCTCTAGCTACATTCATCATCACTCATGCCTGCAGCTGGTTGTCTCCTGGCTGAAAATCTCTTCATCTGCCAGAAACTGCAGTTCCATTAATTGCCACTTGAGGCTGGCTCCAGAAATGTGTCAGTCCCCATAGACCCTCATAATAAAATGGCTGTATTGGTTGCAAGTTCACCTCCCTGGTCATGAGAACTAAAAATGGTTGAATTTTTATAACTAAATGTATTGAATGTATGCAGGATTGAGGACTAGCGGCCTTGAGTGACATTGAGCTAGATAGGCATTTTCTAAGCAACCAGACTTGCCCTGTTCAGTCTTACAAAACATCAGATCAGTATGTTATATTGCAAACAAAAATGTTAAAGATTACACTACCATTTCAACCAGCTACAACATTACAATTATATTTACACGGGTATTTATCATTGAAAGTAATCATAAATAAAACAGTCATAATCTATCAATTATGCTGCATAACTTTTGCTTTAAGTCTATTATACAAATACCACTTACTGTTGCCTCAGTAAAACTTTGAATGCAAGTACTCTTTTTCTGTCTTCCATTGCTGCTTTCATGTACTCCTCAAGATTTTAGAGGCAAATGTGCACTGTGCACTATACAACCACAAATAAGTTACAAGTTACAAATAACTTTAATATTTTTTAAGACTTCAAGTCCTATCCTTGTCTTAAAAACTGACCAAAAGTATGTAAACAATAAGTTAAAACTCATCTACAATATCAAATTGCCGCTTAAATAATACATAATAATATAATATACACAAATATAACACTGAGAGGGGCATTTTTGCTTTTGAACAATTACCTTTATGTCATTTGGTAAGATTTTAAATGCCTTTTCCTTATTATGTGGTATTTTCTCCTTGTGGTCTATTAACTTAAAGGGTCTAAATACCTCATTCAGCCCTCCACTAAAGATATACCTCTTATATATATGGGCTTAATGATGTCACCAAAATACATTTACATATATGGCTAATTCTAAACTTGGCCAGTGTCTCCTTGCATTGATATCCCAAAGACGCTGCTTTGGTTAATTTCTGACAAATGAAAGACATCTTTGTGCAGCTGAAATGTATTCCTATTGACTAAAGGGTCTGGTGGAGGCTTTCAGCAGGACAATGTGTTGCAGTGCTGGCAACATGGTTTCATCCCATCAGCAGCCCTCTGCTCCCTCTGAATATTCATCCACACTCCTCGGCCCAACGTGACAATAAACAAGGGAGAAAGAGAGAGGGAGAGAGAGGAAGAGAGAGAGAGAGGGTGAATGGCTGAGGAGGGCAGGGAGCTGGGGGGGGGGGGCAAATCTCGAGAAAAAGTAGGGGGGCAAGTAACCCGTTTCCATGGCAACAAGTCCTGCCTTCCACTCTGCAGCAGGCTGTGAGAGGGGAGGCAGGAGGGCTTTTTTTCGGTTTTGGTTGGAAAGACATAAGTCAGAGTCTGTTGAGGAGGGCAGGTAACAAGTAGCCAAAGTTTTTTTTTTTTTTTTCTCAAAAGCGTAGACGAACCGGATTTGTGCGTCGCAAAGGGATTATAATCTCAAAATGTCAGCAGCCATGGATGTGGGGAAAAACTCGGAGGTAACGACAGTCTGCTTTTTTTTTTTGTTTTTTTGTGAACCGTTATTGAAGAGCTAACAGCTGGGGGTTAAACTTTTACCGGTACCGAAAACAAGAGTCCGACAAATAAGTCCCAAAAAGTTGTGCAAAGGTGTTTTAAAATGTACTGCAAGGTGCGTTTAAATGTAGTCCTAATCTCGAAGTGACCATATTTGGTCATCGAGGTTTTAGCTAAAACGATGAAGTGCAGTTAGCAGGCTAAAACAACCGGACCGAGTGCTGCTTTCAGCTGACCCTTTGAATGGAGAAAAATGTCCCAGCGGATACAAGCTGTAACTCTGTGGACTGTAATTAGACCAAGTTATCGCTTTAAACATGCAAAGAGTGCAACAAGCAGATAGGCAGAAACAGCACATGACTCAGTTTTAGTAAAACCTCTCTAAACTGAGCTCATTGTGGACTTTCCCAGTTTTCCTGGAAGATTTGTGTTTTTGTTTTTTTTGTTTTTTTCTATCTTGGTCGATAGGCTACAACCCACATGAAACTAAATATGTGAGCTTTGTTTGTATCTTTTGTCCATAGAGCTCATGGTCAAAGTTTACAAATGTCGTTTACACATTTGTACACATGTAACTAGTTTTCTTTGCTGAAACTGTATGCACTATGCATGACATAAGGTACTCAAACATAGCTGTCCTACAGACCTATGCATTATACTGTATATGAAACACTGTACACAGTATGTACTAAACAGGCTTAACTCGGCTATCTTAAGTGACAATAATTATATTAGACAAAATTCACATATACATACATACATGTTCATTAGTATTGTACTTTTGTGACAGAAAATACATATTTGTTTTACCCTCTGCAGCAAGGTTTAAGCTGTGTTTGTGTTTGCCTGTCTGTATTTGTGACTGTGTTTGTTTACTCCTTAGCAAGGATGCTAAAATCAAAATTGAACTTATTTTTGTATATAAATTTCAAAATACAGCAACTGAATTAAATGAAACATGCTACAAATGCTGTTTTAGGCTATTGTTTAAGCAACAAGTGCTTGGTTTAAGGTACAGATACAGACACAGGAATTTTTAAATGATTTTTCCAGATTTGTTCTTGAGCATTTTCTTCGTTTTTAAGCGGCTCTTTCAACCAGGTTTTTAAATGAAAAAAATCTGGTGCATGTTTCACATGATTGTCCATGGTTTGGTTGCAGACCTTGATTTAAATTTCAAAATTACAAAGACATAAAACACATCCACACCTTTAGAACGACACTGCCAAGGTCGTGTTCTCACTGAATGCTTTGTAATTAAAATATAGGAAGCTTTGCATTTATAATCAATGTTAATAAGAATTTTCAGGCTAAAACCAGAATCCCTCTGATCACATCTAATACCAAATGATCTTATTTTATAACACAAGCTCAAGGAACTTGACTGGTTCTCTTTAGCTCTCCTTTTTTCTCAAACCTTTTCTATTGTGCAGATCAAACAATGACCTTCCCCTCTCACTGGACAGGACTGTCAACACAAAGCTATTGAGGAAATTCTTGTCTGTTCTCTATTCAGTTTATCAGGAGTGAGCTTAGCCTATCAGCAGACACTTTAAAAGGGACTGTTGTTCACTCAACATCACAATGAAAGTAATTTTCCTCTTCCCTGGCCTCTGTCTATCCATCCAGCTAGTTTTTGTTGAACATTTTAAAAAACTCAACAACAGTGTCTCTAACTCACAATAATCGGTGACAGTGCTTGCCCTTCTGCACATGTACTTAAGTTAAAGAGTTCTCAGAGAAAATAGTGTGCAAAAAAGTTTGTGGATAAGCTGTCGTATTTATGAGAGGACATTACTGTTGAGTTTTTCCAAATGTGCTTGACATGACACTAAATGTGACTGGGTGTGTTGTGTTGGAGCTACAGTCAAGCTTCAATTCTAAACCTTGGCAAATCCCATCTATAATGTGTACACAGCACTTCAGGTAAGAGTGGAAGGTGTGTGTTTTTTAGTGAACTGTCCCTTAATAAATGTTGGTGTTGAGAAAATGCGATTGGTAAGCTGATGTTGAAATGTGAATCAATACAGCAACAGGAGGATCAGTAAATCATACACTTTTAAACTTGGCAAAAGGCAAAATATTCCATCCAGTATGAAATTAGTGGACCTGTCTGAGAACATGTTTATCATCTCTCCAGTGATGTTTGAAGTATTTGCTGTTCCCTCAGGTGATGTAAGGTGGTAATTTGAGCAGCCTTTTCATCATTGCAGTGACGGAGTGATGGAAAGGGCATGATTAAATGGAGGTGTTGTTGGACGTATTCTCATGTTATCCTGTTAGGTCTTTGTAATGCTTAACCAAAGGTTGTTGCTGTTAATCAGTACATCACTGTCATACACTTTAACATATGCCTGAGAGTTGCTTATTGTTAGATTTAGATACTGTTTCCGTAGAATAACTCTGAAGGAAAAATTTTGTTTAGGGTTTTGCTAATGGAAACCTCAGCCAAAACTGTTTATAAAGCTGAAAATATTATTATGTGTTCTTCTTCTGCAGATTTATCTGCCAGGAGTGTTGTTTAGGTCACAAGACCATCTCCTTAACTTTACCCTCAAGCTCAACTGAAGTTATGAACCACTGAGAGGAAGTTTCTTTAGAGAAGAAAATCTATTTATAATCTATTTCTCTTTTTCGTTGCACCTCATGACTCAGCCAGTCCTATGTTCACCTACATTTTTAAAACTTGAGATAAGAGCGGCTGGCAGTAGTATGTGGTGGTATTGTAGCTCAGTTAAAAGTTAGAGTCAAGATCTGCTTATTTGTGGTTTGTCAGTTTGTGTTGTAATGCAGAAATTACAGAAAATAAAAGTCTTTAGTGTGTTGCTGTTTTTGTTACTCCTCTGTCTCTTGTTTTTCTTGAAAGACATGTTTAACTCTGTCTGCTGTCTGAGAATATTAGAGGCTGTTGTTTTGCCTGCCATTGCTAGCTACTGTACAACACTTGTATAATGACACGGTAACATCCCTGATTTATAGTCTTTTAAAGCCTCTGACTTTGCTGTGACCCTTGTGGCTATAGACCCTATTCTTTTCCATGTTTAGAAAGAAAAATTCAAATTACCTTGACATCTAGAAATGGACATTTCTGTAGGTTAATTTTCAGTAATAATAAACTAGAAGCCCACCGTAATTTGCCTTGTTCATGTCACATTATAACCACTTCTCTTTATGCGCTATATCTCATTCAGTGAGTGCAGTGATTTAATGGGATCACCATGTCAGCATTTACATGCCATGAGATGTTCTGCCTTTATTTATTCAGGATGTTAGTTCATCCGACGTTGCTTGCTCAGATAAAAGCATCTTTGATGTCTGAATACAAACCCTGTCAGCTGTGTTTGTGAACCTCTCAGCTCATAAACACATGTGAAAACCTGTTGATATTCACAATAAGAGATTCATGTCTTTTCGTAAAGCTTGCCATCTTTAGATCTTCTTTATTGAGTAGACAACTGATATATATGCACCTTAACTTCCGTACACATTTTCCAAATCACTTAAATTAAGAGGTGTGAAACTATCAAACTTTGTCATCTTTGTCTTTGCCCGACTTCTGATATCAAGAACAGTTTTGTTAACATGAGCACTTGAAATCAGAAGAAAGTCTTATGAGCTTTTTGGTCATTTGATTTTCTTTCTTTTTCTTTTGAATTTTTGCATTAAAAAATCAGTCTAACAAAATATGCTATATGATCTGTACACTAGCTCATATCAGTGTTTTTCTTATCCACCTCCTCCTGAGTTAATTTAAATTCACCCTCCAAAAACTGTTTGGTGAAGGTTGAGTAAAGATCATCCTAACTGTTAAGAAAAAATGCTGAAAATTGTACGAGTAAGAGAGTTGTATGCCAATGCTTGTCCTCATCCCACTTCTTTATCTTCTATCTACTCTACCTCAGAATGCTATCAGTTTTCTTCGGAATACTATCAGTGCACTTTTTTAAATGAAAAAATACATTTGTTTTGCCTTATTGGTGATGTCTTTGATTTTTTTGTAAATTAAACTTTTGAATTGAAACTACTTTAATGCAAAAAAACTAAGTCTTGGCTTAAAACTCTTCGCCTGTTTGACCCTGGTAAACAATGACAAATATTCTCATGCTAGAGAAAACATGCAACAACAACAAGCAACAACAAGTTATGTACAAGTTATCATTGCTTTTGTTGGCCTAGCTTAACGCTGACTTCAAGACTGAAGCAAACAAGAATGCATCTTATCAACTTCATATCTTTTGGAAAACTTGCAGACTGTGTGTCAGAGGTCAGCACTGTGACACCAGTTCTTGCCCCCCTGCTGCAGCTCAGATGGATATAAGCCCGTTTTCCACATGCCTGCCTCTGCAGCTGTGCATGCTCATATCTAGGTTACACAAAAGGGTTTTTTTCCTTTTCCACAAAGAGAAAATATGCCATGATTACTTTGAAAAAAAGAGCTGAAATGGCTAAAAAAGGAGAAAAAATGGTTTCATGAATTGGTTCCACCTGGTCGATTAAGCTATATTGTGGTAGCATGGTGAGCCCATGTGGTGAGTATAGAGGTAATTACATAGGTATGGCTGCGTGCAACTGCCAGTAGCAGCAACCTTGGTGGTTTTCTTTTACATAGAGGTACATTGAGGCTGTCAGAACCTGCTGTCTGGAGACAGCATGTTATAAACAGAATACACATTCACTGTATACATCATAATACATCAATCTTTTAGTTTGAGCTGAGAGGTTTGGCTTTTCCATCTTGGTTGACCTGTAGCATGAGGCTGTCTATACACCTCACACAAACAGTTTATGTGTGTCGTAAAGGCTTGTATGTGGACTGTATTATCCTGCGTCAAGTATCATGAGCTTGATTCCTTTCTGAAAGCATATTTTTGCAACTCATCACCCACAATGTTCAGTTTAACACCACCCAACTCAACCAGCTCAAGTCTCTTTTTGTCTTTAGTGGACAAAACCGGGCTTTCTGCAGATATTGAAACAATGGCGTGGATCAGTGTGTGGGCTCATGTCTGCCAGTGAGTTGTGACGTCTGGAAAGAGTTGAGAATTTGCAGATATTTTCACTCTTCCTTTCCCCTGTCCTTCTTGGCTGCCTGTAAAGCTCTGTGGTGGTTTTGAAAACGTTGAAGTCAGGTTGCTGATCAGCAGAAACTGAAGACCAGGTCAGCCAAAAAGCTGATCAAGAGTCAGTATTAGCCCTGTGTTTATTTTTATGGAAGCTGTTGTGCCGGCTACTGCATGTTTCAGGATAAAAAAAAAAAATCTTAAACAGAACCAAGCGTAGGTTAATGAAAGATTAATGGCATAAAATTGTGCCATGCTCTCACATTTTGAACATCGTGAGCCAGGTGCTGAGAGAGTGCATATCTGAGTGCAGTTTATTGAATGAAAAAGAGGCTTTCGGCATCAGATCCAGGTGTTTCTGCCCCTCTCCTATGCTCTCTTTCATCCTCCGAACACATTCTTTAATATTTTGAATGCAGCCGCAGTCTGATGGATAGGGCAAATATTAGTACATTCCTGCATGTAGTGGAGAGAACAGTACATCAGATCATCTGTCAAATGTGACAGGGCCAAGGACATGTGGACCCTTTTTTGAAAGATTTTTTACCTAACAGACTCCCTTTCGTTTACCCTCATGCACACACACTGCCACTGACACACACAGCTGACACACACAACTGATAAAAGACTCAAGGTCATATTGAACACAAAGGGCTCTTTGATTCAAGGCTACATAGTCTAATGAAGACACTGTCAATTTCATGAATATGCCCTTGTTTCAGTGGAAAATATGCATCATTGATATTTCTCTCATGGAAATTAAATTAGTAGACTAATTCTAGAAATTAATATGACAACACAGGAAAAACACTTAAATGGCTAATCAAGCTCAATAAGATGATGATGTTGAATATCTTGAAGCAACACCATGTAACCTCTGAAGACGGCTAGTTCATTAAAGCCACCAACCCAAAGTTTCAGTACAGGACAAATGGGGAACGAAACTTAATAAACTGCTGTCCAGAAATTACTTGGTTTTGCTTTAAAGAGAATTTTTGGCTTTTGGGATTTCTTTTTAAGTCAGAGGCAAACAAGAAAAATAGACATAAACTCCTGGGCGCCTTCTTAATCTAGATAGATAAAGAGGGTTTTTACTTCTCCAAGGCTGAATGTCTTGTTAGCTAAAGCTTTAAGTAATAGCAGAATTAGTAATGAAGCTTCAGTCCTGTAGCTGGGAAGTGCAAGTATAGGACAAGGGAGAAAATGTAATAAAATGACTATATTCACTATAGGAATGCTGCTATGGAAAATAGAATAGTTGCAAAACCTGTTGAGATGCAATAACATGCGTCAAGACACCCACTGTTTGTGATGCTGGGTCATAGAGAATTGTGTAGATGTTTTGACGTGCCTTGAACTGTAAGCTAGTGTGTGTCACCCCTTTTGCTCATGTTTTTTGCTTGACCTGATTGGTCAGTTACAATTTAGTGCAAACAATCAACAAGAGGTCCATAGACTTCAGTGTCCACAAACTTGTAGCTTCTTTACCTAATACCTCTACATTAACAATATGTCTAATAGATAAGTGTAATAAAAAAGGTGTTGCCTATTTTAAAGAAGTCATAAAGAATTATTACATGGCTCTGCAGCACCCCTCAGATCTTATATTTTAATTTCTTTCTGGTCATTGTTTTTATGTTTTTTAGCCCACAGCTTTATTTTTCGGGTTCCGTCACACAATTTTCATCTGTGTTGTTTTCAACACTTTTCAGTAAAAATGCCTCAAAAACCCACTTTCAACTACCTGCACAGCACTAAACAGCAGACAAAATTAGCAAATAGCTGGGGAATAGCTGGTAATAGTTGGTGTTTCCCACAGAAGTTGGTAGAGACCAAAACAGAGCTAAAAGTGGGTGAAATCTGGACTTCCATTCATGAAGTGGTCATACCAACTTTATTGATAAGAACTATTAAACAATTTTGAATTGTACAACCTTTAAGTCTAAAAGCCTCAAACTTAATCTTTTTTGATTTGGACAAGATGTAAAATACGCACACAGCTATTTGCTGAACGCATTTTCACAAGCAACAAAATGTCTTCTCACATCCTGCCTCATTCAGTACAACATCAAGCATTTTTACAGCAATCAGTGTCAAGTGGGTCATCAGCACACAGCTGACTGAAAGCATGCCTCCCGTCAACGTGAAACTGTTGACTTGTCACTGTTGACCGTTAGCTTGCCTTTGGCTCTGACATCTCAAGAGAAAATTTGTGTTCAATCTGCTTGAATGCACTTTAAAAGTACTCCAGAGCGTTCTTAGAAGTGGTTGTTTACAGCCTGTGATTTTGTGTAGGGAGATGGTATCAGACCTCAGGAAGTTAGTTGGCTAACGCCTTGGTGTTTACATTGCAAAGTCCATCTTGGGGCTTCTGTGACCCATTTCTGTGATTGTGGCTTTCTCCGTCCAAAAAATAGAAAATGATGAATTTAGATAAATAAACATTGCTCTGAACTTAATATAACTGAGGCATGTAGAGTGGATATCAAGCTAAGATGTAAACTGTTTATTTTTTCACTCCTGGCAGATGGTGGAAGATTTTCCTTTAATTGTTGTGTGCTCGCTTTGAGGTATTACAAATTGAAATCCCAGAAGCTTCATGTTTTCAATAAGAGAGCTTGAGAGAAGGTTAAATGTCACTTTGAAGCTAAAAAATATCTTTTAAGTCATTATTATATAGGAATAACAATTTGTACAACTACCAGTTTTTGAATTTAATGTAAGCAGAATATTTTTGTTATTTTTGTTAAGTTAAAGGAATAAAAAAGACAGCTAAGTTAAGCTTATTTTTGTCTCAATTTCTAATATTGAACCAATGTTTTTTGAAATTTATTCATCTACAGAGTGTGGAACCAATATTCCTTGTCTTAAATGTGGCCAAGACTTTTTGATTTAGAGATCATTTGAAAGTGTTCTTGTTTTGGAACAAATGTCATATTACATGATAAGTGGCTCTCTTTCTGAGTCACCTTTGTGTCTGTACACTTCAGTGTTTAAATTCCATTGTTGAATCCGGTAGTGCTGTCTTACATCACAGGGAAAATAGAGGCCTCGTGCTCATGTCTCATTTTGTGCCAGTTTTCTGTAAAAATGCACTTAAGTGTGATGTGTTTCATAGTTCACACGGTAACAATAGTGTTAGAGCATGGTGAGCAGGGCAGGACATCATTCTTTGAGTCTGATAAAAATAATGATGCATGCCCTCTTAACACAGTCCACAGTTACAGGAAATAGCTGACAGCAGGAATGCTGCCTCTCTCTCCTCATCTGTCTCTATAGAACTTAGCTCCACTACTGGTTGGCCGGCTTCTTCATACAACAGCTTCCTGTAAACAAGCCATGCTGCCAAGCACCCTCCCATCCTCCACCTCTGATCCCAAAGGGATCTCTATTTGACCTCCTTTTGCTCCAGAACAATCACTTTAAGCTTTTCATGAAAGGGTCATTTCTGCGTTTCAAAACGTGATTTTCAGGGACAATGACCTGCAGTTTGAAGGGAGGGTTTAACTAACTGCTGGTCTAACTTGAGATTAAGTCCAGGAAATGTTCCAATGAAGATGTCAGGTTTACTGCTGTTAGGACTTTTATAGTTTTAAATAAAGGATGTTAAATGACACTGATCCACAGTCCTTAAGTAATGCAAACATTAATCTATGAGAACATGAGAGCATGCTTTAAGTCATTACCAGCAATGCTTTTAGAGCTATCAACACAATTTTCTTTCACCTCTGCTATACTACGCTAGAGGTAGAAATCTCTTGGCTAGATATTAGACCTAGATTGATAAATGAACTGATTTATTACCCAAAATTTACCTTTTCGCAGATATATCGTAACACAGATATTTGGCAGATATATTATAAGTGACAAAGATATACTTGATGAAATGTAGAAACAGTGTCTTAATGACATTGCTGATGCACCAGAGGGCACTGACAAGTTCATTTTGCAATTAAAAAATGACACACTTTGAATATATTTATTATATATAATGAAGAAAAATCAAGGATCTTTATCAAAACAGGTTTATTTAATCTTGTATCTTCATGTAAAGACTTTAAACAATTTATTGTTATACGTTTTTTGGAACTTCCAATTTTTAGTATTCACATTAAAAATTTTCAGGCTGTAGTAGATATCACTAGGGTAATATGTGAGCAAATGTGCTTGTTGTGATAGGTTCATCTTGAAGAGTCTATTGTCTGTCTCTTTTACTGATGGCTGATTTAGACCATACAAAAACAGTTACCTAAAGGAAGCTTTTGCAGACACACAATGATCCATTGTGGTGACACTGAATCAATCATGTACTGCAAGCACACACCTAGAGGTGCCAAATAACCTTAATGTCTCTGCACACTTCAAACTGGTTAATCATAACATTGTATTCTTTTGGTTTCTGTGTGCCAGAACTATTGACAGGACGGCAACTATGCAAATACTTGTTTTATTGTCAAATCTCCCCATCGGCCATGATTCAATGTGGATAAGGATCTTGTTTAAACATTGCCAGTTGAACTGTTTAAATGGCTGACATGTATTTTGTGGTGGTTAATTTTAAAATAGACATAACTGAAGTCAGAGAATAACTGTGCCTAAAGTATCGGAGCTTCACTGGCACGAAATTATCTACATGCTGTGTTAGTTAAGCCACTTGCTTTTGTCTGTTGAAATTAGCTTGCAAAGTTTCCATTAAAAATTCTACACAGCACCTGTGGTGAAGTCAGGTACTTGGTAAGATTTTTCTATCGAGTTGCCTTACAAATAGTTGTTCACTTTACTGTTAATCCGTGACTGAGAAAAGTCAAATTTAAGGTTGAGAAGTTGTAGAAGTTTTGTTAAGCTAAGTTATTATAGATGATATTGTTATAATAATCCTTAATTTCCTCTAAAAACGATATTATTATTGTTGGAGCCTGTGTTCACTGTTTTATGCCAAAGTTGAGCAATATCAGACCAACATTAACCCCCGGTCATGAGCAGAGCTGCAAATTTAAGTTGAGCTGTTCATACTCAGTTTTGTCTTTGGTCTTGGCTGTGGTTCTAGAGGAATATTGACCATCTGGATCTTGATGTGGCACTGCATGAAAGTCCAAGTGCACAACAAGATTTGGCCTCTTGTAAAGTCACATTTTATTTAATATCTTAGCATAAACTTAAGTCAAAGTCTATATTCTTACTAACACTTCAGAAGAGTTTTTCTTGTGTGATTTCATATTATTTCCTTATTGTAATGCAAATAATGATGCAGCTTTCCGATGTTTTACATTCTTGTGTTTGTCCGTCAGGTGAGAGGGAGGTTTGCTGAGAAACATGACTGCCAACAAGAGTTCGAAGGCTGTGCCTCGTGCAGGAGGGGGTAAAGTTCCCCGGGACGTCCCTGACAGGTCAGTGACATCTGGGACAGGGGTGGGCTGGTTAACATGCACTTCCAGTCATATAACATGGTTTATGAGTATCCACCAGCCTGGGGTTTTTTTTTGATATTTTGGATTAAAACAGAAAGAAGTGCTTTACTCATCAGTTTGTTTTTAACCACAATGCCGTCAATGATTACTCTGTGGTAGTACTTTTTTTTTTTCATTTATGGGAAAGAATAACCAATGATTTTCAGTCATGATAAGACTTCCAGAGCTTGTACAAGTACGATCCTGTATCCTGGACAGGAGCCCCATCAGTCTCTGAACTGTGAGTACTGAGAAGAAGCTTGTGTTAGCATGTTGAGAGATTACAACGTCCTGCTGGGAGGTAAAAACAAACTTTGGGAATGATATGTGATATCTAAATTTCTCAGTCTTATAGTTGTCAAGTTTAACCAAGCTCAAACTTTTCTTTGGCGAGAAAGTCCTCTTGGGAAAAGACAGTCTGCTAAGAATAGATTTCAGTTCACGTGATCATTGTAGTCAGTGTTCACACTGTCACACTGCCCCGTGATGGTTTGATGGCTGGTTTTAAGCAAAGGCTTAGTGCTGCTGTCAATATTCAAATATATAATACTGCTGCTATTTGACTGACAATGTAAGACGTCATCTTCTGTGCTAATGATACAGTGGTGGTAAACATGCAATGGATAATAATTCTAAAACCACAAAATATAAGTTACATGTGGCAACTGGTTTCTCTAATTGCTTCTTGTGTATACAAATCTGTGCTGGAAGTGGCAAATTTCACAAACTTTAATGAAAAGGCCAATATTATGGCGTAGATAAATGGCATTTACTTGACAGTAAATGTACATGTTTATCATAGAGCTGTCACATTCTCAAGATAAACTCTGTAAATATAAACATGAGATAAACACTAATTACACTAACCAAACTTCTCTAATGTGATAATTGTACATTTAATCCCCCTTTGATGTATTGGTGAAGAGTCTGCTGCCCTCACAGCCTTAATTTACCATCTATTCTCAAAGGCCGCATTTAAAGCATATGAAGCAGAGATACTTTTCAGCTTATTGTTTAAAGGGAAATTAATCCTGTTAGTTGGTTCTACAATGTGCATTCCCTCAGACTATTAAGTCAACTAGGGATCAGTTTCTAGGACAAGATGAGACCCACACTGAACAGTGTAGCCTCAAGAGACACACAGAGCAGTAACATGGTGGAAAAACCTGTTCAAAGCAAAGCAAAGCAAAGCAAAGCGAAGAAAAGCAAAGCAAAGCAAAGAAACAAACAAACAAAAAAGGGCTTGAGTCTGGTTCTGTGATGCTCTTTAGGGAATAACTGTATCTTTCAAATCAAAATTGTTCTGATCTTATTTTTTCAATTAATATCCTACACCTGAATGATCACAAGTGACTCTAAAAGCTATCCACCGAGATGTTTTGGCAACAAACATGCTGAAAAACCTGTGAGAGAGAGATACTGATATATGTGCAAATTTAACCTCCAAAACTCTTAAATGAAATGTGTGCTGCAATAATGTAAGATGTATACCTCCTATGCATAAAAGAGTGACAGAGAAAAAGTGCTGATGGATGATAAAGTTTACATACAGTATGTTGAACTAGAATAGCCTAAGTGCTGTTTGTCTGAGCAGTCTGCTCCGTCAATGCTGGTCAGTAACAGGAAGTGGCTTGTGGTTAGCATGCCCTGGAAGCCTGAGCGAGAGCCAGAAGCCAGGTTGTGACTGGCATCCAGCTCTCTTTACCGTACTGTATGTGTGGCCGGCCCATCTGAAGCTGACTAAACTGGGCTTATTTTTACAAGATGATCCACATGATCCACACCACCACCACCCCCTAAAAGTCCCTGCGCCTGAAAAAGACAAAAAAATTTGCACACATTTTCTTTTTGTGTCTAATCCGGAGGTCCTCACACTGCAGTCTACACTTAGTTTACAGCACAAGGAGTAATGCTGGCTGAACGAGGCAATAATATTCTAAAATCTGATTTATTCTGTGGCTGATTTTACTTTTGCAGCTTATTAAATCTGTTGCCATGCAAACAGATTAAATTATAGAACAGTGTGGTAATGATATACAAACCAAAGCAAGAAAAGAAACAAAACATATCAATAAAAACTTAACTTCTCATCATGTTGCATCCTATTTACTGTCATATTGGTGGAATTATGATCTAGTGTGGAGAAAGTACTAAATCTTACAGATGTTCAAATTCTGAACTTAAAAACAAAAACAAAAAACGGGCCTTTAAGCCAGAAAGCAACAATTGAAACTGTTTTGATGAACTCAGTAAACTGTTTTGTTTGTAGGATTAGAATTGCATTACTTAGTGTTTGGTCTGGTTGCTACTAAAACATTCACAATTATAGTTTGGAGACACTGCCTGCTCTCCAGCTCCCTGCATAAGTCATGCTCCTAGGGAGAAGGTCAGTCAGGAGTTTTACCAGGAAATGAAAATGATTTTAGTGAACAAGCTGTGATATCTCCCTGCTGATCCACTGCAGATGTCATGCGTTTCACTGCTGATTAACATCAGTGTCCTCATTGTTTTTTTCTAAATCTGAATGGCCTGTATGACTGTGACTTGAAGGCAAATAAACACCTGAAAGATGAGCTTATCTTAAACTCTTTTAAGCTGAAGTAAATGTTTATTTACTTTGACAATCTAAGTAAGATGATAATCAAACTTGTGTAACAAACACACATTATGCTTGATGAAAATAAGCTACCATGTAGAACCCTGTGTGAAGTAGCTTTAAAACCTCTAGAAACAGTCATGTTTAATGGTCTGAAGACAAGAGACCTTAAGAGAAACTGCTTTGTTTGGTATGTAGTTGAATAAATTGTTTATAACACACTAAGATGTGTAATGGTGAATCTGCTGTACACATGCATATTTACATTATGGTGTGTTCTAAACTATGTTTTAATGTTTACATTGCACTTTAAAATGCTAAGTGGAGGGACTTAAAGTAAAGTGTCATCAAAATAGCTTTCACCCCTGAAGAGTTTTTCCGAAAGGAGAAATCTTGAGACTGGGCTGTAAAATATTGTTTCACCTATGCAACAGTATTTCTGGTAACTAACTAACTCATAAGCTGAAAGGACCGAAAACACATAAAGAGAATTCTGATAAACCCTCATTTAATATCAATCGATAAATGTCAAGTACTACTCAATAGTGTGACCCTGCTATCTGAGTATTATATTCAGTTATTCCTGATTAACCAAGCTGGGAGACTTTGTTCGGCTATATATAACAGTTTATTTATCAGTCTGATTAACTACATTATTCAAAGGTCTGTATAACAAACATCGGACTTCAGAATACTTCAAACTAGCAGTACAAATCTCCAGACATGAGCTGTTGTCTTAAATTCTCATATTACTTCCAGGGAAATAAGATCAATCATGCTTGGAGCTTGCAGGTTCCTATCCGCTGTAAAAGTCTCTCCAGCCTGGAGCACAGGGAATGAAACCAGGGAAGGGCAGAGAGGTGTGAAGCGAGATCTGTCCCAACCTGCATTGTTGGATCACAGTCCACTGCCCTTAGCTTCCTCCTCCCACAATGCTTCTTATTACAACCATGACTGTGACATCAGATCTCCCAGTGCTTCACTTTTGCAAGACTTAACCAGAAACCAGGTCATGACAAAGTTCCTATGAGTATTACTGTGTCAGGGATTTACAGGGAAAGTTTGTCTCTGTTGAAATCTTAAAGGAGGTGAGCAGCGTGAGAAAGTTTAAGTGTGTGTTTGGTGAATGATGATGGTACAGCCAACAATGAAAGTGGGACTGCTGTAGCACCTAGTATCACTTAACTGAAAAGGCTTTAAGGACCAGAGTAGGAGAACTGAGACTTTCACAGGTAAGACTGCTGTAATAAATCCAGCTTGGCAAACTGCTTTTTTTTGTGTGAGGTCCACAGCGATTCTCTTGAAGTTATTTTGATTATGTGGAAAAATCCACAGTGGCATTTTAATGTAGTCTGTATTTCCTTTGGCCTATACTTTAATCTTATCCTGCCAAAGACAGAATACTTTCCCGTGGTAATTCTAAAAGAGTGGTTCAGGTTTTCACTCTGTCTTTGATCCTGGAAATGAATTCTGAATTTTCAGCTGATTCTTTACAGGTTATTTCCATCTGTTCCACATTGAATTACTTTTAATGGTGCAGGGTTGGGTTGATTTATCGGCGATTCCTTTGATTTGTCTCTTTTGGTTTTTTATTATCTTTTAAGCTGAAATGTGTTTTTTGTAGAGAAACATTAAAAATAGTTGTAGTGTTTTTTCACACATTTTTTTTTCTGTCCTGTTCTAGGTGCCAGTCTTCATCACAGGGTCCTGTCCTCTCTGCCAGTCAGGGAAAGAGCCAGCAGCCTCTCCTCAGCGACAGTGAAACAGGGAAGCAGAGCAGGTACGTCAGGACAGACGGCAGGTTCCTGGTACGTGCCGGCTGGAACAGCAAGGCTGCCAGCCTGTGCAGTGGTGCATCTCTCGCAGGTGATTCGGACTCCCAAGGCCGTCTCACCAAGTCAAAGAGCATCAGCTGCCTGGACAATAGGCTGTCTATCTATAATCCTCAAGCTCAAACCAAGTGCGGACAGGAGAGTCAGGGTGTCCAAGAGCAGAAGGAGAAACGGGATATTTCTCCGGGAGATGGACTTAACGGTCGGCCCCTGAGTTGGAGCACACTCTCACTTGGACCATCCTCTAACCAAGGCCACAAGCGCACCCTCTCCCTCACCCGCTCAGTGGCAGGTGTTCCCCCCACCACAATCCGCAAGAAAATCTCAGAATGGGAGTGCAGAAGGGTGGCTCTGCCTAGGATGAGCTTGTGTCTCGATAAAAGAGGAGGAGAGCGTGTAGGAGGCAGTGAGGGCTGCCCCAGCCTGCTCTCTTCCCCCTGCAGCGAGAAAACTTTTGACTTTAAGGGGGTTCGCAGAATGAGCACGGCTTTCTCCGAATGTTCATACACAGAGGATGAGGAAGGTGTTTCAGACAAAGACGGCATAGGTCGTTTCCAGAAAAGAATGGGCAAGTCAGAGTCGTCAGGAACATTTGTACGTTCCCTGTCTGCTCGGAAGGAGACGTCAGCAGTCCTCAACAGGATACAAAAGATTGAGCAAGCCCTGAAGGAGAATCCCAACCCATCCCCTCCACGTTATCTGAATAACTGCTACGCTCCAGACAAGACGAGACAAAAGTCTTTTGTGATAGGTGATGACTTTGACAGCACATGTGCCAGTAAGCGCAGCAGCATTTGCTCAGTTGCCACTGAACCAGATACTGTTCTGGTGACTGATAAACTCTCCAAACTCAGAAAGAGGTTTAGTGTGAGCTCAGTGAGGTCAGAGAGCCCAGAACCACCCAGCCAACAGACCCCTGCTGGCACACCCGTCAACCCTTTACCTAAACCCAAACGCACTTTTGAGTATGATGCCAAAGGGGACCAAAAGGGCCTTTCGCCAGCCAATGGATTACCTACAAACAGAGCCTCTGAGTCTCCCCCACCTTTGCCCTCAACACCTGCACCCACTATGACACGATCGGTCAAGACTGAGGGGAGCACCCCAGTAAGGATCCAGGACAGGTGAGAACATCAGTGTTTGCTTATGTCTCTCCTTAAACTGAGATGAAAATACCACCAGCAGAAAGCAAACTCCAACATTGTGAGCTGTATCAGTTTGTTTCCTGCATTCTAAGACAATAAAGTTGTGTCATTTCTCTTGACTTCCCCCCTGGGGAGTAGACAATAAAAAAAATCTCTCAGTTCTCACAAAAGTTGATATGCTGCTGTGTATTGCAGAGTAAAGTCTATGCGTTTGGGATGCACAGAACTGAATGTTGCTGATACCGACCTTAATAAGCTAATCATGTATTGGCTGATCATCTGCATTAAAGGCTGCTTCTTTGTCACAATTTATTGCCGCAGCAATCACTGGTTTCATGTTTGTAGGAGAACATAGGTAAGCTTACACTGAAATGTCTAGAGTTTACATATTTCAAATAGGAGGAAGGAAAGCACATGCATCAACACGTGGTTTTTGAAACTGTATGACAGTGAAAAGGTTAAATCAGTACATTTTTGGCTGGGTGCTTTAAATATGTTTAGATGTCTTCAAAACGATCTCAGTCAGGATTTAAAAGGGTCCAAACATACCTGATCTTATGAGGAATTTGGATCACAGTGTTTGGTTGTTGGTCTGGTAGTTAATAAGTTACTGATCAGTGTGTCTGGTTAGGGTGTTGGAGCATCTGCTCTGGTTCTCCTAAGTTTGTTTTTATTCAGGATTTGAGGTGGGGATTTATTTTAAATCAGTTGTGTTTCCAATCAAAAAATACTAAAAATTCTTTCTCCAGGGAAAGCGGACAAAGTTTTTATCACCACAGCTTTGCTGATTTATTGCAGTTCAGTAATGTCATCATAGGTTTACCATGAGGTTAAGGCCTACCGTGTATCATAAAACTAACTGATTTATCGTACAGGTACTATGAAATGTCGGATTTTTCCTGAAATTCATTTTGGTCTATTAAAAGATTTGCCAATTTAAACACAGTGACTAAATGTACAGTGTATTCTTACTTCAATAGAGGGTCACTTATACTTTTCCTGTAACTGAATATACTCTTCATTCCCCAGCTCTCTTTAAACTAGCAACAGTGAATGTCCCAAAGGAGCCACTGAAATCCAACACTGGATTATTGTGCCCCTTGCATGAACATTAGCTGAATCTTGTATCTCTCTTTACCAGCTCTTGCTTTTATTCCTAACTTAAAAAATCTCAGAATCAGACTTCCTGAGTTTTTTTGTATGAGGGTGTGGCCTCTTCAGATTGTCCCTGTGTAAAAGGGGGATGAAATCCTTAAACGTTCATCCCTTGAACTCTGTGTTTAACATTCCTGTGGCTCTAGCAATTTCAGACCAAGCTTAAAAGCCACAAGCTGTCGATGGCGAGACATGGCCATACTGTAGATCCCTGCACTAATGTAGCAGAGTTCCTCTACAGTGCCTTTATGTGTGATGAGTGCCTTAAACTGTGCAGAGCTCAGACATAGTAAGATATCTGCATGTTTACTTGTGAATTTCTTTGTTATTTGAGCACATGTTGATTCTGGTGTTTCTTATGTTCTGTATTTTATGAGTGTAATAATTGGCTCATGATTTAAGTTTTTTAAACAATGCTTTTGATGTTTGTTTAAACATTAGAAGTGTCTTAACCACCTGTTCAGCCTTTTATTTTTTAGTTGGCAAATGTAGAACAGACCATTTTTAATACCATCTGGACTTTTTCAGTTTACTCTTATCTGTCACTTGGTCTTACTGACTCTTCCTCCCTAAAATGTTTTGTATTTGCATCATCTTTTCTCATTTTGTTCTGGTTTGACTTTCATCATTTCTGTCCAGGGAGTCATGTGAGTCGGAGGATGCTGCCAGTGTCCCGTCTTCATATCCGTCCTCACCCACGGAGAATGGCACACTAACCACAGACTCACGGAGTCGGCCCAATTCCAAAAGCACTTTAGAGGAGAATGCCTATGAGGACATAGTAGGTAAGCACGCTGGTTAATTGACTATAAAAATGAAATTATCTCTCATTCTAACTGTTTTTTTTTAATCTGACCTTAAACACCCTTGGACACAGTTTTGAACTGAAAAGATTAATTGATCAATCTATCAACAGAGAAGTAATCTTTAAATCAACTGCTTTGACAATTTGTTACCTATATATTGTTGTGTCACTTTTTCAAGTAAAAACAACATTTTTCTGATTTTAGCTTCTTGAATGAGATTATTTTCTGGCTTTCTTAAATGACAGTAAACTGGTTATTTTTGTGTTTTTTTATTATTAATCAGACAAAACAAGACAATTGTGTTTCACTTTGCCCTTTGGGGAATTTTTAGATTGACATTTTTACTATTTTTATTAATTTCATGAACTAAACAATTTTTGAATAATTAAGAAAATAATCAATAAATTATTTAAAAAAAAAGTACAGTTCTATTCAGCTCTGACCAACCAACACCAGAAAGTGAGAGGAAGTCTGCAAATATGACTTATCATGATTTGAATAAAACTTCACACATTACATCATCTGTGAATGTTTCTGCCTGAGTAAGTCATATAAAATTTCCTCTGCAATGGTGGCTGTTTTACAATAAAATAAACAAATCCCATAATCCTATGCTGCTTCACAGCTTAATTAAACTACGTCATAATTGTCATTTTTTTATTGAGAGTCCTCTAGTGGCAGAGATTATATACTGTGTGAGTGATACATACATTATGTGGTTGCTGTGAATAAAACAGAGGCTTTAGAAGACATTAGTCAGATGTTTTAGTGAGAGTGATAGTCCCATACTGCACGGTCTAATGTAATAAGCGTGTGGGGGTGGCTCCTCCCTCAGCATCTGTGGGTGTAGAAAAAGTCTCAGCGTGGGAGCAGTCAGTGAACACTCAGCCTGAGCATAAGATTAATGAGTAACATGTGGCCGTACAAGTTTTATTTTACCGATATTGACAAGTTGTCTACATATTTTACACTCCACTCACATACATTCATAGAGGTGGAGTAGTGTAAATCTCTCACAGGAAACGTTTTCTGTCCACAAAGATGCTGTAATCAGTAAGAGTCACCACTTTGTACCCTACGATCAAAATTACAGAGAGTATGATCCTTCATTCATTGCTTGATTTTAATTATCGAGCGTCATCCTGCCACATTTCAACACTTTTGGTGACACATTGTGTATCTCACTGTAAACGTGATCGACTCAAATGTTCTCTGAGATAATGTGTGTCCAAATGCTGGAGAGCCGAATTCCTTTCCACTAGCAAATGACCCCAGGCCTTCTGCCCAGCTTGTTCCCCAGTGCATACTTAATGTGGTAGAAATGTGTGTCAGTGTGAATACGGTCTCATGATAAAGCTTGGATTTCAAATGCAGTAAAAACTTTTCACGTTTGGAAATATTTTTCCTAATAAATGCTCAGCAATGACCAAATAAGGGCTGATTCAGGTATAACATTACTTCACTGTATTCTACAAGTGGCAATGTTGTTCTCAAACCAGTGATCAGTGCTGTGCCCAACAGCTTTTTTTTTTTTTTTGGGTTGCTGAGGATGTGCAGAGGTCTTGGAGAGAGAGCGTCAGGGCATGACTGATTTTCATGTGAATCCCAACAAAGCCTCCATTGTTCAGTTGGTGCTGTGAGTGTAGGATTTGCAGTTCTGAGACGCACTTTTGCCAAATTCTTTCGATCCTGACAAAGACATTGTCACTCAGAAAGTTTGACATTGCTCCAGCTCTTTTCAGCTATTTTGAACAAAGCTTTTTATCTGAATGGAGGAGAGCAGTGGTTTCTTCCACCAGGACTATGCAGTGGTTTACAGGTCAGATGATTCATGTGAAAAGCAACCACAGCAGTAAATGAGCCATGTTTTGGTTCCTCTGAGCCCTTATTTTTAATATGCATTTTATACAGAGAACCAGGAGTCCCCACATGGATCTTGAACTTAACGCAAAAGTCTGAAGTTCTTAAGCTGTCTTTGTTGGACATTCATTCATTCACACCATTCAAATTTTTGCCAGCTGTGCTCAATGCCAGATGTTTACCTTAGAGTGCAGGTCATTTGAAACCTACTCTACAGGTTTACCGCAACTGCATGATTAACTGTGTTATTAGGAGACTGTTTTAAGTGCTTTCGGAATAGTCCAGCTGATAAAAAGATTGTCAATGACTGATCTGTTTACAGGCAGATGAATCACACCCTGTGCTGGAGTGACACTATGATTCAGCTGTCTGCACCATAGATCCTCGGTCTTAGTCAAACACCCAGCTTTGTGCAACCTTCATTGACGTAGTATGCTTAAGTGTCTGCTGTAATTCTTAAATAAAAATCTGCCCAGTTCATGTGATGAATGACACGCACTGTGATATGTTATTCTTTGGTGCAAATTATGCCAAAAATACTCCTAAGTGGTCACAAACAGGCTATCTGTATGGTTTGTGGTGATGCCAAATGTTATTACAAAACTGTAACCTATTTTTACACATTTCTGTTTACGACTTAATGGGTGAGCGGTGCCTCTTTACTGTAGCTTGTCCACTTTATAGGGTAAGCTGATACTGACATTGTTGGTATAGTTTGTTTTGTGCCTCGCCCTGCCCAGAGAGTCCATTGTGTCCACAGAAATGTACAATCACAGTGTGCAGCCGAGGTGTGTCCACTCCCTGCATAATACTGTGTGTCCGGGGGTGTGTTCAGAGAGAGATCTGAATGTTTGTAATCAGAGAAGTAGATTAGTACCCTCCAGTACATAAGCAGCTACGCAGACGTATCATTTTCCCAGCAGGCTCTCATTACAGTATTGCTTCAGTTTAATGGAGTTGCGGCACAACGTGGGGTCAGACTAAGCCCTCTTATTCTGCTCCTTAGCTTTAATGATGCACAGAAAATTACTCCAGCAGGCTAATTTAATTTGTGTCACAACATAACGTTCAAATGATCTCAGGCCGTGCTCATTGTCTGCATATGTGTGCGTTGGTGTGTATACATACACCAGACAGGTTCAATAATTAACCTAAAAATAGATAAGAGTACAAAGCTCTGCCTGTAGGTTAATCTTAGGTGTTTTTAAAACACACAGTCATTGTTTGACATGCTGAGTTCATCGGGTTTTCCACTAATATACTCAGGAAGAAGGAGCACAGCTACCAAGTTGATTTTTGTTCTCTCCCTTTCTACTGGCAGATAACACTGCTTTTCTTTCTTTTATAAGTTCCCCTCATGCATTTCGACGCCATCTGGCTCTGTTTTTATTCTTCACTGTGGTTTCTTCACTTTCTCACAACCTTTTTCAGACCCTGCCAAAAAGCTATTCTCAGAGTGCATGTCTGAATGGACATGGACTATGGTGTTACACAAGTTTTCTCTTTATTGCAGTTGGCCCTCAGCCAGGTGACATCAGTGAGAGACGTGCAGTGCTCTGTAACGTTCCCTTTTCTTTCCTTTTCTGCAGTCCTGTATCGACTCAAGTGCATCTATAGAGCAGTGTCCTGAAGTACAGTGTTGCATTTTTTAATGATTAATTCCATAAACTCTGTTGACAGTGATCTGAGAACATTGCTTATGCCTTACATGTTAAAGCACATAGCACAAGGTTAAAAATGTTTTCAATTTCTAAAGTCTGAATTGTTTACAAATTAGTATTTCACAAGAACAAAACAAAAAATATACTCCAGAGGTTATTATGGTAATTTATTCGTTCATTACAATATAACTCTTCACGTTTTCTAAACAATGTAATCACCAGATTAACTTCCTAGGAAGATGACTCTCCTCCTCAACTCTCACAGCAGACCATTAACATGCCTGGACGCTGACTAACAGCTGATGTTGTATCCAGAAGTTTCAGCTGGACCCACTGAGGCCTGTGGGGCCCAATGCCAACATGAACTGTTTTGAAAAAAGGGAGTTCACTTGAGCTGGCTGGGAGTGACCTCTGACTTACCTTTCAGGACTCATCTATTTTCAGACTAAGCACGGGGTTGCCATCTTGTGCCCCTGACACTCATCACTGCCCTCCGTTTAACCTTTTTTGACCCCAAAGCCTCTCCTGTCTCTTGCTTTCTTCTGTGGAAAACATCCTCTTTTCACAGATGGTTACTGGCTTTACTGCTGACATAATATTTAGAGCTACTTTACATACTTAGTTCTTCCCCACAGAGAAGGAGAACCCATATGAGGATGTTGACCTGAAGCGGAAGAGTTTGGGTCGGAAGTCTTGTCTGCAGGAGAGCAACAGATCTTGGCCCACCATGGACAGGAAGCTGAACTCTCCACCTCAGGTTAGTGATAGACCTGTTGGGACCAACAGCACTGTGTTCCTGTGATAAACATATCATACATGTTTTCCTGTGATAATTAAATCCCCTAACTAGCTGTTGGTGCAGAATCTTGGACAATCTTTTAAAGAATGTCTCACTGCATTTGTGAGGTGAAACAGTTTAATATGCTCAGACCTGGGACTGTTCCACAGAAAGGCTTGCAGATTTGGCTTCCTCATTTTAAAATAGGAACAATTTTCTCGCTATGGAAGGGGAGACACCCATGGTTATGAGTGGTAACAGGAAGTGTGGTTTAATACTCTCGCAAATAGTGTTTAAACAGCTATTTTGTCAGTAATAGAGCAGATGAGCAGCTGCTATGCTTGTTTACAGGGCAGCTAAACAAACTCATCTTGTTTTAATAAAGAAGTCAGTCAATAATTAGCCCTTTTTCTATGATGCCACGAGCAACAGTAATCTTATTTAATGCTGCACAAGGTGGAATTAGTCTTCCACAAAACAGCAGGGCACTGTGAAGTTTGTTACTTTGCTAGGGGGCTGTAGGTGTGCAGCCTGTCGTCTGCAGCTCTTTATCTTACAGCTCACTGTGGCCGCTGCTGCTTGTTCCATTACTCGCTACAATTTTAAACTTATCAGCTGTCAAGAAATGCAGAAAGTGACTGTGTCCTGTTTTTAGATGTATTTTTAATGAGCTGTTACACTGCAATTCCAAACTTAAACTCTTTCAACGTATAAGGTCAGCAAATGTGGTTGAATCTACTTCAAATCATTTGACCCAGCCCTGATTCATTGGTCACATTTCAAAGTGCAGCTTAAATACTGTAAAGGTTACAAATAGTCTAGACATTAAGATACCTGGGTTTCACTCAAGCGGTCCAGGTTCAAGCTTCATGTCTTTCCGTTAACATTCATTAACCTGCCATACACTTACATACCTCCATAGCACCTCTACACCTTTACAGAGGAGGTGTACTGCACTTGATGCTAAAATGATACATATAGTACTTTACTTTAATACTTTAATACTTTAACTTTTGTTTTACAGAAATAGTAGATAAATGTGCCTCTTATAGTGAACAGTAAACAGTGAGGAGGATATAAGTGATGCATTAATGAAAACGTTTGTTGGATTACATGCTTGCATCATTTCTTTAAATCTATCATGCTTAGTCACTCAAGTCAAACCCAGTGTGGGAGTGGCAGACTCTGCCACTAACAATGAAAATTATGTATATATAAAGACGAAATCAGCGCAAAAATTAGGTTTGACTTTATAAAAATGAAAGAATTATTGAAGATTAATGAATGAATAATGAACAAAATGGGATAACTATGTCCAAAAGAATTAATGAAACAGACCAAACCTTTCATTTTCTTTTCTCTCTGACTAGTTGCCTTCCAAACCCAGTAGCCAGTCCCTTCGCCTCACCGGTCCGGGTGACAGGAAGAGCCACCGGCTATCACAGTTGTCCAAACGCTACAGCCATGATGAAATGCTGCTTCTTCCCCAGCTGGGTGTGTCAACTCTACCTTGCGGCCTGCTGGATGATAGCCTCTGTAGCACCAGTGATACCCTGGCCTCACACAGGCACTGGAGGATCCCCAAGGTACACACTGCTGGATCCTACACAAACACCTAAGTCCTCGCAGAGCTCTGACTGTGTTCCCTTTCCTGCTTCACAGACCAGCTCAGGTTTCTGTAAAGACCAGGTCAGAGTCCGAGCAGCTCTGGATCACTTGTAATTCCTCCGTATGGAAAAGATATTTTTAAAACACAGTACCTCAGTATGTGTAATTACTGTTTTTGTTTCAGCCCTTGTGGTACCTTTTCTTAAGAACTTGCTGATTTTCATTTCTATTTTTTAGCAAGTCTTAAAACACAGTGCGGTTTTATTTTTGGGCAGGTACACCCCCTTCTTCTATATTTAGTATCAACTTCTGATCCCCTTTTTTCTCTGTTTACAGCTGGTCCAGAGGATCAACTCCATTTACTGCACTAAACGTGGGAAGAAGAGGCTGAAGAAACTGTCCATGTCCAATGTTGAGACTACATCTCTGAGAGGTAAGAGCTCTCTTTAGTCCCTTTATCCACTGGCCAGATAAGTGAGTAAATATTTGTGTCTTAGCCACCCACATAGAGTTCTTGCTCTGTTCTACTCATGTCATCAGCACATGTTTGTGAAAATGCCCTCTGACTTGTAGAAAAACCTTCTCGTATGTCTCATGTCTGCCTCCAGATGACAACAGTGAGAGTGAGAGTGACTCTGATGACAGGTTCAAAGGTGAGTGACCACAGCATTCACTGACGAGTGTTAGATGCTACACTTGAGTCTCCAGGCTGCTTTTTTCTGTTCTTGTGCAGCAGCTCCTCAGTTTTCTATTTAACAAATGACCCTTTGTGAGACTGGACTGACCACAGAATTGTAACTAAAACATTTGGCATATGTACAGATTACCATGAGACCCTTGCTCATTTATCACATGTCTAGATTCAGTTACAGATGTGAATATTAATGAGAGGTGGTGATGTTTTTCTCCCTGTTCAGTCTGTGGACTATAGCCCTATGTAAAATGAATTACACCCACACGTTTCCTGACTACCTGTGAGCTTTAGATTTTCATTCAGAACTACAAAGTGTGAATTTGTTTAATCAGGGAATTGTATGTATTAATGTTGGCTTTCCTCCTCAGCGCACACCCAGAGGTTATTGAAACTGCAGTCCATCCTCCGACGGGCCCCCAGCTATCGCACGCTTGAGCTGCAGCTTATTGAGTGGCAGGAGAGAGAACTCTTTGAGTATTTTGTGGTTGTTTCTCTTAAAAAGAAACCCAGCAAGAACTCCTATTCCCCAGAGGTCACCTACCAGTTCCCCAAGGTAAGAGCATGACAGTTAAGACTGAATCCATACCCTGAAATGTTTCACCCTGAAAGTGTTTTAGCTCAGGAATTACAAATCACAAATATTTCACAGATGCTTCACTATTAGTCTATGTTCAGAGCCACATCAATAATCTTTTTTAATGCTGTTTAGAGCAGGGACTGATTCAAAAAGCTCTGGCTGTCTCTAAGTGTCTTCAGGTGGCTGCAAAGAGTGGAAAAAACACATCTATCACTTTATCGGTTCAAAAATCAGTGACATGTTCTGGAAAAAGTTCAGCCCTAAAGCTAAATGTAATTCAAAATGAAATGAAATTAAGTTATAATAATAATTGGAATAAAAATAAGAATATGATGGAGGAGAAGAAAAAGGAAAAGAAGGTGTAGAAGGTGAAGAAGAATAAATAGCCATGAATGCTGATAACAGCAGATCTTACACAGCACATGTGATAGGTGTCAGCAGCACAGACGGCAGCATTCTTGACATAATAACACTTAACTACTAAATGATTGAAGATGATGATAGAGATCAATTGCTGATTGTCAGTTTTCACAAGCAAATGTAATCCAGTTAAGTCATACAGTACTTAGACAGTCTGAAAGATGTAAAAGTTAATGCCATAGATAAAGCAGTTGCTGCAATCAAGAAATGACATGTAAGAACATGAGTTGATGATGTACTGTAGGCTTTTCACAGCTTTCGCACTCTGAGCTTTTAGTCTGGCGTTATTGAAGAAGTGTATATGCCAAAAGTGATGATGACTATGACTTTGTAGGACCATGGCCCATTACCATTTTTCAGCGTGTAAATTAAAATCAGAATTTGTCCTGTCGACTTTTCACACTTAATCATGGAGGTTCTCAGCAATTTAAAGCTGTACAAGCAATTAAAATTTATGATACAGAGTCTTGGGAGTCTCGGTAGCCTGTTTACAGTTAAAAATACTCTGTATCCTCTCCTGTGGCAGGGAAGTGTTTTTAGTTATTCAAAGATGTATTTTAAAGTTATTTAAGATCTGGTTCAGCAGCAGTGTCCCTCGGGGGAAGTAGATCTCCATCAGCCAGGGGAAACACTCACTCTGCTGTTGAGTTAATGAGGACTTGAGGGATCGAAGGTTGAACCTTGTATCAGAGAAATGTTAGTCTGGTCATTTATTGGTCAGGCTGACATCCACGGGGATCGAAAAGGAGGTCATAGTTATCTGAAGGAGGATTACCTGACTGAAACTGCTCTCTCTTCTCCTGTCCTGCCCTCTCCTCTCACAGCTAGAGAGGCCAACCAAGCAAATGAGGGAGGCAGAACAGAGACTCAAAGCCATCCCTCAGTTCTGTTTCCCAGATGCAAAGGACTGGAGTCCTGTATCTGAATACGCCAGGTATGACTGAGAATTTTCCTCCTTCAGTGTCAATTCTGCAAAAATCACTATTGTACTTGCATAAAATCGGGGGAGTAATAGCAGATTAAAAAAAGAATAGTCTAAAAAACACAGCAGAGACTGAGGTATCCTGACTTGTTGTCCTTTTGGATTTAAAATACCTGGATATCCAACATTTCCCCTCATCAAAACCTCTTTGCCTGGTAAACGCCCACATCCTCAGACACGCAGCATTCTGTGGTGCAGGCTTTCTGCTGAAAACATTCTCAAGCAGTAATCAAGATAACTCAGATGACATCATTATCTTACTTTTCTCTTACTTTGGAAATCTCCTCCAAGCCACAAAGGACATTATTCAGCTGTTTTGACAGGCTGAGTAGTACTTCTTGTGATGAGAAAATCCACCTTTTTGAGTTCCCAAGTTATGTGACATGCAGTACCAACTGTTGCTATGTGAGGGGATGCAGTTTTACCATAATCAATAACAATAACAACTACTGTCTGCACGGATTATTTTTTTATGTTATTTTGATAATCTTGTGTGTTGATAATATCTGATAATTTTACAGTGTTGATGTTTAATCGACATGGCTTATCTTTTTGGTTATCTGTTAGACACCTTCACGCTTGTTGCCAGCATGCAGGATAAAATCTTTAATCTGTGTGCTGCAGCGGTCACACCATCTGTTAATGTAAAACTGGGCCAGACATGATGCAAGCATCGTGTGCAATCCTCCTTTTTGTTTTTAATTATCGTATATATACATATTTACAAATTTCCTATGTGTGTATATGTCTTCATGTCAATACCTGTGGGTTTTTTTTTTTTTTTTTCCACAGTGAGACCTTCTCCTTCATGCTGACTGGAGAAGATGGCAGCAGGAGGTTTGGGTACTGCAGACGCCTGCTGGTAAGCCACTGTTGAACCCCCCCCCCATCCTCTGCTCCCTGTTCACACCCTGCTGAGCCCTGTTTGTTGTGACAGATATGTGAACATGTGATCCGGTTTTCCTGTGGGGCCACTGATGTGCTGCATGACCATCCACTGTGGCGGCAGGAAAGAGAATGTTATAGAGCAAAAAAAACACAAGAAAAAAAAACATGCTCATGACTGATAAAAGGCAGGCAAAATATATTCGCCCACTCATTATTATGGTTGCAAATCAGAATGATGGTCATGTACAAGGACTTCTCAGCCTTTACCCAGGAAATACCTCTGGCAGGCAGTAGAAACAGAAACATCTGGAATAACAAACACGCAAACCGCATTGCTAACTGAAACCAGTGATTTCAGTTGCTACGAAAATGCTTTAAAGGGCTTTAATATTAAATATGAATATCTGTCATTATAATTGCGTTTTGAATTTGATATATTAACACGTGTATCTTATTAAATTTTCAGAAAGAAATACAGTCGCCACATTCTATTAAAATTTGTGTTAATACTGCAAACATTCAGTCTTAGTCATAAAGTTCTTGAAGATACAGTAATTTATGATAACAACCCAGTTAGGATTGACTCATTCAATTTAACAAGAGTTTCTCAGCAGAGGCAGGACAGAGAAAAACCATGAAAAATCCTAACTTTGTCATTGTGGAGCATTTCCTCTTTATAATGAGGCCGGAGAGCACTTTGAAGTTTTCTGTTGCTCATTTCGCTTGTGGGCAGAGAGCATGATTGTGTGGGATTGTGCGAATGTGTTGGCGATTTTGTTTGCTGTTTTGGTATTTCTGAGTGTGTTCACAGTGCCACAGTGTGTATGTTCTCAGAGGTTTACTGGCAGTGTTTTTACCACTGTGTATTCGTATGCGCTGGGTGACAGTGGGATGTTTGTGAATTCTTTGATCAGACAAACGACATTTTTCTCCTCCGCTGATCTGAGATTCGTCTTCGTGTCAGATTCAGATTGTGATGAAGGTAGAGGAGGAGGTGAGCTTCTTCCCTCCAGTAACTTTGCTTCCTCCCTGCTGTCCGACCAGCCGTTGGCAGTAAGCTAGCATTCCTGAGGACTTGAATCAAGCTCCACATAGTTGATTTAATCGTCCATTTGGAAAAGCGGAGGAGAAACGAGGAGAAAATTGTATACCTAATATGGACAAGTGGATTGGTGTTTCTTGAGGGCTTGTGTTCATTTGTGTCTGAGTGTTTGAGTGTCTGTGTCTTGAAGCACATAATGGTCTATGAGTGTACAGAGGAAGGTAGATACAATCAGCAGGAGTAGCTAAAACACCTGTATTAAGGAAGCTGGTGTTCACACGGCTTTCACCTCAGATCACAGCATAGATTTAAAGGCTTCAGCTGCACTATTTAAACAACTTATCTACAAATTCTGCTCTGTTATGATGGTCTGCCTTTTATATATTTGTGTTTAAAAAAATTGTAATTGACAGATTATGATTTTAAAAAACTTTCATGCTCTATATTTTAACTATTTAAAGATATTTAATATGCAACAACTCATTTTTAAAAAATCTTTGTCTCATAAGTCTTAAAACTTTTTTCATAATGTCTGTGAAATATGTCTGTTCATCAGACCTTGTAACATGAGTGTCAAATGAGTCTGTTGCTTTCTCTGACAGCCGACTGGGAAAGGACCTCGCCTACCGGAGGTGTACTGTGTCATCAGCAGACTGGGCTGTTTTGACTTGTTCTCCACGGTGAGTTCAGCTTCACCAGTGCATGTGCACACACACAAACACACAAACAAACACATGCACTGTAGACAGACAGCTACACCAAGTTAGCTGTGTGTGATGTTGTAGTTGCGTTTAAACGTCTCACAGCTGAAGTAAATGACTTTCAGCAGACCTTCTGCTACACGCTTGTTCACTGATTTCAATCTTTTTTTTTTTTTTTTTTAAGAGACTTTATGATTTCCCAGAGTAACTGATTCACTTTTGTCTCTGTGCTGCTAACACAGAGCAGAGCTGTCACTTTATTTGAATTTTTCAACCCTATCTGATTACTTATTTATTCATCCTGAGTAAGTCCAGGCTGAAACAAAGTGGCTTCTATATGACATGAAAAGGAAATATTGTGGTATATTTCAAAGACAGTGTAGAGACTGTACTCATTGTTAAATGATGGATATCCTGTGAAGCACACCCAAGCTATAACTAAATTCTATGACAAGGCTAGGAGAATATGAAAAATCTAAATGAAAAAATCTGAAATCAGAACTATTAGTTAAGTTAAAGCAGTGCAACTGTGAAGATTTTAGGGCCCTTAACAGATGGAAGAGTTAAAGGGAGGCCTTTTTCGTCTCAAACCTGAGATGAAAAAGAGAGGAATCTGTTTTACAAGTGCTTTAATCTTTAAAGGGAAAAGAAGCGAGTGTTTGATTTCAAAGGGAGTTGTGTGTGTGTTTGTGTGACAGGCAGATAAACAGAGAGACGGTGAGACAGAGAGGAGGTGAGAGGTGATATCATATTTGCTTGAAAACAAGTGAGTCTCTGATCAACTTTCCAGACGGGAGGCAGCTTGGACCAAAACAGACAGACAGGCACACTTGGTGGAATTTTCCAATCACACAGACATGGAACGAAATTCATTTGCTATTTTTCAAAATTCCAGACAATTGCTAGCAGTCAGTATGTTTCCATTAATTGTTGCCATGGTCATAATCCTTGATCACTGTGCACTTTTTATTTTTGCTTAAAAATTCATTCAGAATAGAAAAAAAATCTGAGCTCCTTTCATATTAATAAGATTTCCAGGGACTAGTGCATTGTTGATGTTAAAAAGGTTGAAATATGTTAATAAAACTCTGCCCTGTCCTGCCATTTTCAGATCCTGGATGAGGTAGAGCGGCGGCGAGGCGTCTCAGCAGCGCTTGTCTACCCCTTCATGAGGAGTCTGATGGAGTCGCCCTTCCCTGCACCAGGGAAGATAATCAAAGTTAAGACCTTTCTGCCCGGAGCAGGAAATGAGGTCAGATCTGATGTAGAAGCAGAAACCTACTACTCTTTCTATTTCTACTTTAATTGCTCTCATCAACCTAAATCATTTTTAGATACACTTCACGGCTCATTTGATGCACATTCTGTGATGACTTTCCTGGTCTTTCAGGTCATTGAGCTGAGACGACCTACCGACTCCAGACTGGAGCATGTGGACTTTAACAGTCTGTTCTGTTGCCTCAGTGTACGGCAGGTGATACGAGTCTTCGCCTCCCTGCTGCTGGAGCGTAGAGTTATCTTTGTGGCTGATAAACTCAGGTGAGGTCACATGATTGCTCTCGGTACTTCTGCAGTGAAGCTGATGTCTTTTTCCTTTTGCAAAGTGAGAGCTTTGAACAGTGACTTTTGCTTTGTTTGAATCTCTCTACATCTTTATGGTTATGTGGCCAAAACAAATATTTTTTTTTAATATTTAATAATATAATGTAATGTAATGTTATTTTAATATTATATGATAATATAAGATATAAATATTGTGTTGTGTTTGATCAAAAGGTGGTTATTTCATAGAACAGTGGTTTCTGACATTTTTACTGTAATATAAGACTGCCAAGGTTTTTCCAACAAAAATAATGTAGTCTCTGGGAGCCCAAGGTACAGTTCTTTACAGTCCTGCTATCACTCACAGAGCCCTATAAACCTGAACAGGGTATTTATTGCTTCCCATTTAACGTGAGCTGTAGTAGGCAAAAGCCCCCTGTAACCCTGAATGGAATTAGGGGAGTTAGGAAATGGATGGATGGCTGGATGGATGAGTGGATGGATGGATGGATGGATGGATGGATGGATGGATACCACTCATGATTCTTTATCACAGCTCTTCCTGTCAAACAGACGGATGGAAAAAAATACTTGCCAGCCTGACAGTCAGCTTGCATCCCTAAGCCTATTTATACTAATCCTGGCTGATGATCGCAGAATTGCATTAGCCTTTTTCACACACACACAGATACACACAATAGTTGCATTATGATGTGTTTTTTTCAGCTGGGGCTTAACATACGGATCATTTGTGGAACTGCAATCATGATTATGTATTGATCGTCATCAGAAAGTCAGGCAACACTTTGGTCAGTGAGCTCATCAGTCAGTCTGCTGCCAGTTTTTTGATACCAGAAGTAAAGTAGGTCACATCAGTGAGTCACAGCCAGAGGAGAATAGGGTGGGGCCGATAAGATGTTGAGAGTCTCCAAGGACTCAATGTCCCAGTATGTCCTCTTGTTACAGAAAAGAGAGGGGTACTTTTAGAGCATTGGTGGCGAGGGTGGAGAAGATTTTCAGTGGAGGAGTAATCTCTCCATGTATCAAAGCTCAGTTTAAACAAACATCAGTGGGGGCAGTGACTGTGAGGAGAAGGAATGCACTTCCTGTGTGCGCAACTCTGCCCTCTGCGATCTGTGGCTCGACTGTCACCGTATGACTTATGATGCCACATTCACTCCCTGAGTATCAGCCACAGCATTCTCTGTGTCCCTGGAGAAAAACCATCTAAGCTGCTGATTACTAGATTTGATAACATCAAGAGGTCACTGGGTGGGAATCAAAAGGTAACTCACGATACAACATTATCAGATATGATGATGGTATGACTGTACAGACATTTTTTTTGTCATTTTGAAATGAATGCAAAATCTTTTGTACCTGAAGACAGGAACACAAGACAACAAGGTTCAGTAATGTAGTACATAGACAGAATATGTATCTAGAGGATGTATCCTGCTGATTTGACGATTCACTGACGTGCTTTCTGCTGTCAGTGTGAGTTTTACATTTGCGGTTTTGAGTGAAAAATCTAAAAATCTGTTGGATTGTGAAACTGTACTCTTTGTTGTTAGCATGCTAACATACTAAACTGAGATGATGAACAAGGTAAACATCATTGCGTAAACATTAGGCTTTACCATTGAAATTGTGAGTCATCATTCAAATTCACATTTGCCAAAAGTTAAAATGAAAGGAAGAAACATAGTTAAATAGTCTGTGGTAAATAAACATTGACTGTATTAAACACTGGACGAACCCTCCGTGACGTCACCCATTGGTGTCTGCCTGAGCAAAAGTGAAGCCTCGGAAATCTTGTCCTGGCCGCCGCCATTTGTCTGGGCCTGACTCCACCAAGAGCCCGCCTAAAAACAAAAAAACAAATATGGGAAAAGAGGTGGGGGTCGAAGGACGGACAGCGCACCCACTCAGCTAACAGCCCCCGGCTATCCGTCAACAGGCTGTCGATCAACAAGGCCATGCCCTAATTTATGCAGAATTTGCCGAATTTTAAGCTTAAATATAAAATAAAGAAAATAAATAATATATAATAAATAATAAAGGTCAGAAAAAAATTCACCCCCCTCAGAGTTTTCATGAGATGGTAGAGAAGCTGTAGACAAAAAAACGTTTTTTGAACCAG
>JAQMCX010000001.1:13519771-13546869 GCA_029814765.1 Acanthurus leucopareius | reverse complement strand
AGTTTTAAAATAGGCCATTCATTGAAGGTGCGCCTTATAATCCGATGCGCCTTATAGTTCGGAAAATACGGTAGTTAAGTTTACTCTATGATCTGCTCAAACTATCTGGGTGTGTGTTTATATTCAATTGTGCATGCATACATGCAGAGCTCCCGTGTTTTGATTCCTTTTAAAAACAGTGACAGGGCCTCTTTGAAACATTAATGACTTCTGTGATAAAAGGGCTGCTCCCTCTGGGGCTCTGGTGCATAATCCATTCCCAAAATACCTCTCCAGCAGAACGTGATGTATGTTTTTTCCCCTGAAATGTATATCCAGTACAGGCAGGAAAAGGGAGGAAAAGCCATGTTAGGCAATCGTTTTCTGTGGGGTCCTCTGTCACTCGTTTCATCGGAGTGTTGTGTTGTTAACTCTGGTAATATTACACTGAAACTGTTGTTTTGTCCAGATAGTTTCTTGCCTCTACAAAATAAGTCTGCACTGACAATTTCTTATAAAATGATCTTTCACTATCTAATGCTTGTGATAACAAGTTAGATACTTATCAGACAAACTAATCATCTGCTGTGTCACTCTGTGATTGCTTAATTCAGTTGACTTGCAGGAGCTGATTGAGTTTTGTCAGTGTTGCAGACTTTTGTAAAACAGGCTTGAGTTGAGGACGGTTACCAAACTTAATGTGCATGTCTGGATTTATCTCTTGGCTTGGCAGTAAAATACTGCACAGTGAAAATGTTGGTGCATGTTGTAACTAACTGATTTTTCCCAATAAGATGATTGAATTACAGCATTTTCTCAGCAGTGTTTTAATCAGAATTGTCACACTTAAACTGAGAGTATGAATTGATGTGTGATTGCAGAGATATTCTTTATTCTTTAATGAGCTGGATGTCTCACTTGTTAACAAAGGTAGCAAAGAAGAATAACAAAGACGAATAAGAAATATTATGAAAGATAAAAAGTGAGGTTTTTTTAAGGGGGAGACAGTGGGTTTGAGTGTTATTGAAGGAGACTGTACTGGCAAACTTAACAATGGACTCCTACAGCGTTTCTTATGGCCATGGTGGATCAAGCTCAGACTCTGGTTTCTCCTTAATGCCATTAGTTTTGGTCCTGTTCTGAGCCAATAGCAAACTCAAAACTGGTATTTAAACCGCATTATTAGAAGTGCAATGTGAAGTATCCTTTGCATGTTAAGTTAGTGGTTTACTTTTTCACTTCTGGAATGATCCTGCAGTCTGAAAGTGGGCTGGAGGCACCAACACATTTTGCAGCTGGATCGTTATGATCAGTGGTGACTGTTGTCTTCAGGCAGGTAGATTTTTTTTTTTGCCACTGCTGCTGGCATTTTTCTAATCAATGTGTCATTTCGTGCTCCCTTATCCTCAAACACTTTCTGTAACACGCTCTGCTGAACTGGCACAAGGCCAAAACCGCTTTTAACAACTTACCCTGTTTCCCATGTGGAATTTATCTCAGAGGTACAGTGAAATCCACACACTGTAAACATGTGAAATATTTCTGTTGTTCAAAGAGTCAAGAAGGACTTGGCCTTTACCGAAGTCTGACCAGCTGATTTTCACATCAGTGTTGTTCACATGAATGCAGCAACCACATGTAAGGCGCTCATATATGCATGTAGAGGCTCATATTCACAAACACCTGCATGCATTTATCTGCACCCTTGACAGCGCTGATCAAACTCAGACATTATTGTGGTTTCAATAAAAACATGTATAGAGTTTCCCATCGAGAAGCCATTTCTCATTGTAAAATGGCTTCTGCAGTTCTGCCGGTGGCTTGAGATCCTTAAAGACAGGAAGTGAGGGAAAACCATTTGGGAAATAAGGGAGCAGACATTCTGCTACAGGATAAAAATACACCATGTGCAGCTTGTCACAGGAATCCTATAGGTCTATATAGGCCTCTGCTGCATCTTTATACCACTTTGAGGCGTTACTTTCAGCTTTGAAGAAAGGTTTTGCAGAGCTTTGTAGTACAGCTGGTGTCTGACAGCTGTGGTTCAGCTTGCTCTCAGTCTAGTCTTCTTTGTCCTCTGTCTATGGAATCCGCCTTACCCATGCCAGCCCTGGTAGACACAGAGCAGTGCTTTAGTAGAGCTGTGAAGCATGTGTTGTGATACAGGCTTTTGTCTCCCTCACTCCCTCCGTCTCGGACACTGAAATTTCCCTCCTCCTCTGGGCTTCACAGACTAAGCCTCTGGATCCCATGTTTCCTGGAGTATCTGCCAGTTCACCCTCAAACACACTATACCAGGCCTGGCAGGCCTTCGAGAGCTAATATGTCAGGATTAGCTCCCAAACCTCAACACACAACAGCTCTTCACAGACCTCACCTCTGCAGAACTGGTTCTTTCATCACTCTCTTATCCTGAGAGTGGAGTCATGCATTTTTTCGACTTTGAAATGTGTAATCAGCTTGAAAATAATCCAATTAATCACTGAGAGTTGGTTTGTGCTTGTGAATTGAATTTTTTGGGCAGTGTTGCCGTTCATAATTCAAAAGACAGGAGGTTCTGTCATTCAAACTTTGTATCTCCTTTGTTTGTCTTATCTACACACTGATTGCTGCTTTGGGATTCCTTAGGTTGCACTAAGCCCCAGTGGTGCTTTGAGCTATATGCTAACATCAGCATCCTAACATTACCTCAAACATGATGCTAAAATGCCAATGTTTACCACGTTTGCCATCTTAGTTTTACATGTTAGCCTGCTAACATCTTCTAATTAGTAAATAAGTACAGCTGAGGCTGATGGGTATCTAGCTAATTAGATATTTTTACAGTTTGACAGTTGCAAAATTATTTCAGTCTGAGGCAAATTGCTTGGCTGAGTTAACAGCTGACTGACCAATAAATCTATTCTTAGAGTTAATCATCTTTAGTGGTTAAAAACTACTTCACAACATAATCTGATGCAGTCATAAAGTAGACAGGATGCTAATCTACATACAAACCCAAAACATTAAACCTTAATCATATAAGAAGAAGGTTTGATCAAAATTCCCTCTGCTGATGCTGTCTCATTAAAATCTTCCATTCAGGATGTTTGTTTTTTCACAGGTGATATTTAAAATAAGGTCCCTAAACCCATCAATGCTATTTGCACCTGGGGGTTTGTTTTGGATTTTTAATCTGAACCCATAAAAACTGTGACTAAAATTTAATATAACATAAACTCATAAAATTATAAAAGTGAAAAGTCAACAATCACTTTGAGTTTTGGTCCTCTCATCCATCCCGACTTCCCTTTTATGTGGGCTGTTGCTCCACATCACCTGGCAACAGCTGTAAAATAGCCTAATAACTGCCATGTGACTACTGTCATGTGGGTGTAAATAGACACGCCTTAATTTCTTTGTTACTAATTTAATAGTTCAGCCTAGTTGTGAAAATGGAGACCAAAGAGCATTTTTCCTTTTTCTCATAATAATGAACTTTGTGCGGTCTGAGGATCTGAAGTTTTGGTCTGGATTTAATGGGAATGTCCCTCTCTCTTTCCAGAGTTGAGTGGCAACCTCTGGTAGTGCAGAGTATTTTCCTTGCAAGTTCATCCTCTCCCAAGAGTGTGTGGTTTGGAAATGAATGTAATTGATCCTTTTGGTATCAGTGGTGTGTAGGGCTGCTTGTAGCCTGTGGCGAAGGTTTTCTGAGACCTGTGCCCCATCACTCCCTGTTGCAACTTGCCAAACCGAGGAGATGGGATCTGTTAGGAATTATCGAGCCCTCCTCAGGCAAATGGAAATCAGACCGGCCAAAGCAAAGCTGCAAGTGCTTCATGTTATGAGTGAGCTGGAAAAGGCCCTCAAAAAGACTGGTTGTTATAGCCTGTGGGTTTTTACCGGTGTAATTCTATTTTACCCTGTCAGGAAAAAAAGAAACACATTTTAATCTTGGCAATTTGACTCATGGGAAGTTAAGATGAAAAGGGCCTGTGGCAAAACATGTATCCTGAATGAGTGGAACGGAAAAGTTTGTAGGAGTTTGTCATTTATCGCAGCAAATCGATTAGACTGATGTCTGTTCTCTGTGTGATGCTAGTTCGAGTTTCTGAGACTCAGTGTCAGTAAGGTCACGGAGAAGGGAGTAACTTCTGTTTACTTGGATGTTTGGTCTGTTGTTGATGACAGCAACTATGGAAAACATTCCTCATTAAAAGTGTATATATCTCAAGTGGGGTGCGTTTGCATACCATGTTTGATCCCTGGGCTTGCTCTTTATCCATACTGATTTAGTGCTGCACTCTGTGTGTGTGTGTGTGTGTGTGTGTGTGTGTGTGTATGCTTGAACCCACAGTTTATTTTCACTCTCTTTGTGTACATGGATTGGACAGTATGTAGAGGACAGAGGGGAGAAGGGTCAGCCACTGTCAACAAGGGACGGATCGTGAGAAAGAAGGACTGCTATTTGTGATCTCGATTTTGTACCACAGCTGTCGGAGTTAAAGCGAATTGGTGCTTTTTTGGTATTGCGTCAACAAGCCCCCAACTTAACTACAGCAACATGTCAAAGTCACGCCACCCCTTACAGACAAAGAGTAATGTCACAATCATGCATTTAATGGGCTCACCCCCTCCCCATTGTGGTTTGTAATAGATGGTGTTAAACTCTAAGTGGGAGAAGTGCAATAGATGATGAGCTACAGGAAGAACAAAGTGTCACAGCCAGAGTACATAGCCGTGCTGTTCTGCCTCATATAAAATAACTGTTTCAAGGAAAAGAGGATCAAGCTGTCATTTAACTTGGAAGAAGAGCTAAAAGATGGAAATATACTGTTTGTGCTCTTATAGTCCAGCAAGTAAGCCAGATTTAATCATAATGATTTAAATATTTTGAAGAAGCAATGGCATGTTTTTTTATTCACTTTAAAAAAAAAAAAAAGGTTCATGACTGCAGTAGACAGTATTTTTAGGAAAATGTTGTTGCCATATAAACCACCACTCCCCTTTCAGTGAGGGAAAAAAAAATCTGTCCTGTTTTGACTGTGTTCAGTTGAATCTAATGTGGCCTCTGTGGGGCGCTTTTGTGTGTGTGTTTAAGGCTATTAATGGTGTGTGTCTTTTTTTTCCTCTCTCTCTCTCTTATCATCAGTACCTTGTCCAACTGCATGCATGCAGTGGTGGCGCTGCTCTACCCCTTCTCATGGCAACACACCTTCATCCCTGTGCTGCCAGGCTCCATGTTGGATATTGTTTGCTGTCCCACTCCTTTCCTGGTGGGGCTGCTGTCCAGCTCTTTGCCAAAGCTTAAGGAGTTGCCTGTGGAAGAGGTGAGTGCATCGCCTCTGCATCTTCTCTGATTGTCTACGCTGAGTGCAGCCTCTTTTACAGACTCTTTATTTTACCTTTCTCTGGCATTATTCATGTAGATGTCTCTGATTTTTCAGTCTCTTTCTTATTGTTCTCTTCTCTCTCTATCTGAAGCCGTTTTCTTGGAATAGTGGATACTTGTGTCTTCACTGATGGGTTACAACAATGCAGAATAATAGTAATTTCATTATAAATTGGATGACTGTTGCTGTGTTTGCTGGACCTCCTCTGATTCTGGTCTTTCTGCATGGGGGAATCAGTCAGGTGACTTCTGACGAAAGGAAGTGAATCAAGCTGTAAACACACTGACACATTATTATCATAAGCTGCAGGGTTGAGTGTTCATTTTTTTGTTCTTCTGTTCTGGGGACCCCTCTCACATTTCACATAGTCTCCTGGTCCACTGTTTATTTAAAAATATTCATGTTGTAGCTTAAATGACAAAAAAAAAAATAAAAAAATTCTCATCTGTGGTTGTGAGATGTTTCGCCATTTATGAGCAAAAGCTTTTTATGTTTTGAATGAGCTGCAACAATTAATCATCCTAAAGTTAGCTGACAATTTTTTTGGTATTGGCAGCTGGTGTCAGGGCACCAACAGCCAAAGTTTTCTGGCCTCCTTCTCATTCTAGTTTTGGCTCAGGATAAATATTTGAATAGTGAAGCAGCCCAGTGAAGCATTGTCTTTTATTATTTATACAGCTTTTAGGTTTGCAGCTGGTTCGCTAAAGAACATTGTTTAAGTTTAGTCTTATCTCTGCTACATTACGTATATCTGTCTGACTGAGAGGTCATTGATGAAAAAAGACAGTGAGTCACAGTTAACATGGATCTGATGACGAGCTGACAACATCTGCTCTGTCTACATCGAACATCCTGCTTCTGATTGGCTCATTGAAACTTCTTTATGTGTTTCATATCTGTGTTCCTTGTGTTGTAGCTTTTTTGACAGTAACGATTTTTTATTTTACTAAAAAAAATCAACAGTTGTACTTGTAAGAGATAAAAGAACGGTTTTCACGGGACGGACTCTAAGTTTTTGAAAATGTTTAGAGGAATGACGTGCTCCTCTTTTTCTTTTGTCAGGCTTTAATGGTTGATCTGGGAACTGACCGATTCATCCGACAGGTAAGTCCAAGAACTTTTGCAACAGTGAACAAATTACTCTAAAGTGAGATAATGGGACTTTTGCTGAACAGTGGCCACTGTGCCTATGGGTGGCAGCGGCAAATAAATGACAATTATTGTTGATTTCCCAAGATTTTCTGCTGAGCTCAGCAGGAAAATTTTGTTTAATGAGGACAAAAATGTAAGAAATTAAATAAAAAGATTATTCCTCATGATGAAAAACATTTAAAATGGCAAATTGTGAAATGCAAGAATGCAGTGTAGCATTAGTTAACTACCTCAAAAATGTATGTTACTCTGGAGCAAATCTGTCTTTAACAGACAGTTAATTTTAACTGAGGGTTAAATGGTCGTACATTACTGAGTAGGGCTAAATCAGCAAGACTCCTGAATGTACTGAGTTGATTGTCTGTGTGTTTTACTCCACACAAATTCAACTTTTCATTTGTTTGAGGGAGATTGTGCTTTTTGTCTCTCTACAAGTTGCATGGCCTCACTTTAAACAGCGTTGTTAAACATGCTGTTCTCTCTTGTTAGTCTAAGCCTTTGAAACCTTTTCTCCAAACATTGTTGTTTATCACTGGTGACTTCAGTGTTTTCGGTTGTTTATAGATGGATGACGAGGCCTCGCTGTTGCCGCGGAAACTTCAGGCAGCTCTTGAGCAAGCGCTGGAGCAGAGGAATGACATCATCAATCAGGACTCTGACAGCGAGTCAGACGAAGGTGAACAAGTGACAAATTGTCTCTCCCTCACCAGAGACAGATGTTTTCCTTGTTAATTAGGGCAGCAGATTCTGTGGCAGGACATGTTCAGTCTGTGTCTGTGAGAAACTCGACCGGGATGACGACTTGTGTTAAGAATACTAGAGACAGTGAGTCACAGAGGCTCATCTGAGGGGTGAGATAATGTGTTGTTTCTGATGAACTTTTAACTTTTCATGTTTCCCAAACACTTATTATAGCTTTGAATTTTTCATTAGTATAAAAACCTTCGGTGTCGGGTTTAAATTAGTCTCATTTTTAATTGTATTCATTAATTATAATATAGGGCAATTTGTGAGGGCTGTTATTTAACGATTTCAGACAAGGCATTAAAATACAAACACAGCATGTTGTAAAGACAGTTGACTCACTGTCACAGTCTAGCTTCAGTCATCAACGACTCCTCATTACTGTTGTGTCGACAATCTGACCAAATTGACGAAAATAAAAAATTACCTTAAACTTTTTTGGTTAGTTTTGTTAAAACACAGTAATGTTTCATTTTATTTTACTAAAGTTGCGTTGATTTTATTTAAGTTAACAAAAGTATATTAACACCTAGTTTTGGTTTTTAGTTTATTTTTAGTCAAGAATAAAACCTTGGTCACAAAGAGAGTTCATCAGGGTCCACATATTCTAATGTTGTGGTAAAAAAAAAAAAAAATCCTGAAACAACCACAACTTGTTCTTTTGAAAAAAAAAAAGAGTTCAGCAATAGTCAAAAACAGCAAAGAATTTTTGGAAATGACTACAGTTGTGTTTTGAATTCGTAGTTTGATGCTTGTCAGAATCTCCCATATGGTCCAGCGGTTAGGAGTCCTGATTTTTACCCAGGTGGCCTTGGTTCAACTCACAGTAGGAGAATTAAGACCTCAGGAAGGTTTATCCCTAATAGATTTATTTGTGAAGCAACCTTTCAAAACAACAGTTGCAAAATGCTTCACAGAGCAAAAATGTAACAGTAATGTGGAATATAAAGAGACACAATAATAGAGAAACCTGATCATACTTCTTGAAATTCATGCACACTGTTTCGTGGTGCTGCATCAGTCAGGAAGAGAGCCAACATGAAACAGACTTTCTGTCTCTGCTTTTCTCCAAAATAAAACCTACAGCTAACACTGTCTGTGTTTGTGTTATATCTGCAGCATGTCAATCACAGGCTGGTTTCACATATGTGCAAACTAAAGCAAGACGCTTATGCAACCTGATGTTTGAGCTTGACTTTACAAAATACCACCACACACAACTATGTCCTGTTCTTGAAGTACCTTGTCGTATTTAGACCGAGTGCCAAGCAGTGAGCAGCCAGCAGTGACACCACTGACGTTTTTATTGTACAAAACAAGAAACATGAAAGGAAACAAACACCAACAACAATGTAAAACAGCAAGGGAATGCAGAAAATGAGCAAAAACCCCAATCTTGTTTGTCCTTCAGTGACTCTTGGTAAGGCCACACACTAACAGCTCTAAATGGGCTGGTTTTGAGGATTGCAGTTTTTTTTTTTCCTGAGTATCTTCACATTTTGTTCTAGGGCAGACTTTCTTTTTTCAGAGTTTCTCCATCCAAACCTTCAGGGTAGAAACATTCACAGTGTAAGTCATCTTCTTTTAGCCATGGAGGTCTGTGCCTCTATAAACTTGCTCAGATTTTCCAACTGCTCTGGTTTATACTTTTGACATACTGACAACACCAGAAGAGAGGCAGCCACGTTATTATTATTTCTTATTTTGTGGTTAATTAGATCCAGGCTAATTTGACCAAGCACTATGGGACATGTCCCCAAATCTCCACACAGTTAGCAATGGCTGTGGGTAAATTTTATTATTAATGTGGCTGTGAGTGTTGAGTGAAACCATGTATTTGACTTTGATCCGACTCTTGCTGATCTCAGGCAACTTTAAAAAGTATCTGACTATTTCTTTGAAATTGTCAACATGCCTTACTGTGTGAAGAGTCTGTTTAAAAGCTTTGTTTAAGTTACCATGTAAGTGTTAAGTTTGAGTAATTAAATGCGTTTCTTTTGTGTCTACAGAGTATAATTCCTTGAACAGCTTGGTGTCAGAGGCTTTCATCCGCTTCTTCCTGGAGACCATCGGCCATTACTCCTTGTTCATCACTCAGAACGAGCGTGGAGAGCGTGTTTTCCAAAGAGAGGCCTTCCGCAAGTCTGTCGCATCTAAAAGCATCCGTCGCTTCCTGGGAGTCTTCATGGAGTCTCAGATGTTTGCAGGGTTCATTCAGGATCGGGAGCTGAGGAAGACCCGGGCCAAAGGTAGACTGACCTTCCTTGAGTGTAGCTTGTTTCCATGAATTTCCTGATGCATCCTTCAAAGTTTTGATGAATAGCCTGTGTACTTCCCTCTATGGATTTCCACCCCTGTGCTTACTTTAACTGTGCAGGAGGAGGCACTGCAGTAACACTGATCCCTAGTGGTTAAAAGTAACCATCAGAACGTTTTCTCACCACATTGCTGTGCTCCTTGGCAGACAAAAGTCATTGTAACTTCCTGGAATACTGAGATGATTCACATTTTCTTTTTTTTAATCTGTTGTGTTATTGTGTTCACAGGTTTGTTTGAGCAGAGGGTGGATCAGTATCTGGAGGAGCTGCCAGACACGGAACAGAGTGGAGTCAACAAGTTTCTCAAAGGCCTTGGTGAGTCCTGCCGCAGACACACAAGGCCAGATTTAGATTCCAGGAGTCTAAAGAAACATTAAACAAGTTAAAAATCAAGGAGTTTTCGAATATTTCTCCTTTAACTTTGTTAAACACTGTGACGGTGCAAGATTAGATCACACATGTGTCTTTGTTATTACTGTTATCTCGCCAGAGGGAGTTACAATCCAATTTTTCCAGCTTTTTGAATTACTGCAACTCGTTTGATTTGCTCTGGCTCAAGAGTATCTTACATGATAGAAATGATCAATTTAGTTCTCATGAGTCTGCCAATAGTTCATAATGTAACTTTGGTTGCTACACATTTATTAAACATGATTGTTACTGAATTAAACGTTTTTTTGGCTGTGAGTAAAGCAAGAGTCAGAGTAAAACTTCATATTTGTAACTCTTAGCACTTCAAATGCTTTTTCACAGTAGAACAACTGAACACTGACTACAAACATGATCCATCACCTCAGTACTCTACACCATATCACATCATCAATCTAATCATCACTAATATTACAAGCAATGTGTACCAGATTATATAGTTCCTGATTTTTAACTATCTTAGCCTAAATTAAGTTACAAGAAATTAAATTATGTTACCTGTCTCAATTAACCTGAGAACATACAAGCAATCCCCAAAAATAAATGTATACAAAAATAAATCCCATATTAAAATAATAAGATGAAAAAAGTTCTATTCTTGTAGTTATCACACTCACAAATCTTTGAGCTGATTTTTGAGTGTGTAGAATTATGTATACTCTCCAGGAGGCAGTTTTTTTACACGAAATATTATTTAAAACAGACCATTTTTCATTTATTTAAACATGTCTGGAGGGGACTTTTTAAAAAGATTTTATCAGCAGTCAACACACCAAAGCAGATATTAATATTTCTACACAGACTGTAGACAGATGATTCAGGGTTAAATCAGACCAAACCCCCTGTAATCTCAGCCAAGCTTAATCTCGTTCTACTGTATAATAACCTGAATTACATTTTGCCTCTAAGATGTTGTGAATTTTACATAATTGTTTTAAATGTTTTCAGGAAGCAAAATGAAATTCCTTCACAAAAAGAACTGATGGGAAATCATCCAGTCCTGCAACAATCTGAAGACGACTCGGTTCTCTTCATTATGATGATTCTCACTACTTTACCTTTTTCTCAATGTTCTTTTATGTAAACATGTACATATTTTCCACTGTAAGCTGGCTGTGATACTCTTCATTGTATGTTTATAGTACCTTACGAGATAGTGATAGCAGGACGGTACACAGCGAGTGAGCCGTAGAGTAACCACTGATGTCCAGTGTGCTTGTGAAGAGTGTTATCAGAATGTGTGAGTGTGTGTGACTCAACATGGGCATAGATGTACAGTTAATATGTTTCCATTTTTGCATTATTTTACAACAGTGTTGTCCTCTGTTTAAGGAGTGTAAAACCTATTCATAAATTTGTACATGCATCAAGACAATGAAGATAATGATTGTAACTCTTCATGGGGTCTTTTGCAATCTTTTAATAAAACTGTAGTTAAAATTCTTGTAAGTCTAAAGTTCTGATTTTTCTTATGATAGAGCTGTTAAAATAGTCTTACTTGATGTTGGTTTAAGTTCAGTCAGTGGTTTCAGCTCATCTGCCATCATATGTTTGCTCTTATTTTTCTGACACTTAACAGAATGTGACATATGTCACATCAACCATATAAATAACAATACAGATGCACTCCACAAGCATGCAGACATCACTTTTGGTAACAGAAAAATGTAATTCACAGTTTGCCAGATAATATAAAAATCACCTTTTTTTTTTACATCTGACATCTCAATGACAGCCTCCCCCAAAGCTGTGCATTAAAAGAAGCTGGTAAGATCCCGAAAGGCACAGCAAGTCTAGCACTGAGCTACCACATGCTGCTGGTAACCTTATTACGTCTGTGCACATCACTCTGGTGGCTGTCACTGTCATGCTGTTATTAGCTCTCCTAACCAAGAGGCTCACTGTTGACTCCAGCCGCCATGTTAATTTTCCTCTGCTTGTGTTCTTTATAGCAATTAATGGTGACATTTGATGTAAAAGAAACATCTTTGTTTAGTTTTCACCTGAACACCTACTTTATATCCCTGGAGGAAAGTTAAACAATTAGTCACCTTACATTTAAAGGTAGATGGTTATCTAATGACTGATGTTTTCATAAATTTACATTCAAAATAAGATATAACAGATGTAAACATTGCATGTATATACATTTGCAATATAGTGCTACATTTTTAGATTTATTGCAGGTAAATGCATGAGTGATGTAGCATCATGAACAAGGAACTTGTACTTAAAATGAATGCTGTTGCTTTTGAGTGTATTTTACTGCTTTTCCAATGTTCCTTAGAGTGTAACTTTTAATGCTGTTTTTTTAAATGAAAGATGTTTTGCTTTTCATTACGTTCCTTCAAGGCAATATTAAAGTAATATTTATTTTAAAGTGTAAATCAGACATTTTGGAGATATTTAACCCACAGTTAAATGTTCAGTTATACCTGACGATAGGCTTAATGAAATAAATACCTTACCCAATCTGAAAACAGTAATAGCCTACTCGAATAATATTGACCTATGTACAAAAACACTGAGAGGAATTATTCTGCTTTATGTCCACTTTTACCAATGATTTAAGAATTGATAACTAATGACTACCCAGGTAAAATGTGTATTGCATGATCGGAGCGGAGATTTTTCATACTGTGTTTATTGTTGTTGTTGACATGCAGGATTTGAATCCTTCCTGCATCACGGTGCCGCGTGACGCCAGCACAAAGCCATTCTTTTAAACTTCATCTCACTACAGCTTTGAGAGACGTCAGAAGTATTGCATGAGAACGAAAATAAAATCTCACGATTAACTGCGAGACTTGGAATCTCCAAAATTTTGGCCGGTCTAAAGAGCGACATCCGATGGGGGGAACGACACTCGGAGATGCACGGGTCAAGGTAAAAAATGAAAAAAAAACAACTCTCGCGCTTTGGACAGACAGCACACCTGACATGATTGACAGGCCGACAGAAGTTGAGTCGCTCGGCAGAGAGCCTCGTTTCCACTGGATTGAACAGCACTCTGACATCCTCACACACACACACACACACTCATGTTTACCTGAAAGGATGCTTTGCATGAGCTGCGCACTTGACGAGCGGAAATAATGTGTACACAAATGCAGCTTCTGGATGATCTGTGCACCGAACTGTACGTGTGCTGACTTTGTGTTTGCGGGCTGTCCTCTTGTTGTGTTGTGGATTGCACCATGATGCCGTGATAGGGGCGTAATCTCATGCGCACTTTCTAAAAAATCTCACGCTCAGTGATGCGCTGGAGGTGAGGCTGCTAATGCAGAGACGGGCTGAGGATGCGGGGGCAGCTGCGCTGCAGTTTGACTGACATGCTTGTTGTTGTTATTAAGCCAAGGCGCGTTAATAAAGTGCTGTCAGACCGACACGTTCATGAACAGATGGAACAGGTAGCCAAACGTGTAACATGCCATAAGGAAATTTACTGGAAATCCCAAATTCCCTCAGCTGTAGACAGTAAGTAAAGAAAAAAAAACAGATAACAGAAAATGAATAGTCTGTTCGTACTTGATTGCAGTTTTTAAACAGGTATTTATTGTTTTACAGTGACATTTCTAGTGCACCCTAAAACTACAGATAACACACTAACAGTCTACAAGAAACTGCCAAAAACAGATTTAACTCAGAACATTTTGTCACAGTATTTCAAAGTAAAAAAAAATGGCTCTTAACTTTACATCAAGAGAAGACATAAAATGCTTTGTACGCATTATGAGGGCAAAAACAAATTAAGTTCTTATTCAAACTTAAAGGGACTGATTCTTTAGGCTAACTGTATTTTGTGTATTGGGATAATCAAAATTGGTAAAATTATGCCATAAATAAAAGTTACGTGAGATGACACTAACAAGGCCATTAAAAAAGGTTTCAGAAACTGTCCGAATCCTCGAAGTGCAGATTTATAGCTAATTGAAAAAGTATTCATAAAAAAAATCTTAAAGTTTATTAACATATTTCTGTGAATTTACAGTCTCATTTGATAGTCTCAAGATAATCCCTTGATTACATTAATTTATGTGTAAGAATCAGCCTTCAAAGTTTTCATAATTCAACTAAGTGACTTCAGTTGAGGACGTTTAAAACCCGATAACTCATTAACAGAAGACTTGTGGTTAGTGTCCTCAGTGCTAGTATGTATGTTGCACATTCTAATTTGTCTAATAAGTTGCAATTAAACATTTGAGATTTTGCAGCATTATTTTTGGATAATCTTCAGCTAAACATGAAAATCTAAAGTTTAGGATGCTTTACTGAAAATTACCGGTATATGCAGAGGTTAACTTGAAGCTGCATCAGCCTAATCAATCGTTTTGTTTTTTTTTAAGATTTTGAATGATTAAAGTCAGTAACTACATATAATTTGAAAGGACTCGCCCTGAATGACACAGCAGAGAAGCTTTATGGATATTTTTGTCCCATTTTGTCCCCTTAACGTTTTGGGTTGCACATCTTGACTGGTTGTAATCTCATTTCCAGCCGTCAAAATGTTGTGATAGACTCAGTGTACGCTTCTCATCCAGCGTCAGATAGAGATGATATGTGTGCTCTATGTCTAATAGGCAATATTTCCTGCTAAGTAAGCCATAACGGCTGTAAAAGAGATATGTCAAATCTCTTGGCCCGCCAGCCTCTTTTTGAAATTCTTCTGCCCCCTAGTGGCCAAAATAAGTTAACCGACTTTGAAGAAAAATAGTGATGTTTTTTTTAAGGAAGTGGTAAAATGAGATATATCTTTATGACTTAGAGTTAGTTGTCAGAGGAAACAGACAGTAGAAGTGCTGTGGATGATTTTTGACAGTTTGACGGGGGACGTGGTGAGATACCCTCAGCTGTGGCAGTTCAAGCGCCTCATGATGAGATGATGAAAAATCAAGAGGCAAAAATCTCACACGATCTGGTTCTGTGTGACGCTGCGGCAACTGAAGCTGTCTCTTTAACCTCCTGCAGACGGACTTGGTTCTTAAATTATTTTAAATTGTTTTGGTTTTTTTTATACAGTTGTTCTTTTTTTTGAAGTAATGTATCTTTATGTTAAACACAAGCTGAATGAAGACGTTTCTTCCTTGTTGATGGAGTTCTTTGCAGGACAGAGAGTAAGTAAGTCGAGGACAAAAATAGTCAAGAGTGGCGTGATAACTTTAAGAGTGGTTAAAGATAATCCTTCTTTTTTTGATCTCATCACTTCAGTGTTAATAGATGTTACTTAGGAGGGTGCCTTTAAGGGAGAGTTCACTGTGCAGCTTTCTATAATAGTGACATCTCTTGAGATGGCGTGTACATCTAGTACCAGCTCCACTTAGCAGGACAGAGAAGCTGATGAGAGGCTTCACTTCGGATGATAAAGATAAATTCTGTGAGGGTGCTTTAAAAGCAAGTGTACAGTTTGAAAATGCTCCAGAGCTGAGTGAAGGAGAGGCAGGGCGCACTACAGTACAGTACAGACTGACTAATTGTGTTTCAAATTGGGTCTTTGAGCGCACAATGGGGAATGGAATTGCTCTGAGCTCCCCACTGAAGCACCCAAGGATGAGAAAGTTGTCAGATTTGTAGGTCAGGCTGCAGGGGTTGTTGTTAGGCAGACTCGCTCACAGCTCCAGATGTGACAGTGGTTTGATGATTGGCTATATTTGACGGCACTTGTTTGTTTTAAGTTTCAGTTGCTTACAACGCTCTTTCCCCCTGCTCCCCTTTTCTACTTTCATATTGTAATGAAGCTGTCTCTTTTGCAGATACACCATCAAAGTATTATCTCATGTGTCTGGATTTTCCCTCTTTTTCGTCTACTCTAATCTCCTTTTCTTATGCTGCTTTCATTGTGTCTGACATGCTGAGTTAAAATCTTAATTGATTTCACTGGGTTAAAGGGAATTGCAGGAGTGTATCCTAGTCCCATCTGGAGCTTATCAGAGCCTGACCCGGTTACGGTGTGCTACGTTAGCTTGTGGCTCCGCTGGGACCTGTCCCCTCTGCGTGCTGACAAAGGGAAGAAGGCCACAACCGGCCTTCCTATCCCAGCCTGAAAGAGCCCAACGTAACCTGACAACTTCACCTACTCCTGCCTCACGGTGCCTGCTCCACAGAACCAAAAGTTGCTTACAGTACAAATTCTTCCACTGTTCTCATTGTAGGTCACTTGGTCTTCCTTCCTCCATTTTGGAAAGAGCTTCCGGGGATATTTTGCCCTACAAAAAAATAATTATCTTATCTCCCTAATTCCCAATTATTATGCACAGGCTTATTTAAGAAAAAGGATTAGATTTTCTCTCCTTTTTGGTGGCTGTACCAGGGAGAAGGGGATGAATTTGAATGTGACACTCCTCTCCTTTGCTGCAGGGAGGAGGGGGGGTCCTACACATGGATGAACTGGGGGAGGAGAGAGCACAGTGAGGCTGTCATGTAAGCCGTCTCCTCTGGGGCCACCTCTCGGCGCGCACTGCTTCCTGCCTCAGGTGGAAGCCTCAGTGTTTCTGCTGCTGAGGCGTCAGGCTGCTCGCTCTCCTCTCCTCTCTCCCTCCCATCGAGAAGGCAACAGATCCACTCTCAAGGCACTGAAATGGAGAAGGTAAGGTGTATTCTTCAGCATTGCTTCCTATCCTGATTTGAACAAATTCTTGTTTTTGGACACAGCTGGAGGTAGGAGGTAGTTTCTTCTTGTGCAGCAGTTTCTGAGTTGATCTTGTAATTGAATCCATTTAAGGCATCAGGGTCCTTTCTGTGCAGAATTGGCACTCTACCTGTGTTTGTGTTGGTCTGTTTTCACCTTAAACCTTAGAAAGAGCCAACTGCATGTGTGCAAGTGTTACTTAGGTGAAAATAGCTGTGTAATGCATCATCGTACCAGTTTTCTTTTGACAACTTTCATGCTATTTTATTTGTTCATGTCTGCAACAAAATTAAATGTAAACACAAAAAGACTGTCAGGAGTTTTATTGTCTTTTTACATAATAAAATTGTTAAAATCCTTTTTTTAAAGAAATTTTATGTTTTCATTTTAATGTTTGCATACATCATTTAGTTTGAATGCAAAAAATCAAATTAGATTGTTAATAAGTTTGCCAGCACACAAATTGTGCCCTAGTATAAGTTTAGTTTCACGCATGTTCTTCTCAAAGTTTCTAAAGCCTTTACAAACATGAGAACAAACAACAGCTCTTGAAAGTGTGATATTAGTTCATAGTCAAGTGGTTACACATGTTAATGACATTTGCCACCTTGTCTTTAGTCACACAAACCTGCATATGTGTGTGTGTGTGTGTGTGTGTGAGAGAGTAACCGCATCATTTTTTTTTTTTTCCTTGTGTATCTCTTGTAGAGCTGCTCAGAGTGCTCAGAGCCGACACTTGCACATAGCCTGTGTACACTCTGCAACAAGTGGTTGTGTTACCAGTGCACAGATGTGCATCAGCATCAGAGAGCCCCCAACACTTCCCAGTACACAGACCTGCACACACAGCAGAGGTCCAGTGCCACCCAGCGTCCTGACCTGCTCCAGAGAGGCTCCAGCTCCCTGCCTCCCACTGGACAAGGCAAGATATTTACATGCTTCAGGAGTCTGTTAGCTCGGTTTTTCAGGCCAGTATGACAGATCATTAGTGGGGCTACACAGTCTGCCTCTCTATCTGTCACCTGAAAGCCTGTTTTGGCCTCTTTATTTCCCCTCTGGTGCTCTGTTTGTTTGTTAATCATGTCTCAGTAGGAACTATTGCAATGAATAATGCATGGCAGTGGTGATGGTTGATAACAGTTCCTGGAGATCCCTGTGTTTTATTACACTTTTCTTTAACACATGGCCCAGATTTTAAAGTGCTGGTATGATTTCATTTTTGCTAATATTAGTGTGTTGCTATTTAAAGACCCTCCAGTATGTCTGGAAGCTTTGTTCCCAGCTGCTTCTGCACATCTACACTGCACAAGTAGTGAAATCATAGCAATTGCAACCAAAACAGTTTTATTGTGATGTGGGAGTGTATTACTGTTTGGTTTGTGTACTCACTTGTGAGAAAAGCAACTGTGCTAACAGGATGTGGTCAGTCAGATCGGGTTGATGCTCGACTCTCTACCACAGAGATCCGTGCTGACGTGCAGGCAGGAGGGGGTTCGGCTGAGGTGAGGCGGCCAGCAGAAAGCAGCAGGGCTGCTTTCATTAGCCTCATCCAGTTATAGTTAGATAGATTCTGTGGGCCAACAGTTTCTACAGTGACCCATTTAGAAATATGTGAGAGATATTTTTGAGGGTGTGTATTAATGTGTGTGAGGCTGTCTGTGCAAGGCCGCATGGACAGCACTGAAAGATTGTTCACACACATCTTTGTCACTTAATGCTCTTCAACACAGCCTGGTTGCAACCTTAACTTGCAGCCTATTTCCCACAGTTGTTTTTATCACTTTCAATTCCCAGTGCAGCGGCAATTCAGTGTGGTTATTGCACTTTAATAGCTCATCATAGGTTTACTTTTAACTCTTAAAAACTCTCCACTTACAGCTCAATGTGAACATTTCTCAAACTGCACCACAAATATATGTGTATGAGACTTTTGACCTGTTGTGGTGGTTATTTTTTAAAAAAGAAAATATAAACCTGGTACATTTTACAGCAGACTACACAGTTGAGACCTTATTTTCAAAACAGTGTAAAAAATTCTAGAAAACTTTGTGCCCAAATTCAGTTTGTTCCAATTTAGTCAACACAAAGAGTGAGTGTTGAAATGAGTTATTCCACATTCTGGAATAAAATACATTAGATAGGAAAATTGATACCGATCTTCTGCTTGTACCATAAACATAAAACAAAATGCCAGCAGCTAGTTGACTTAGCCTATTATGAAGACATGAAACAGCCACCCTCCCTTGGATCTGTCCAAAGGTTGCAAAATCCATCTGCAAGCACCTTTAAAGCTCATGAATTACCACATTAAATAATTTTTTAGTGATAAGTATAAAATTTTGAGTTTTGATTTAATTGGGTGTTATGTGTGTAACCATGATTTGGACAAAATATAGTCTACCATAAAACATGCATGCATAACTCTACATAAAAGCAGACCACCATTCAACAAATGACACCACAATTTTGACTTTTGCTTTGTTCTCTGAAATTAGACCCCTTGTATTTTTCAGAACTGATGTCTTAACAAGACTGTGATAAAGTTTATGAGAATAAATGAGTCATTAACAAGTCACACAGGCCAATGTGAGATACTGCATGCCTTTGAGGCAAGAAGAGAAGTGAAATTAAAATTGATAGCCAGTTTATCTAATTTGTAAAACATATTCTAATGTTAATCACATTTAATTTAGTTCCTCTTATAAACAAAAAAATAGGTACTTTTAAGATTTGAAACCCTCTGTTAGTTAGCATTTATGTTTGTTCTCTCCACATACTCTCAGTACTACCACTACACACTGACTGTCCTCTAGCTGTTGGTGTAAATTGCTTGTTGACTGTTGCTAATGCTTCAGGCTCTCTCCCCCCTCCGTCTCCTCTCTTGCCCCCCTCTGTCTGTCTCATAGGTCCGGGGTCGTATCCTTGTTCCCTCCTCATGTGCCACTCTCACAGACAGGAGCCCTTGGAGCTGTTTTGTGAGTCATGTGACCTTCTGTGCTGTAGCAGCTGTCACCTGTCCTCCCACAAAAACCACAGGTCAGTCCATAGATGCGCAGCACAAGGACACTGCAGAGAGCAGAGAGGGGCTAACCGCAGGTTAAAAACTTCCTGCAAGCAACAACTTGCTCTAACTGCCTTGTCACTTTTTTCATCTGTATCTGCATACGCTCTCCTTGGCCCATCTAATACCTATTAAGTATTCATACACGTTTGTTTTCTGTGATGTTTTGGTACAGTAGCTGCCTCTAAGGTCACCTGCATAATGTCCTGTCCCCAGGGAGAACAAATTTAATTCTGGTGTTTTTCACGCTTAGAGAATAAATTAGGGAACTTTTCTGTCCTGTGGATTGTTGCGATCTTTTAGGGTGGTGCAGATCGGAAAGGCCCTCCAGGATCAGCAGTGGCTGTTGGAGAGCCTGATGGTGCAGGTTGAAGAGAAGAGGTCTGCAGTGGAGAACAATGCGAAACAGATAGAGGACAGGTGGGTTTACACTCACACAGAATCACAGTCCCAAGTCTGAGTAACTTCTGCTACAAACGGTAAATAATTAAACAGCATGGAATATAGCAAGCTAATGCATAAATTAGAGTCTGAAATGCTGCTGCCTCCGTCTGCACTTGGAATTTTTTCTGGACTGAGACATTTATTTTCTCCTTTCTTTCTTCATAGGCTTCATGGGGTAAAGATTGCACACAGGAAGGCAGAGAACCAGATTAAAATGGCAAAGATGATTATGATGAACGAGCTTAACAAACGAGCCAACCTATTAATAGAGCAACTGGAGGTAATTACTTTCTCTCTTTTTCTTTCCGTCTTATCGTTCGGCCAGCCGTGAATCTACATGCAAGGAATCAGTGACCGCCGTGATGCAATCAGTCCTGAAAGCAAGCAAATGAGAACTCATAATAATCTGTCAAAGCTGCTTAAGATAACTTCTCAGGAACTACATCTGTCAAAAAAAAAAAAAAAAAAAGAGCCACTGATTTGGTCCAGAGTTCAGCCGTGACTCCGCTGTACCAGTAATTACGTGTAACTGGATGCATGTTTATGGGTTTTCTTTGCAGAAAATCTCAGAGGGCTTCCAGCACCGTCTGGAGGACCAGCTGCAGGGGGCAATAGAGATATGTGGCCAGCTGGACCACGTTCAGAAGTTCATCACCTGGGCTACGACCCACCACTGCAGAGGCCCGGTGCTCTTCAGCAGGGCTCTGGTACGCTGACAGGAAGGTCAACAGACGTCCTTTGTCTCATTGTAACACACACAGCCCTGAGAGGAAGTAGTAATTAATTTCTGTCGGAAAGCAGAACATCAAGCTCGATCCATGTTTTTAATTATGAGTCTGCTTTATTTTTTAAAGGTGAACTCCACTTATTTTACACAAAAAGTTTGTTTGTTCGATACAAGAAGTGCTATTCAGTTTTCAAAAAAGTCTTAGAAAATCTTTTTTTTTAATTTTTTTGGAGGAGGAGCTTTGTTGCAGAAAGTGGTCACATTAGCTACAGATGAACTGGAAGTGTGCAGTTTGAAAATCACAGCCATCTACCAAAGAGTAAAGATTAGAGAAAAGATAGATATGTGGAATCAGATTTATTTTGGAGCTTGACCCCGAACAGTTGACAAGAAGTCAAAATACCTTGGCCAGAGTTTTGGCCAATGTTTGTAAATAACCTGTAAACCATATATACATTAAATATTAGTGTTATCAGTATGATTTCCAGAAGTTTGGCTTTTAAAGATGATTCTACATTAAGGCCCTTGTATCATTATCTGCAGGTGTCTTTTGTGTGCACCTTTACTTTTTGTAATGTTACTCATTGACGGTTTTGGGGTTTGCCAAATACATCCTGTTTTTCCATCATAAAATATATGATCTTCTTTCAGATTTCCCTCCAGATGCAGCAGCTGCTTGAGCCATTACTCCACCCAGACTCCTGGAGTCCAGTTAAGATCAAATTCAACTGGGATGCCAGTTACTGGACAAAGCAGATTTCCTCTTTAGGTAAAATTAATCAAATTGAAGATGGATAGTAATATGACAGCATTGCAAGTTAAACTCACATTATTCGAAGTTAGACTGATACCAGAAGCAAGTCCTCTATGAAAACCTGCCTGATACAGTAAATTTAGTAAAGCTTTTTGAAATGGGTTTAAGCATAATGGTTTCTGTTAGTAACTTTGTTTATATTACACTGCTTTCAACATTGTCTTTCAAATTTACTGTCTACTTTATTGTTCTGCTTGTTATTTTAAGTTTTTTATTGACATGGAGTTAATTTTTGATGAAATTATTTGTGTGACATGTGGCATAATGTTTTGAGCAGAGCTCTCAGTGTGACTCTGTTGCTCTGCAGGCCAGCTGACTGTTGAAGGGGGAAACTGCTCTTATCCTCAGAGCTTGGCCTGCTCCAATATTCACAGGCCTCAGCCCATCACCTGCTTGGCTCTGCCGCCTGTGTGTCACCGAGGGCGAGAGCCAGGCTGTGGTTACCAGGCCTGCTGTGAGCCCCAGATGTGTTGCCTGCACAGCATTCCCTCTCAGCCAGATCTGTCCAGTCTGGACAAAAGCCAGCTGGAGGCCACTCTGTATAACTCCAGCTGTGTTCAGCCGGCCCTTATCTCTGCCCCCTTACACCAGAGCCAGCAGCTCCAGAGGTGCTGGGACCCAGACAGCTCATCCCAGTGTCCTCCCACTTCACCACCTGTCTCCATCATGGGGCCCATTCAGCTCAACTGTAGCCGAGGATCAACATCTCAGCCACAAGCTGCAGCGTCTCAGCCTCAGTCGCAAACCAAATCTTATCTCTATCACCAACACCAGAGAGAAGTTCTTCCAGACAGCCAGGCTCAGGCAAATGCAGACCAAAGCAGGTCAGACCAGTGTCAGGGGAAGCTTTCGATTAGCACACCTCTGCCACAAGATCTCAGCCGCACAGCTGCAGACAGAGATGTGATGACTGAAGAGATCTGGGAGGAGAGATGCAGGGTGGAGGAGGCTCGTGGACAGACAGCTGTGGCTGAAAGGAGAGAGCAGCTGGATGAGGAGCTGCAGCAAGACAGGAGGGATCAGAGCCCTCTCCAACAGCAGCAGCTCCATGTTGCTTCTGCAGCAGAGCTGAGGAAAGAGCAGCAGAGGAATAGGCCTGCACTGGCGCTCAGAGACCACAGAGATGGCAGGGTGAGAGCAATAATATTTAAACTTAAAAGTTCTGATTTGACGGTTAAAAAAAAGTTTGAGCAAAGACATTCGCTGAGACAACAGTTTACTCTGCTGAAATTGAGTAGTTATAATCAATAGCGAAACCAGAATTACAACAAAAATGCATTCAAAGTTCATTTTTGACCCTGGGAACAGCAGTTGACGGTTTATCTCACCACAAGCTCCTCTCAGTAGCTATTCTGGAGCTTTCAGTTAAGGTTAAGACTAAGCTCATTAACCACAAAGAAACATTTATTTGTTGCATGCACAAACGACAAAAAACACAAGCATTTGCAATCAAGCAATTAGCTGTTTTAACTGGGAGAATTTATTCAAATTTCACATATTGCTTCTTCTATTTAAGCATAAATTGTTGTGTACTTTCAGTCAGTCAGTCCAGCCTCATTTTTATCCCGTCTGTTACAAACTTTTAAGTAAATCTACACACATTTTCATAACTTGAACAGTGAAGAACGTTTTACATACTGTGACTGTACAAAAAAAAAAACACGTTTGGATTAACTCATAAAAAAAAAGTGAAAACTTTGCATTAAAATGCAAGTTGTAAAACTTTTTGCATGTTAACATTGACACAATATTCTTGTTATGAGACAGACTATAATGCTACAAAGTTACTGTGATCAGAATGATTGTCATAAAGCCACAGTTGAGGTAAAGCAACAAAGTTGTGAAGTTTTTCTAAAGTTTGGTGTACCCGTTTGAGACTGTCGTGAGATTAAAGCGAGGCATGAGGTGGGATTCTGTGCACCTCTGGTTTTAGGTTAATTTCATGTCTCATGTGGTTTGCAAAGTTTCTATGTCCTCAAACAAATTTGAGCAGAACATGACGTGGTAAACCACCCAACTCTCAAAAACCTCAAACTATCAGTCACAGGTGCTCAAGCGCTCACTCAGACCAAAGGCAACAAAGCCTAATTCAATTATTTTGTCATGTAGTAACATTTAATTAAAACTAGTAGTAAAAATGTTGAACATATGGTGACTAGTTAATGTAAATTTCTGAAATGTTGTTGTATAAGATGATGTTAAATATGAGGCTGCACTGAAACCTGTAAATGGCTGAAACTGAAGGAGCACTTTATTTTAATGCCAGAATGACGACTTCCCCTAGTTGACAGCTAGCCTGAAAACAGATGGTGCGACAGAAATGTGCTCAAGCTTTTATGAAGGAAGCATGAAGGGAAAACAAAGAGCTGTTCTGACAATTAAAGCAGTGCATCCAAAAAAACAGGAGAGCAACATTTATCATAATCACACTCGATGTCAGAGATTTGAGCAGCCACATAATCACCTCTCAGGGTACACGCTTAACAGTACAAACACAAAGACGCATTATATTTACATTTTCAAGTCACAGCATCTGAGAACGACACGAGACCACTTGGGCGCAGTCATTTATGGTCTTAACCTGTCATTAATGAGTCACTAAGGGAATAGAGAGAGCTGCCAGTTTGATTTCAGTTCTGGTTTGCACTCTGAGATAAATTCCTACACCCACACTCCCGTCGTTCCAGAGAGAAGGATTAGAGTCTATTTTCCTCCACAGTCTGAATTCTGCATACTTCTCCCAAGGGGCATGGATCAGGTAAGTGCTTTAATCGCGTGATGCTTAAGAGCACATGCTCGGTGGCAGCCTGGTCTGCATATGCATGATGGTGCACTAGAAAAAGAAAAGAGGGGTGTGTTACAAAAACCTGGTATTCAGTGATTTGTTCGTGCTCCTGCTTACATTAGCTGAAGAGACAGCTGAGAAATTTTAAAGAGCTTTTCGGGACACTGGCATTAGTTAAAGTGTTACACAAGAGAGTGATGGAGAGGGTGGAAGAAAGTGATGTGCTGTCCTGGTTTAAACCAAGGGTTGCACTGCACCCCTGATAGTAGATTTACATATGATATCCAGTGTTTTAACTAAAGCTTTTATTGCTTGCACCATAGCAGTAAAATATACAGCTGTATGGGCTGGAGAATTAACTTTTTTTGACTTACCTCCAGAACAGGCTGTGTATGATTTTTGTTTCATCTTTAATGTGTGTGTCTATGTTTTTTTTTTCAATGTTGTTTCCCCTGCACACATCCTACTCCCTCTCTCCTTTTCAGTTGTTAGCAGCATGAACTGGTGCATCTGTGCATGCAATGCAGATTGAAACCCTGCTCAGTTTTGTATGTGTGTGTTTCTGACAGAGATCCACATCCCTGGAGGTGCCAGTGACGACCCAAGAGTGTGTATCTGACGTGCAGAGCAGCAGACTCAGTCCTAGTTTAGTGTGCACGAGGAGAAAGAGACGCTCCCAGAGCATCCCGGCAGAACTGGCAGCCCCGTCCACCAGCCCTTACTCTGAAAGGCCCACAGGATATGCTCATGGCCTAGAGGCTGGAGCTGCAAATAAGGTAACCTTGCATCAGAGTACGATCACACATGAGGAGGAAGTGAAGCCCCGCCTTTAGATAGAAAAGATGTTGTCACGGCAGTGGTGTGCCTGTTTCACATGTGAGCTCTGGAGTTGCAAATAAGACTTCTGTCCCGTCACACAAAGTTCCACTGATAAAAATCTGTATTAATCTGTTTAACCAACTCACATATTTATTGCTGATTAGTCTGCAGATTATTTTCTCTTATTTGGCAGATTGTTTGGTCCATAAATTGGAAGAAAATAATGAAAAACTGTCCATTCAGTAGGTGCTCTTGAGCTTTCCATCACATCATATGATCTTTGTTAGCAGATGGAGTGGCTCAGTTTTAATGAGACTTAGATGCTGTTCCATATTTTTCAAGCACTTTGGGAACTTCTTATCTATTGTTAAGGGACCCAGTGCAGTTTTTACACATTAAAGTCTGTTTACAGGTCTTTGGGAGAGGTATTGCTTCTGTGACAGAATTTATTTAAAGCCTTTTGTGGCTTCAAAGAAAGCTGCAGGATAAATTGCCTCAGGTGAGGTCACTGGAGTCATTATTAAGACAAATAGTTAATATGGAGGTTAAAAGGCTCAGAGCTCTGTAGTCTGCTCCTTATCTCTTCTTGAGGCCAGTGGCTTGAGGCTGCTTTAGCTGCTGTTGGCACACCCCAACACTGACAGATCAGTTGCCGTTGAGTTTCATTGTGAGTAATGAATGTACTGAGAGCAATGTAAGCGCCATGTTTCTGCAAGGAGGAAGAGTGTGTGGAACTCTTAAAACACTGAATCTTTAAGTCCTTGACTCAACACTTTCAGAATAAAGACAGTGTAATGGTGAAGTCACATACGCTTATAAAGCTGTTTATCCTTGTCATAGAAGTTTGCATTGTGGAAAGTTTTAAATAGTGTCTGTTTTGTTCTCAGTATGTCGGTGTGGATCCCAGACAGAGGAGAGCTTCAGATGGGGTTCTTTGTGTTGTCAAAGAAACTTCATCTGATACAGCGCCCCCCAGAGGCCACCGCTTTCATCTACTGTCCTATAAGACAGAACCAGGTGCTGGGAAATACTCCTTTACTATGTGAAGATGTCCTATATTTTCAAAAAAAACAAAATGGTGAATTCATGCCCATTTTTACTCTCGTTTTTAGATCACTCTCTTGCTTATGTGAATGAAGATATTGATTATGAGGCCAAGGAGAAATGTATGGTGTCAAAAAACAGCCACAACAGGTTTGTATTAGCTGTCAAGTCAAACATCTGCCCATGTGCTAATCATGAAATCAAAGTCAAATCAAAGTATTCATCTTTTCTTTGCCCCAGTAGTAACACAGATGTTCAGAAGGACTCAGAAAGGCCCAGGGTTCCAGTGGTTTGCTTAGAGCGTCTCAAAATACTCGTGTCTCAGCTTCCACCACATGGGCGACGGCAAAGTGATCCTTTACCTGCCAGTGGGTCAGAGAGGGGCGAAAACCACCAGCAGCAAAGAGCTTGGCATGATGCAACACCTGAGGTATGGCTCAATTCTTTGCATACAGTAGAGGAGAAGTATAAAGGCTTACTGAACTCACTGAAAGTTCACAACAATGAATGCCTTTAATTCTAAATTTAGTCATATAATATGAAAATTTCTAACTTACGGTTTTATACCCCATACATAATCTACACTATTTCATTCATGTGATGTTAAGATGATAGCTGGCATTTGTTATTTTTTTATTTATTACATCTGAAATCAACAGAGATTGTAGTTACAAGCTGTTAACATGTTTAATTCAGCAGTGTAAGACATCTTCTCTTCTCTTCTCTTCTCTTCTCTTCTCTTCTCTTCTCTTCTCTTCTCTTCTCTTCTCTTCTCTTCTCTTCTC
>JAQMCX010000001.1:13481715-13519039 GCA_029814765.1 Acanthurus leucopareius | reverse complement strand
CTCTTCTCTTCTCTTCTCTTCTCTTCTCTTCTCTTCTCTTCTCTTCTCTTCTCTTCTCTTCTCTTCTCTTCTCCTCTGTGTTGTAAACATAGGAGATTGCTGGAGGCTCTGAAACCAGAAAGACTGCCCGCTCACTAACAACACCAGCAGCACATGCAGAGCGTCAGAATCGTAATCATTGCTCCACACTTTCCACTACCAGTGAGTTTGACATGCGAGGGAGAATCGCCTCTCGTAAAACATCCACTGACCCTAAATACATGCCACAAAGTTACTCTGCACTGGATCTGGGCTCTTACTCTGATCCCAGGTCAGTCTCAGAAGAGGATATAGTTGTTTCTTGGACTGATGCAGACCCCCGGCTTGACTCAGATGCATCACCAGATTCTGACCCAAATGCAGAGACTTCATCTGAGGCTGAGCTTGAATGTCTGGCTGGAGACAAATCTGTGGCTGCACAAGAAATGGGGCTCTGTGCTGAAACTGATGTCGCAGGGGATTCAGAGCCAAGTCTGGAATATGAGGCAGACCCAGAATCAGATGGAGGAGCAGGATCAGACGACGGCCAAGGGCTGGATGCTGACGCCGAATCAGGCGATGCAGATACTGAGTCAGACGCACAGCCGAACTATGACCCCGGTTTCCTGGCAGAGACTGATTCTGATGTCGTATCCGATCAGCCTCCAGACTCTCAGGGCTCCGTGGAGTCTGAGCTCGATGTTGAATCTGAACCTGAACTGACAACCGACGACCCACAACCTCTCCGCTCTGACCTGGAGGAGGAGTCCCATGTTGGTCCTGCTCAGAGGCAGCTACTGATTGCAAACCCTGTCACTCAAACAGACACAGACGAAGTCCAGCATGACCAGGACGATACAGAGATGGAGAGTGAAGACTTCTGTGCTGTGTGTCTGATTGGAGGAGACCTGCTGTGCTGTGACCGCTGTCCAAAAGTCTATCATCTGTCTTGCCATGTCCCGCCTCTGCTGAGCTTCCCTTCGTAAGCTTCTCATACTGTAACCTAAAATGCATTCTGTACATTTAACACAATCCTCAAGCTGTTTATTGGCAGCTGTTATTGTTAACCTGAAGCTGTTCCTTGTCCTGTTCAGAGGTGACTGGGTGTGCAGCCTGTGCAGGGATGTTGTGCAGCCAGAGGTTTTGTACGACTGTGAGAATGAGAGAGCATCTGGAGAACACACATCAGCACATGGACTGCCTGCGCGTGACCAAAGAGTAGGTCATTTCATTGGCTCCACTGATAATGATGGTGGTCCCTATACCTGCATCTATAACAACTATCTTTTTTGGTTGGTTGATTGCCTGTAGAAATGTGAGCGGCTGACTCTTCTGATCCTCAGTAACATCCTGAGTGCTCCCTTCCACGAGCCTGTCAGTCCACTTGTGAGTTATCACCCTTTTCTCACAACCCAGCTCTTTCTTTTAACTATCTCATATTTTTTTCATTATACTAACAGGAACAGGTAAAATCATGAAGAATTTTCCTTGTGTTTAGTGTGCACACACACACTTTAATTGCTGCTATATCTCTCCTGGTTTGGGGGCTTAAGAGTACCCAGTGGAGTTTTTTTTTTCAGAGAAAGTTATTTTTACTTTCAGTTTTTCTCTCCACAACACAATAAGTGTATGCTTGAGGCATTACAAATGCACTTCCTTCTTTATTAAGCACTTGCAAGGCTGTGCTTCTTCCCTGCCTCTGCTGGTGCAATGCAGCATTTCTTGGTGCATTATTACCACTAATGATCAGTGGAATAGCTTGACACTATTAACAAAAAAAGCATGTAGCATTGCTGCATGTACGTCCTCATAAGCATGCACAAGATTAAAGTATACAAAACAAACATTGCACAATAATGCTGCTGGTGACTGAAAACTCTACAGAATACCTGTAATACTGTTACCTTAGGTCACATATTTAGTTCAGTGCAATTCAGTATCATAGTGAGACATGATGCAATCTTTTTTTCATTTATTTGATGCATTTTGAATGCAAAATCAGTTATTAGGTAGCACATTTGAATAACTTTTCCTGAACTAAAGTAGCTACATGGTTTTGATCCAAAAAAGTCTTAAATGTAATTGCTTTTTCATGCAGGCTCGTCATTACTACCAGATCATAAAGAGGCCTATCGACCTGTCTGTGATCAGAGCCAAACTCAACAAGAGGAATACCCACCATTATAACTCACCAGACCAGTTTGTTACTGATGTCTATCTCATGTTCCGCAACTGTGCAAAGTTTAACTATGTAAGTTAAAACCTAATATCCTGCAAGTGTTAATTCAATGTGCACTTTGTCTCATATAATCAGACTTTAAATGATAAATCATTTCTTGATCAGTAAATACTTCGATAGCACTGATCTAAGTGTAACAGCTCTTTCTGTCTTGAACCACAGCCTGACTCTGAGGTGGCACAAGCAGGCCGCAGCCTTGAAACGTTCTTCACCTCCAAGCTGAGAGAAGTTTTCCCAGACAGACTTTTTCCAGCAGCAGAGGTGGACTCTGACAGCGATGAATATGATGAGGCTTACAGAACCGCTGAGGGGGGTTTCCCATGGCCTGAGAGGAGGGAGCAGTGCCACAGGAAGAGGAAGAGGAGAAACTCTGTGAAGTCAAGAAGACATCACTTCTAACCAGATGTGAACTGAGCGCAAGAATGACAAAACAAACAGGCTGTATTCGAGTGTATTTATGCTGTTTTCGTTTAGCAGCCTGTGGTGCTGCTACACTCTTTCCATTCTGTAATCATGAAGTTGTCCTAATTTTGTGATTTGCAATAATATCACAGTGCTGCCATCCGATGGTGGTTGAACATATTGACACAAATTTTTAAATATTTGAAAGACAGGAGAAATTCTTAGCCAACTTCTTAACTGAGAAAAGAGTGTAAAAAACAATTTAAAACATTACAGTTAAATGCAACATGCTGCACAATTGGTACCACATCTTGTTAGAGAAAAGGATGAATAATAGTGGTTTTATTTGGTTGCCTCTGCAGCCTTAAAACAAGTCTTAGTAGTAAAGCAATGCGGTAATAATCACGACATAATAGCATATTTCAGCTGTAAATGATTTTCTCTTGAAATTATTCACTGTATTTACATTCAAACCTCTCAAAATCACATTCCTAATGTTATATGCTGTATTGTATAAAGAGGATGCTGTATTTGATGTTTATTAATCTCACTTTGCATCTTTAAAAGGTGGATTTTTTAGGTAAACATAGCTCTGATTATACACAGCACTTTGAAACTTTGATATTGTTAAATACTGTATTTACCATATTCATAAACATATTTATACATGTGTAAGTGTACAGATCTTTATTTTACTATATTTGTCATTTTAATTACCAAATGATTGCAGGCGATTATCATAGGTTTGATTATTAGTATAATTATATGTCCAGTTCCCTTTTTTTTGAAAAGCTGCAGTGGGGCTTGTTAGGGTTAGGCTAGCATCATCTTTTTCACAAGAGTGCAGTATGGAGTCTAGGTGACTGAGGGCGCTATAACTAGTGTTAGAATTTTTATGATAGAGGATTTAAAACCAAGAACAATCTGAGATATGTTTCATTTTGCATTTAACCATGAACAAAGTTTGTGTAGACATAGTGTAAGCTTCTGTTTCTCTGTTTCAACACAATATTAAAAATATCTCAGGCTAATAAGAGTGTAAGTTATTGAGAACGTTCACTATTGATAACCAATAAAATGTCCCTGCTATTTGTAGAGCCACACTGTTGAGAGGAAATCTGTTGTAGAGTATTCCTTGTTTTATAAATATTCTTTACTTGCTTCCTGCAGCTTCAGATAGATTTAACTTGACATTTAGAGTAAAAATGGCACAAAATGATCATCTGTGCACTCCTTGATCATTTCAGGGGTAGTGAATATACAGTATATGTAATGTTATTTCCTGTAATAGTATGAGGGAAAACTGATAGAGTATAGTTACTCTCATTGTTTCTGTCTGTTTCCTTCTTTCTTTTTTTACTGTAACAGTCGACTATAAATGCACATGTACTGCTTGTCAATAAAATACATTGAAGACACTTATATTTTCTTTTTATTCTCCATTTCCCATTATTTATGTTACAAGAGGAAAAGGAAATGACTCATTTGCAAGCACCACGTCCTGGAAATGTTTATCTGATGTGTGAAACCGGCACTCGACATGCGTTGTTGTTATTTATAGATAAACTTAAATATTTGACAGAAGTGTTTTCCTAAAGCTACAAAAACACAACTATGAATCATTTTTTAAATTTCATACACATTTCTAAAAAAAATTATTTTACCTTTATTTACGTTGGTATATGGTACATCTTCAATAGTTCAAATATTATGATAAGATATTAGATTTTCTTACAGATTATTTCCTCTGAATGCGTGTTAGCATGATGAGATGTAATAAAATACTTCAATTTGGATGTAATTTCCTATCATTTCTGGGGTCCTGGCAGGTTTTGGGGTGTTGTGAATAAAACAGGATTCTTGGCTCTGTGTGAGAATATCTTCGACTCTAATTTTGCTGTGTCTCCTCCGATTAACCTCAATGATGACCATGACGGTGACTGAAATATCCCACGCCAAAATCCCTCTCTGAGGCACAGTGTTAATCAACCCAGTGTGTTTGTGTTGGATGATATAACATGGTTTGGCCCTCTGACTGATGAGTTAAGCAACACAGGCTGTATTGGACCTCGCTTTAGCAAGGAGCTGCTGAAGACGATGTGTGCAGATTTCATAGGCTATGCATGCAATCCATGCCTGGTGTTATCCAAAACATGGCATGAATTGCATGCATGAGCTCTCCTCAAATACTGGTAGGTAAACAAAAATATAACAGTGAAAAGTAACACAATTAACAACTGAATTTTCACACAGCTTGGTTAAATTAACAATAAAATTATCTGTTTAAATGTATTTACAAAGCAAAAGGAATGACAACCTCATGTTATCATCTTACTCTACCACATGCATTGTTACAGCCTTGTTTTTAATTAACAGTGTTTGTGCAGGGCAGTGCATTGGCTTGTTTACCACAAACCCAGATGAAACCGGATTCAGCTTGAACAAAGCGTTCAGCTGTGGCCTCAACACTTCTGAAACCTTTGTGACATCTATCAAAAACAACTAGGGAGTGAAAGCTTCTCACAGATCGTGTCCTCTAAAATCAAATAATAAATTCAGAGGTTTCAGTAGAACTGTTGAAGCTACTGTGTCTGACACTGACAGTGTCTGTGCAACTGAAGTCACTAAACCAAAAAATATCACTGGGAATTATATGTGGCTCCATGATGGTATAAAAGTTCCCACATTAAAACCAAGATCTTAAAAATGTTGTTGAAATATTTAATTACATCTAACATTTTTGTGATTGTGTCTCAAATTGAAGGAAAATATTTTTTAATGTTCAATTCAATCATGTTAAATTATGTCTAATTATGTGTTCTGACACAAATTTCTGTCTGCTGGACATCAGTATCTGTAAATCTGTCTTAGATTTAGTAAGACAATAGAAGGACGGGTCTGCCTCAGTCTGTAAATTGGTTTGTGGATGAAGGAAACTTCTCAGTCAAAAACTTGGGTGGAATGTTAAAGCGTTTGCTATTGAAATCAAAGGACCAAGTTGTTTCATGTGCAAAGGTCAGTGTTGCAATGAGCTGCAACAATAGTCATTGTTTTTTAAGGTCAGAAGATGAATTCTTTCTAACATCACCGACACTGCTCATTTTCTTTTCTATATAAAACAGTATCTCTCTAAACACAAAGGTGTTTCATGTACAATATTTTGGTCAGGGGGCATCTTGCCATGTTTTATGCTTGAAAAAGGTATGTGACCTTTCAGTCAGCACACTCAGAGTAAAACATTAAAGGATAATAATGAGACACTTCTGTGCGACCTTTGGTGAACAATGAAAAGGTTAGACAGAAAGGTAGCGAGAGAAAAACGAGAGCTGACCAGTGAAGCAGTCTGTTAAATCAAAGTTTGGAGTGTCTTTGTGCTGTCATGGGGGACGAGAAGGGAGGCTGAATTTTGTGCCTCACTGAAGTCAACTGACATGCTGCTGTAATGTGTCTGTGGTACACCAGAGGGAGCCTTTCAATTCAGCACTCATCTCTCTTAAAATGTAAACCTGGAGCCACTTCTGTTTAGAGATTATGATACTTTAACATTATTTAATCATGCATAATATTTTTATACAAGGAAGAGCAGACTTAATTTACATATTTTAAAATGAACTCTGAACACTCACTGAAACAGTGGTGACTGTTTTTTCTAAGAAAATTATATTTGTAGTGTTTGTGGTTTAATGCACAACATATGGAGTATCTTATGTCATAAGCTCTTATATCTTATGTGCAGAATAACGACTTTAGTATTATTTATGCATTATTTAAAAAAAATGAGGCTTGTTTTTTTGGTCAAAAACCTGTTTGTATTATCTGTGCGATGTTGTATGACCTTTTTTTCTGTGCATTCTGTAAAGTCGTAAGTAGTATTCAGGGAAGAGAAGAGAAGAGAAGAGTTTGAACAGCTCAGTTCACACTTATTCAATAATAAATTAAATCAAGCTGCAACAACTTTGTGTTTGTTTCCATTTTCCAAAAAAATATCTAAAATACTGCCAGTTATTAAGAGTAACAAACATTCAGCCAAACTTAACACATACTGATCCTACAAGAAACTTATAGTAACACATTGTACTATATAATAAAATGTTCTATTTATTTAACTTTTTTCAATATACAGTATGAGAGATCTGTGTGTTTTGAATGCATTGTATGATTTTTCTTGAGAAACGATAAAACAATAAAACAAATCAATTACAGTGTTACCTTTATGTTTCTATTTTTTAAACACTCAGACATAATAAATACAAGGAAAAAATAGAAACATTTTCTAAAAAATAACAATACTTCCTTTGAGCTGTTATATGTTACAAAGCATTTTTTTAAATATACCATCCATTGCAAATATGCAGTTTTATTACAGGTAAATCAGTATATTAATTTCCAGTATACAGGGTATACTTACATATTTTTAATAGAGATGTGCAGCATAAGAGCACTGCCACACAATTTTAATAAAGTCTCAGAACAATGATATATTTCAAGTGCTATTTAATAAAATCACATAATGATTGTGTAAATGACCTGCATGCACCTCCAGCACTGACAACCAGAACAGGCTGTTCTGGTGAGATTTCTGACAAAACAATTCATCAGAGTACGCTTCCACTGCCAGCATGTTAATATACTCATTAAACCAGTGATGTTGTTATATCATGCAAAGATATTTCCTTTTGCTCCCATGGGTTTTTCCACTGTGTTTCTGTTGGTCTCACACTAATTATGTTATATCAATTGAAGGTGCCTCAACAAAACCCTCTGTTTCCTATGGATTTGAAATCAATGACGTGCACATTTCACCATCACTCAGTGTTTATTTTACAGGCTGATGGCTGTAATAGAATTACAGCTTGCAGAGGGGTATGCAATTTCAAACCTCTTTACTTTTGGCCTCAATTAATTTGCTTGTTTGCCCCCTCTGAGCAATCATGCACCACAGTAATTACAGTAATCATTGTTCCATAGATTGACTAAACTGGCACCATGCTGCGTTTATTGCCTCTCGGTAAGAAAGCTTTGTGTATTTTTACTCACTGTGTGGAAGTATCTACTTTTATTATTGTCCATCCGTTAACATTTACTTCATAGTATATAACCTACTATTTTTTTAAGAAACTGTTTTTGCTCATTTATACCATGAAAGGATGTTCAGTAATGAAAGACAGTTAAACCAACTTTGACTTAAAGTTTGATCTATGTTCACTGTAATATGTCATATGTTGTATTAATATAAGGATAATAATATCCTTTCGGGTAATGGATTATGTTTCCATACCACACACATCCACCAAATGTTCCCAATTTATGCTTTGGTTTAAAGGTATTTAGAGCAGCATACTGTAGCTTAAAGCATATTCACCCTCTAAAAGCGAGCACATGTGGTTTTCTTTACCACCAGAGTCTTTTCTTCCGCTTACTTGAAAAGCCCCACAGCCTCATATAACATGATCTCTGTGACCCTGCACACAGCTGCACACTGTGCTGCAACTTGTTTACTGTCTCACCTTTCTTGTTTATGTTGACAAATGTTTCACTGTGTTTCTCACCACCTTTTTGTAGTAGTTTGGAAAAAAAAGTATCCTATGAAGCTTCCTGTTTTTAAAACTTGTCATAGCTTCTGTAGCAGATCAGTAGAAAGATGATGTGCTGCTGTGTTTGATCCCCATATCCACCTCTGCTGTGTGGAAGCAGCAGATGCATCCTGGAGGAGCCTGTGAACTGGGCAGATGGGTTTGTGGTGGTGTGCAGCATCACTGGCCGAATGTCCTTCCTCTGCGCCAAAAGCTTCCCGCGGCAGATCAAAGAGGCCCCAGAGGAGAGCTGTGAGGGGTGAGTGACCGTAGTGTGCTGGGAAATAAGCCGAGCTGATGAACTAATGAGTCCCATGCCTGAGATGAATGTGTGTGGGCCTGGGGTGAGGATCAATGTGGTAGGCAGTGAATTAAGAACTGGATTCAGGCAAATATATGTATGCATAGGGAATTTTGTTTCAGTTAAGAATTTTGCAGGATGACAACACTAGATGCCACAGCTAAGTAATTTTATTTTAGAAAAGGTTTTTGAAAGATGACAACACTGGATAAATAGTAGCAGTTGAAGAGCATGAAAGCTCAGCCACTTGAGGTGCTTGAATGGTACCTGTCTTTATTCCCAAATTCCTGACATATTGTAAGAAGAATGTAGCAACTTACGATACTACTAAGAGGGAGACTTTCCTTCTCTATGATCCATAAATCATGCTCTAGAACTGATTTTAAAGCCACAGATCAATTAATTCTGATTAAAAAAAACACAACTATTTTGTACATTAATTTACAGACCTCACAATTAGCCAGAATACTTTTTTTTAAATATATAACAATATACCAATTTTTAAAAATAGAAAAAGGGAATATTATATTTAATAAATTATCAGTAATATCTTTGGTGTAAGATGGAGGACTGTTTGTAACTGAACACACTGTCTCTCTGGATACCAGGCATGTAATATTGAACAATCGGGCATTTTGAAACAGAAGTTTTACTGAAATTAAATGACATCTCACATTTCAAAAACAAATATACATAATTGGATTGTATACATCAGCAGCATACACCAAAACCCCTTTTCTTAGACATTTCATGGATTCTCTTGAGTCTTGGAAAAGAAGCACTCTTCTCTTGCACAACAATACTATTTATTGATCATACTAATGTTTCAGCCAGAGAAACCACAGTTATAATGTATACAGTGACATGAAAACCACAGCAATGAAAAATAAAAATCTGTCTGAGCTGTTCTAAGTCTGGGTAACTGATTACTTACAAAGACATTTGATTTGTGGGGAAAAGAAATGAAATAGTTCTGATGTTACAAGCACTGTGTAGAAATAGGATCTAAGACCATGTTTACAGTATGAGTAGGTAAAACATTTCACAATTATAAGAGAAGTTTCTGAACCTGAGGCTACTCTAAACAAAGGGATGAACTGCTTAAACACACCACTAACGCTACGTTTAACCCTCATGTATTCACTGTTCCAAAATGAATGGTAGATAATCGATATCACACAAAAGCTGAGAGAAACCTTCCAGTTTTGTCCACTAGGTGGAGCCAATGGACTAAGTAAAATCCAGGCTGCCACAGGGAGGAACTAGTTGGCCATTCACTTATATAACCTTTAAGAGAAATTATCGTTATTATGCAGATGGAAAATTCAAATCATGTCATTCTTACGTTTATCCTAAAATAAAGGGTATTTGATAGTGATTAACGCTTTACTTTGATCGACACACACGAGCCACTACAGACGATGCAACGGCGTGGATAAGATGAAGTTCTGTTCATTCATTGCAGTTTTGTCCCTCCTCGCTTTCCTTAGTCACTCGCCGAAAAAGTTTTTGTGTGAAGAATAACCTGGAGTGTTAAAATGTTCTGGTCAAAGAGGTGAGAAACTTAATGTCGATTTTTCCAACAGCAGCGGCTGCTTTTTAACAAACACACTGTCTCATTTTTACTGTTTAGACACCATTTTACTTATTTTTATCTTGTTAAAGGAGAACGTTTGCGGTAGCTTCATGCTTCGTTGCCATGACAACGTGTACCATGGGAAGTGCTACTTCCTAATTAAGCTAGTTAAAATAACTGAAAGTGTTTATGCTCTTGCTGGTACATCGTGTTTCAATAACAGTAGCGTTTCCTAATTTTTTTTAACGTTACAAAGTCAATAGCAAAGTAACATTTGGCCAATTTTATCATACTGTATTAAAGTCTCAGGCGTATTACTTAGTAAGTTAACTCTAATATTACGGCCGTTAGCTCGCTGTGGTTCAGTTAACAAGAGTTATGCTAACATTTTTGAGGAAATTGAAGGCTCGATAATTCAAAATAACCAGCTACTGCAAACTAAATAATACTTCAAACACAACTGGAATATTTTTGGAGTGATAACTGGTCCATTTAGGCTTACTAACTGACCGAGGCAATTAGCTAACTAAAGTTAAGTTTGTGCAAACGCAGTTGAACCAGTCGATGTCGATAACGTTTCCTCAATTTCTATATGTCTAGCTAACGTTAAGCGTTTTGAGCAAGTGTGTATTTTACTCAATATTGTAGCAAGCTATTACCCCCTTAAAAATCTCTTAATTTCATGTTTATTTGTTGTTTAAAGCCTCAACTATCACCATTTGTCGTGTTAAAATCTGTCGCGGTCATGGAGGTCATGTTGTTCTGAGTCTTTTGTTTTAAATGGTTAAAAAAAAAACTATATAGTGATCAGCTTTGCAGTTGGGCAATGAATGATTTTTAACTGAAGGTGTTGACATATGTGCATTGTGATATGAATGTGCCGAGTTCTCTTTGGGTTGTCATTGAAATGAATTTGATTTCTTCTTGTTTCTGCAATGGCCTACATTTTTCTAGATGTCTGCCCTCCCAGCTTCTCAAGGCTGAGCCCAGCAAGGGCAGAGATTAGCCTTAACCAGGATTAAACCAATGAGAAAATTTAAATTTGTTGGCCCTTATCTCCTAACAACATGTGGAGTGCTCTGAGCAAATGGCAGAATTTGATCTTTTGCTTCCTTTTGGCAAAGCATGTTTTCTTGCCAATAGACACTTATCAAACATGACCATTGGAGACAGAGGGAATTCTTGGAGGGGCCTTTAAATGATTTGTTTGTGGGGACACTACAAGCAATACTTATTTGAGTGAAGGAATAGCAATGTAAAGCACCTCCGTTTTGTCTGTACCGTAAGGCCATCAGCTGTCAGATTTAGTATATTTTCACTGCTATTTAGTAAGTCTGTGTATGCTGTAATAATTTTAATGTTAATGTGTTCTTGGTATATTACATTTAGACCACAAGCTTTAATAATCTCTCAATCTAATGTTAGGATTCACCTCATAACTTAGTAAAGTAAATGGGCTCCATATTTGCATTCTAAACATGCAATTTCTTGCCTCATCAGGTAATGTAATTCCACGCTTCATTAGGACTGTGAAGTTTATCATTTGTCATCAAAGCCAAGCTGTCAATAAATGATTAAGTTTCACATGAAGAAAATGTAATATTTTGGCTCAAGCAAAACAGATAGCAGTTTACATATTAACTTGCAGTTAGTTAGATACTCTTTTTATTTAAGTTTCAGGCTGTATTTTAGCAGCTGCTCATTATGGCACCTCTATTAGACAGCTGCTTAAGCATAATTTGCAAAGAAAACAAACTTCTAAAAACTCAGGACAGTAACTGTGATGTGTAAAATCTTGCAGGTTAGATAGGGATTAAAAACTGTTAACTGTTTTGACACTTCAGCTTCAGCATATTTCATTTCTGTCTGGCTGGCTTTTGGTATGCTGCAGTTTTCCCACTCTTATAAACAGCATCAGGGCTTCATATAATTGTTATTTTAGTCATTGATTAATGTGATGTAATTCATGTGATACTTAAACATTTATTCTGTTTTTGCCTCAATAACAGTATTTAACTAAAAAAAAAAAAAGATTCAGTTTACATTTACACAGTACAAAAATGTATATTTACATTTATTTTAACAGAGAATAGGATGTAAAGAACATTGCAGCTTCTGGAGGTTACTAGAAGTATTGCTGATATTAAGGGTGGAAGAAAGAGTATAAATTAGCTTGAATTAATGAGAGATGAGCAGGTTTAAAGGAAAAGAAGTTTAAAAAGATCAAAGTCATCCTTTGTTTGTCCATGCTCTCTTTGCTCCAAAGTGACATTGATTTTGTTTGCTTTGTTGTTAGACATTATCTCTAACACTCCTTGCCATTAGGCACTATGTATATGTATTCACTGAGTAGTGTAAATGAACAGAAATTGCAGTATGACAGAATGATGGAGAGATGAGACAAGTATGGGCTTGACTTGTGTTTATCGTCAGCTCTAATTACTTTGTGCTGAAACTGGAAATGAGGCAAACTCAATGTAAAAGGTGGACCAAAGCCTGTGTGTCCTTGGCATTGGTGTCTATGGTGTTGCTTGCTCATCTTTCAGCATCTCTGTGCTTGGATGAACACAATTATGTTTTGACATTCTTAATTATTGTCCACTACTATGCAGTCATTATTTGTTAGATAATAATTATTCTTGGGTTAGTCTTCCATACAGTATATAGAGGTGGATTGTAACTCTGACTTAATCAAATGGATATGAAGGAGAATGAGCAGAATAGACTCAGGTTTTTCAAGGATGTTTGGAACTTTCACGTTAGCACTGCTAATGTACAGGCACCTGGACAAAGATTTTAGCCTTAATGGAAGGCATTTTAGGTGCACTGGAGGCACAGGGGCACCATTTTTACCCACCACTGCTGAGAGGTTTAAATCCTGATTGTATTTCTAGCAATTTGGTCATGCAACAAACACAACTGACCATGTTGCAAGTTGCAAGCCAGGAAAGCATCAAAAGCATCCTGTCCTTGTAACTGCATTAGTGTTCTTGAGTGTTGTTTGTGTTAACTCCTCCAAAGAGTGGTGGGATTTGGGACAGATTGCAGGAATCTTCTAGCTGTTACAGTCCACGCTTTCGTTCAAGTTTCTTAGCTGGTTGATAAAAACAACGTGTTGCTTTTGCGGCTGGCAGTTATAACTGATAAGATGTTTTAATTTTAAAATAGATGCAGAAGTACTGTGTATATTTGACCTGATCAGGGTTCAAATGCAGTAATTTTGGGGGCAAATTTAACCAAAAATTGATACTTCTGAGTTAATTTCCCACCTATAGCTCTTCAAGTCCTTAGCTTGGGATTGTGGTTGTGTGCAAGTAGTAGTGTTTTGAGTAATCAAGTTGAGAAAGAGAAACAAGTTATTTATTTTGGGTTTGAATATAATATCATCCGTAGTTTGAGAAACACAGGCCTTGAGATTGCAGATAAACAGCTCCAGGCTTAATGCAATTCAAGATCTGTGTCCCTTGAGTTCAGACTTTTCACCCAAATCTGACCGTGATATCCCATTTCCTTTGCACCTGGGATATGGGGCCAAGAACCAGTCACCTCTGAATTGGAGACACCTGGGTGCTTCTCCCTCAGTCACTTCAAATCCCCAGTGATACACTCATCACATCCCTCTGTCTTCCACAAATGAGCTATGATTGAGGTGATTGGAATTTCCAGTGGCTGTCACAATCGTTTTGATTGGAAAATAGACGGGAGATAATGGGAGAGACAGGCCTGTTATGAGAGTCCTGTCAGGGCTAAAATAATGCGTCAGAGTGAAGAGGTTAAAGACACCGCTTCCTTGTTAATAATTAATTGCTGTGCATGTGGCGGATCCACTTCAGCGCTCCCAGTCATCACTTGATAACTGCTTTACATTTAATTTGGCTTTAGAGACTGTTTTTCCAGGAGGGTAAATTGTGCTTAAAGTTAATATGGGTTCAGCCAGAGACAGCAGTTTGGAGTTAGACTAGGGGAAGTAAAGATTCAGCAATTTTGTACACCACTTCTTTAAGTGTAGACTTCTTAAATTAAAGTAACACTACATGACTTCTGGAAGAAGATAGCTGATTGTTGAGATACTGACAACCTGGGAATGACAATCAACAAACAGCTATCTTTTCTCCAGAAATCAAACAGTGTTGCTTTAACATGGGCTGACTTTAAAATAATGTACTCAATACTGGCAAAATAAACTTCAATACAAATATGATGTTGTTAACAGTTACTCAGGACTGCATTCATCATAGTAATAACAATATTGGGAGTTTTTTTTCTGGTTATTTTATTTAAATACCTTACTGATAAGTCAAAAAAATAGTTTTTTTCTCAACCAAGAATTTCTTTTGTCATGGACTTCCCTTTCTTTCTGTGATTTGACAAGGAATTACACAAAGATAATGACCACCTTCTCTTTTCATTTCTAGATGACACCAGCAGATGTCAGTGGATTAGGCATGAACATAGTGTTCCCACAGACCAGCAAGAAAACATTGAGGAGGAACGTGCCTTCAATCCGCCTGGCGGATAAAGCTGACCTTAGGGTATGGAGAGCTTCAATACATGATTACACCACAGTCTTGTTTTGTGCTATAAGGCCACCATCGCAGAGGTCACACATACTCACTGGTGACCTCTGTAGTACACTCTATCTGTACCAGAAGAGGATCAAACTTCACTTTGCTGCTGTATAGCCCCCTTTCATTGGGGAATTTGACTGCTGCCTTTGCCAAATCCGAAGCAGCCTGTGCTCAGCCTTGCATGCACACAGATAATGATCAAGTTAATTAGACCTGAGATTGAACGAACTGCAGCAGCAACTTAATCATTTGTAACTTGATTAGAAATACTATATTCTGCCCCTCCAGAGACCTGAAAACTTTTGGTTTTTTCAGAGATCTTGAAATTAGGATGTACTTCAGAATTCAGGTCTTGCTCTAAGACATGATGTCTTTGTAATCCAAAACAGTGAAATGATCCTGAAATCTTAAACGAACACTCAAGGGAAATCCTCTGTCTCTGACTGACTGTACAGGTGTAGATTACTATTGTATTAATGTTTTCTCTCCTATGCCTATAGAAAATATACAGATTTGGAAGGAAGCTGGGTGAAGGTAGCTTTGGTGTTGTTTATGAAGCCACCAACATTAAGACAGAGACAAAATGGGCTATTAAGGAGGTGTACAGACCAGCGGTGAGTGTATTCTGCATACCTCTGAGAAGCCTGTTTTTTAATGTGTAGCACTATAGTTTGATGTTTGGAGAGAAACAAATGGCCATGGCCAGGCAGAAAGCTAATTTGACTGTTTGTCACCTCAGCCAGGAAGTTCGAAAATCAGGATGCTGGAACATGAAATAAACATTCTTGAACAAGTGAATCATGATCACATTATACAACTCCAGGAAGTCTATAACACGCCAAAGGTAAACCCTCCTCTCCTTTAAGACACAAACTCAAAACAAGCCTAATTAAGTGAGTGGGTTATATGTAATACATGTGACATATCATAATATCCTATAACTGTGTGTCTCTGCATAAATATCACTGATAAGCACAAACAAACTGACTGTGTGGTGAGATCTCCTTTGCTTGCTTCTAGATGATTTATTTGGTTACTGAGCTGTGCGTTGGAGGTGAACTGAAGCAGCTGTTGCAGCAGGAAAAATTCTTTTCAGAAGACGAGACGAGGCATATCATCCGTAGCTTAACTGACGCCGTTGTCTACCTCCACAAAAGAGGTAATGTCATTTTACCGATTGACATTTTGATAGTATTGAAAAATCCTCTCTACTCTAGCTGAAATTCTAGCTTTTGACAATGAGAGTGATTGCAGTCCTCAACTTGGTGCAGTGTGTATATATACATGTAGTGTGTTTACCCTGAGATCATTGATAGGGGTATTGGTGTATCAACACCCAGGTGTGCTTGCTTAAGACATGAAACTTATAACCAGAAAAGAACTGAAACAATACTATTCAGCTTATTGGTAAGTTACTTTTTATACTTCCTATTGTTACCCCTAATTACATTCTCGAGTGACACAAGTAGTATGGATTATGTTTTATTCTTAGGGTATACTGACTTTTAAAACTTAGTAATCTGAATTTGATTTTGGAAACCACCCACAATCCTATTCACTATGTGTTTTAAGTAAAGTGTACTTCAGTTAAGTTATAATAGTGCTGTTATTATGCTCAAATTGTGTTGTACTCAATGATGTGATATTGTCTGCTATTGTAGCCTTCAGTCCTTGTGAAAGTGTGCCTCATTATGATTAAAGGGCAATAATAAACTATTCCAGGAAAACCAAAACAATAAACATTTTAATTAAATCTGCGTTTTTATTTGAATTTGCTGTTTACCCTTTCAGTGGTAAAATCGGAGGTTAGAGCTAATTTAGGACATTGCCTGGTAATGAGGCATCATTACTTGTGGCTAATGACTAATTTACAACAAGCTAGAGAGCGATGCTGATTAATAGGTGTGCTTTCACATTGAAAGTCCCTCTGTGCTGGTTTTCCTCATCTCTATAGAGACTAATGATATAATGAGATGGCAAGAACCTTTTTTGTCAAATGACCAATCATAAAAGCCTCTCAACTTAAATTTGTTCAGATTTTCTCAGTTTTTAAAATTTAAGTTGTCCTTTGTCACTGCTTCAGCTATTAGTCTCAGCTGCGTGTGGGCTCAGCTGATGTAGGTTCAGTTATTACATATGCTGGTAAAATGATACACTGTGCATTCACATGTAACCATTAACTTCAGAGCCAGTATTTTTGTGAAACAGCATGATTTCTTTGGAGTATACAAGACTAATAATAACTGAAACATGATGCATAAAATTTTGATGCATGACTACGATACCATTACCTCTTATCAGTATGTTATTATGTAAATAAAAATAATGCAAAAATGATGAGTTTAAAAAATAGTTAATTGTTATTTACAGCATTTGTAATAAGTAATATAGAAATAAATAAAAGCATTCAGTATGAACATGTGAGGTCAGCTGCCAGAAAGCAGTTAGTAAAACAATTATTGAACAAAAAATATGTAAAATGGAACATTAAAAAACATTTTTTATGTGCTTGTTCTGTGCACACCAGTTGGTCCGACTTAACGTTCACGCACTATCAACACTGCTGAATTTTATAATCACTTGCATCAAACAGTGCAGTGGAAAGGACTGCCCAGGGCAGTTGTATTTTTTCCTCCTGCCTTCTCTCAATCCACCAAGTTTTGTTAACAAGGCCCTTCAGCTTGGCCTACTGTAAGCGGAGGTAAACAGATCGCTGTGTATGTGGCAGCAAAAAGCAAAACAAAAACCATCTTTGTTTTCAGCAGATACAGTGTTTTGCAATATTTGATATCATGTGAATCATGGGCATGTTGCACTGGACAAATCTGTGAAGCTGCTTAGTTGAAGTAGTCTTTATAATTCCCTGAGGGGACATTTGTCCTGTGCCTCACAGATCCAACCAAACTGTTTAGGAGCTGTGGACAGTGCCTGAGAACCAGCTGCTCCTGGTTTTCATGTTATGTTATGTTATGTTATGTTATGTTATGTTATGTTATGTTATGTTATGTTATGTTATGTTATGTTATGTTATAGTATAGTATAGTATAGTATAGTATAGTATAGTATATTACAAGCTCATTCTTAGTCACTGATTATATAAAAGCCGACAGGTACCTTGCATATATAAATTCACAAGTATAAGTACATAGTGAATACAATCAAATTACAATTAAATGAAGATATATGTCTTAGCCACTCAGGACAGCTAGTCTACTGTAACACTGTAACACTTTGGAAATGGAGAAAATCTGAGCTTACACGAGGAGAACATACATACAACCAGTTTTTTGTCATTATGGTTGTTATTGATCATTTACCTATCAACTATTTTAGTATTTAACAGAAAAAAAATCAACATAAAACAAAAATGGTATGATAACCCTTGTTGTGTTTTTTAAATCTATTTCATCAACATTAAATATAATACAATAGGGATATGAATAGTGTATATATAAATTCAACAACTAATTGCATAAATGTAATTGTCGTATACATTCACACTAAAACTGTATTTAAACTTATTATGCCTGTGTCAAAATTTCCTCCTCACATCTTACAGACATAGTTCACCGGGACTTGAAACTTGAAAACATACTTGTGAAGGATCCTTTTCCTGGCAGGATTAATATCAAGGTAAGATGGTAACTTAAATTATAAAACTTTCCATTGCTGCTTCATATCCATTCTCTGTTGGACTAAGCTCAAGCCTCTGTTGGTCACTTTCTCTTCCCCAACAATCTTCTCTTTATTTAGTAAAGGCTTTAAATACAACCTCATTATGTACACACTCCTTCTGGTCTTTCTTTACAAGGAGAGACTTAAATGTATCTTTAAACAAATAACCAGGGCATGCAGTGATAACAAGACTTTATTTTTTCTCTTTGTCCAAAGCACATATGCGAACACCCAGGTACTGTACATGTTGTAAGTAAGTGTTGTCCTGGCATAGCATGACAATACTACAGTATTTGCCCCTTAGCAAATACTGGGACCAATACAGCCCAAACAGCCATGTTGCTATACGTGTAAATCGTCAAGGATCATTGTTTATGCTCAAGCCCTTGTTCTCCTGACATAAGCTCCTTTAACAAAGAATTCAATATGGTTTCTGTCAGCACATCTAAATCATGTTTATTTGTATCACCTTAGGTGATAGACTTTGGATTATCGGTGCAGACAGGTGGTGTGGGGATTGAGAACATGATGACGGAGGCCTGTGGGACTCTTCACTATATGGGTATGACACCAGTATCTCCCACAGTGTTCTGGGAAACCTCTCAGATGACCTCGGGGATAGAGCTCTGAGTTTGTAGCATATGTATGTATGTATGAATGTAGCATAATGTCTCAGTATCTTTTTGGTTGGCCAGAGTGATATTATACTCATAGGGGTTTTAACTGTACAAATAGTGAATGTAATTCCATTTTTGCATGTAAAATGTGTGAGCTATATTTTATATCAATACTTATTGTTATGTAAAAGTACCCTTTGAAGTTTTGACCAATATTGGTGCGAGGTAGCAATGATTTCATGAGCAGGTTCCTGCCTTGTTTGTATCTTGTGCTCCACTAACATGCACACATTATTTAGTGCGGGCAAGCTACATAATGATATCCCTTGGATTAATGCTAGTCTGCCAATAGACAGTTGATGGAGGTTATTTCCAAAATTCGGAGCTATGTGCAGGAAAAGGCCGGGACAAAGAATTTTTTTTTTTAAATTGCTGTGTAAATTTTTCTTGAGGGCCTTGAAAATAAAAACACTGAATCTTAACACTTCCCATTTTGGGAATTGCATGCTAAAAAGGTGCATTATTTACATGATTACTGACCAGAAAAAAAAAAAAATTAGACAGCTTATTACTGCCACCATCACATGCTCTAATGTGTATTATATGATTCTTGTGCTTGTGGTGTTCATGTGTGGGCTTGTAACTGTTCTGATAAAGTGACAAAACATTGCTCAGTAGCTGGATTGTTGGTCAAAAACAAGTTTTAACTCATATCTTAAAGCCACCAAATGTCCATGTCTCAGCCAGAAAAGCCTTAAATGTGTGTATCTGTTTGAATTTCAGCACCTGAAGTTATGAGCGGTCGTAGTTACAGTTGGTTGTGTGATGTGTGGAGCATAGGGGTCATTATGTATATGTTGTAAGTAGACTCACACATACTCACATACACATATTGCATACACTCATAGATATTGTGAATACATATCTAAGTTGTGTGTCCTTTCAGGCTGTGTGGAGAGCCCCCTTTTGTGTCCCACACAAAGGCAGAACTACTTAAGGAGATCAAGCACAAAGGGGTCAGATTTATTCAACCCATCTGGGCTACAGTCAGTGACGCAGGTGATACCTAATAATAAATAAAAAAATAAATGAAATCCTGCAAAATATGAGACAGTGTTCTCATTGACAAGCAGTGGTAGATGTAGCAGTTTTATTGTAGACTGTTACTGACAAACTCACTGATTGCCTTGAGTCTTTCTCAACAGCAAAAAATGTACTGACGTACCTTCTGAAGGTGGATCCTGCCTACCGCATGTCTGCTAATCAGCTTCTAGAAAACCCCTGGATCACAGTAAGGCAGTAATTGTTCCAACTGCATTCATAAACCTTATCAAATGAGTCACATGAGGGGCTCTTAAGGGTTTTGTTTGTCCAATAGGGTGACACTAATATGCCCGTTATTCCATCCAATGTGCTGGAGATGATGCGTCGCCACCTGAAAGAGGAAGCAAGTAAGACAGTGATAAGGAATTAATGCACAATATGTCACATTTCTGCATTTAAGAACTGACTAAACCTATGTTACATATATTGTTGAATTCAGTCCTTATACTACCCCAAATATTTCCAACAATGTTCAGTTCCAGAGAAATTAGTCTATTTATTCATAGTAAAGCTGTGTTTAATTTGGTATCCTGTCAGTCAAGACAAGGGAAACACAAGATACTTAAATTTAACAGAGTGAGGAAGAAGGACAGCGAACCTGACTAAATGGAACGGGGGGGGGGGATTGAAATTTAAATAAATAATAATAATAATAATGGCATTACTCAACATTTCAGCCCAAGTCATGTAGGATTTTAGTTGGTAATGGTGGCTGTTTAACAATGACATTAACCAATCCCTTAATCCAAGTTTACCTTGAGTTGTCATCAAACTATGGCTTTTGTTTTCATTATTTGATTGACAGTGGCAGAAATTAGTGTACATAGTGTGCGTATAACTTCATTTAAATAGACAGCACTGTACAAGCTTAAATACATGAGGTTTTTTTTTTGTGTGAGAACATAATGGATGAAATGGTGGGAAAATAATTATAGTTGGTACTGCTTTTTTTTTCATCTACCATGAGTCTGTTAATTTAGACATTTTGCTTATCATACAGTGAAGAGTGCTAAGGTATAGAGAGGGAGAAAGGGGATGGAAGGAGGTAGAGAGATGAACTAAAGTCAAGTGAGGTTATTTTGTGTTATTTAAAATATTCCTGAACAGGAATACAGACCCTGGAGGACACACTGGACCCACCTCAGTTCCCTGGGATTGCTTCCACAGAAACCACCAGCAACAACAGCAGTCACTCTCCTGAGAGAGTGGGCAGCTGCACATCCTGTGTAAGTCTGGTTTACCACAGTTCTACAACAAGCTGTCCTCACCTGTTTCTGTTTTTTATTCAGATCTCATCCTATGTGTTAATAATTTAAAAGATTTCATGCCTTTCCTTATCTATTTAAGCGCTATTACATCTGCTAACATATTACTTACCTTATGTGGAAGTTTGTTTTTTTTTAACTAAGACTATCCCATTAAGATGTTAACCCAGCACATGTAATTATTAATATATATATATACATTGCTCATGCTATGTTCTTGAAAGTTATTTAATTGACTAGTTTCTGATTCATAAATATCATTGATGTCAATATCCAGGTGGTAGTTTTGATTGTGATTATCATAATTTTCAAGAGACAAGTTACAAACGAGGCAAAACAAACCAGAATTTACCTTTAAAGTAAACTACCACTCCATAGGTCAGTCCTTATCTATTATGTATGGTCACAGAATCCAGTTATTGATCCTTCATCTTTCTTTGGGATATCCCTGTCTCTACAGACTATACAGAGTGGTGGCAGAGTCAAGAAGGAGAATTACAAGAATGGCTGTGAAACTCTAGAACCACCTCAACCCTCCACTACACAGGTTTGTTAAACCTCATATAACTTGACCTCTGCAGTTCAACTTGAATTTATTTTTTGTATTAGGATATCATTTTATTTACAGTGGCATTTGACAAACTCTACATTCTTTGTTTACAAGGTTTGATCACAGATTTAAAGCTGCAAATTTTTCTAGCTGTACATTTTTGCTTTGAAACACAAACTTCCTCACTGAACTGCCTTTGTTCTTTCATACTGCTATGCATTTTGCCTTTCAAATTCAGTCACCACTAGATGGTGCCAGATTTACCTAATAAAGATGATGGTAATAAAGGTGTAGCCATGCATCTGTTTTTAAATAAATGCAATACTTTATTCTGTTATATAACATGAATATAAATCTTATCCCTGTAGGCTCATGCCAGTGTGAAACCCTTCAGACAGCCAAGTGCAGAGCAGCGCAGGCCTCAGGACAAGAAGGATGTCAGTACAGGACAGAAACCAGCCTTTGACATCAATAAGACAGGCTATCTGAGACCAACTATCGCCACTAAAAATAAGAATGTTTCCCCCAAAGCAACTGGCCGGTTCTAAGACCAATCCTCTTTAAAAATAAACTTAAAAAAACAGACATATCACTTGAAAAAGAGAACATGCAAGTGGGTTGGAAAAAACAGTATGATTCTGTAACACTGTAAGAGTGAGCATAGAATAGTAAAAAACTACACCAGAGGTGGACTTTATTTGACATACACTTTAGTTAATACAGTTCGGGTTATTCTGTGAATAAACTGTGAATGGTGCAGCTTTATGACTAGAGCCTCACTAGTGACAGCAGTGTCAAATAAAAGGGCCTCATGTGCAGGTGTGAAAATGCACGAAGATCACTGCAGCTGTGGGTCTAGCCTCAGCCGTGCATTGTGCCAAAGGAAAGAGCTCCCCAGTTTGAGGGGACTTCCGGATGGTGCAAACCTCCTGGAAAAAAAATTCTTACTATTACACAGCCAAACAACAGCTCGAACACAGATTCAGAGTTTTTGCAGAAAGAATGAGTTTGTCAGTTATTAAAGGTGACATTTGATGAAAGGACTTTTGTTATAAAGCAGTGAGCTAGAGTTAGTTTAGTAAAGAGAGCCACCTGGGAGATTTAAGCACAGCACAACTCGTTCCTTAATAAAACTGTAATTTAGTTATTTACATACTCCCTGGAAGCATATCATGTCATCATAAAGGTCATGTCTTTATTTATGTACACTGTGAATGTAATCCTTTTCTGAACTGAAAGTAATAGTCGCTTAAAATAATGAGATCTGTGGTGTAAAAAGTGAATCTTAATTTATAACATTAGTAGAAAAAGTAATTAAAGGTCAACAGGGATATATTAATCTTATAGGAAAATATTTTTGACATCCACACAGACGAAATTGTCAAAAGAATTATAGCAATTGATTCCCACAGAGTTTGTTAGTAATGTGTGATTACATCTTGAAGCTGTCTTTAAATCAGTAGTAGTATTTATATTTCTTTAGGAATTAGACTTAAAACGTGCCAAATACAGAACATAGACCTGTTGCACAACAATTGTGCTTTTTTATTATTAGTAAAATTGTTTTCTAATTACATGCGTAGAGGATATTTTCCTGGATATCATTCCACAACACCAAAGTTAGCATGAGGGATTTTCTTTTTTTGTGTTCTGACCTCTCAATTCCAAAACGCCCTATTGCAGTGACTGCACCCACTCAGTGTCAAAACAGAAAGACTGTCACACAGGCTGGTTACGCTCCATCTGAATGCGGAGGATTGGGACCGAGGGCAGCCACGGGTCTAATCTCGTTTGGAGGCCATTGAAAGCAGTAGGAGCTACTTTGAGGGCACTGCCATTCAAGCACAGGTTTTTCCGCTGTAGAGAGAATAATCCCCGGCATAGATACAACATTAAAGTAGCCAAGCATAACACACAGAGGCTGAATTTCAAATCCACCCATTTGCATCTTGAAGTGAATGAGTGCCAACAATGGGGCTCCGTGTTCATGCACAGGCTCTGTGTTTTAGTGTGCATGTGTAAATGTAGTGTGTATTTGTTGAAGGTATTTTTTTTACATTTCAGGGAAGAGGTAATTGTCTTTATAAGTGTATACACAGTATATTAACATTTATCAAATTCTGTCAAAGTAGACATACTGATCTTGGGTGATGTTTGTTAACCTAGAGAGTAGATGTATAAAACATTACCTTTATTTTAGATTTATTTTAGTCATTATGTGAGAATGAACAAATGGCATGTGAATTATCTTTGATTTAAGCTGCTTGCCAAAAAGACTGCAACATTACTGACATAACTGTTTGCTCTAGGTTTACTCAGACCGCTATAAACAGCAGATGGAGCTGTAGTAAGCTGCTAAATTCATTTCCTATAATTAATGTGACAGAGGAGTGCCATCCCTAAAGCTTACTACCTGGTTTTTGCATGAAGATGTGTAATTAGAAATGATTGCTTGAGTCACTGCCCGTTGAAACAGTGATGTCCATGAAATGTGTCACTAATTAATATGTTTTATAATAATGTCTTGATGGTCCATTCAAAGAAAGTAATGTGTTTAAGCGAAATAAAAACCAAAATCTCAAAGCAATTATTTGTCTAGTTTGTCACACTTCTTTTCCCTTTAGACTACCAGGGTGTGTGTCTGTTCAGACAACCTCTTATATGGCTAATTTTTTTCAGAAGAGGAGAAGGGATTTCAGCATATGGTCCTCATTGACTTGATAAATTATAGAGAAACAAAAAGAAAAAAAAAATCCTCAAATTGATTTGTTGCGAGCAAAATATGACCTACAGCAAATTGTACAATCCTCAAGGTGGAACAAATGTAAAGAGACTGAAACGCATCAAGAAAATATGGAAGAATCAGTGTCTTAACGCATGATGACAGTAGGTTCAGATGTTGCTACAATACTGTCACTTTGTGTTCCTGCAAGCCAGCAGGAGCCTCCAGTTTTACTTTTACTCCTTTGGCCAAAACAACAGAGAAAAGAGGTGGGAGGGGAGAGGAGGAGGGGGCAGAAGGAGAGAGGCTGTATGGTGGATAGGTTAGGGGCGTGAATTTGGGACAAAGCATGGAGGCAAAGGAAATTAGAAAATTCGTCGGGATGGAACAAGGGATGCGCCCCCTGCCCCCCCGCAAACCCTCCCCCCTTTTCCTCCAGCGGCGCTCCTGACAGATGGAAGTAAGGGTGGGTGGGTTGACAGGCTGGAGGGATTAAAACTCTGCAGCCCCATTTTGGAGCCTGAAGAGAGTGTCAATCCTGCAAAGGTGGGGTGCAGAGAGGCACTTGTGGCGAGAGTCACGGGGCGTGTGAAGTGGGTGCACGCAGGCTAATGTCAAAAGAGGCAAGGATGCTTCCCCTTCCTCGGCACCCCCTCTGCTCCATCCACCTTTATCCACTCAGGAGCGTGGAGGGGACTGCTAGGAAAAGGGGAGGGGGTGCATCTCAATAACCTTAATAGAGCTCCTTTTAATTAATCAGCTCATCTGCAGAGGCCCGATACCTGCAGCTGAACCCCCCACCCCTGCACCACTCCCCTCCATCCTCACCCCAAACACAACATCCTCACACTGCTGCTGTGACATTGTGGTAATGAGGTAACACAGCTACAATGTCATGGAAATGTTGCGGAGACGTTATCTGTGGGAGCTCATCACACATGCTGATGTTCCTGATCCCCTTCAATGTTTGCGTTGTGTGTGGAGATGCATGTGTGTGTGTGTGTGTGTGCCCATGTATGCTGCTACACCAAAGTACCCACCCATCCAAAAAAAAAAAGAAGAAAAAAACAACAGATACATATGGCCAAATTGCAGCAGGAAACCATGATGCCTCTATTTTCCACAGAAGAAGAGAGGGAGGAAACCCCCGCCTCAAGTAAATATTTGAAACAGATGGCAATTTCAAAGCAAGCCTCATCAATCTTTGTTGACACTACCCCTTTTTTAAAGCTACTCTTATTTGGGATATTTGCAATTATAATACATACTGTAAGCTCATTTGAATATCAAATTAATTACTGAACACACTGGAGTAAATACCTCTTTTATAACTCCTTGTTAAAACTGAAAAGTTCTTGACTACGGTTGGATGGTGTGTTAATTTACAGTGATATCTAATCCCAAGTTACTTCACATAAAAGGCATTACTATACATATTTTAATGGGGAGGTGGTTGTTTTCCAGGCAATTTTCTGCTAGAGTACATTTTTAATTTATTCATATTTAATTTATTGGTCTCTGCATACCCGCTCAGTAAAACTAATCAACACCATGTATGGGCCTCTTAAAGCCACATCTCTCCTTGGCAGGCAGACAGGCAGCCTCTGCATTGGGATAAGCTCTCCTCTCTTGTGCACAGAGCTTGGTGAAATGCCCTGCATTCAGTGAAGCAGGAGGATACCACTTCGAAGGAGACTGTTCAGTCTTCACAAACAACCTTTTAATCAGAGGGGGAAAAAGGGGTAGAAAAATTTCAAAAATATGCCCATTCTTGAGCTATCCAAAACATTTGAATTTCTCCAATAGTGACCACTCACTGCGGCCAGAACTTTACCTGACGGTGTCAATAGCCCGCCACCCCTCTTCTCTTTCTTTTACTTCCTGCCCTCAAACTTCTCTGCCCTTGAATTGGTTTTATGGAGCTTTTTCAGTCATTTAGCGCAGTATGACTACAGTTCTTATCACCTGACTTCGCCATACACTCCAAATATCTATCGACCCATTGACACACCTTGAAGAAGGATCTACACAACCTTACACATGGAAATGATTTCAATTAATTACCATTCCCCTTTGACAAGGTGGGGAAGAAGAGGGGGGAGGGGGGCAACAAAGGAGCCCAGACAACAGGAGCATTTCTCTGGTGTAATGTGCACCATGTGTAATGAGCAGCGGAAAGGTCATTTGACACATTTCTGCCAGAATGAATTCATTTATTTCAAGCACTTAATTCTGTAGTCACCTCATTGGTGCGCGGCTTGGAAGTGCACTGAGAGGGTGCATTACCACAAGTGGAGGCTTTAGTTTCCTCCCAACAGCTAGTGCTGACCACAGGTCTGTGGGAATGCCTGAAGAGCAGAGAGATAGTGAAATGGAGTGTGGGAGATCCAATCGCCCCTTCTATCATAGGAAAATCGCCTCCATCACCTTCAGCGTAATTGGAGCATTCATTACAGTTCAGTAAAAATGCAGGTAGCCATTAGATGGGCAATTTAAAAGTAGGCTTCTGGAGAATGAGAGACTTGAGGGGTCATGATACGGGGTCACAGTCAAGTAAATAATGGGAATTGGTCCCATGAGGCTTGGAAAACCACAAAGCTCGTGGTCGTGCACCAAAATACAACTCAGCACGGGAAAGAGGCAGGAATTCAATCATCAGAGAGAAAATAAAATGCCCCCTGTGCCCTCTTGACATCACAATAATTACAAATGGAAGACTTTCTATGCAGTTTACTGTCAGATTTACTCAAACCTGGAGAATGATGCTTGTGTGACACCAGGACACAATTTTGTTATTTGATCCACAAAGCTTTTATTCAAGTATAGAAGTGTGTACAGCTATTAGAGTGTGCATCAAAACCATTGAGATGCTACTCCCACAAGTACTTAACATACAGTGTTTATCACGTTTGGAATTAAATAGTCAAGCTCAAGAATCTTTTTTAACCTTTTACATTACGTATGAGTTTAACTTGGCAACCTTTAGTGGGGAGGATGTTGCTTTTAGCTGCCACTAAAGGCCTCAGTCCAGCTGAAAGTTGGCTGCTAGCACTTTGTTTTTGTAATATGTTTTGCTGCTGCTTGTGTTTTGTTGTGTTTCAACATTTCTCTTCAGGGAAATATTTCACTGTAAGCAAAACCAGAAACATTTGCTTGATCAAAGGAAGCATATTTAATATGTTTAGGTTTGAAAATGGAGTTGTTTCTTGTTTTTTTGAAGGTTATTTTGTAAAACTTTGTTCTAAACAAAGAAAGCACAACAATAGCTTGTGCTGCAGTGCTTCACTTACTGCAAACATGCCTGAAGAAACTAGTGATAATATTTTAGATTCTCTTTGAGAGATTTAAACAGTCTCACAACAAATCTGTGTATTTATTTCTTTGAGAAGCTCCCGCTAATGACTGTTTTTGCAGGAGAAAATGCTTCTACATTAAATATGAATAAACACATCATGATGAAACAATTAGGCAACAGTCTTCGGTGTGGCTGGTTTAAGTATTTGGAAGCCTAAAAAGACTGTGATAACAAAAACAAAGCTGTAGAACAGTATTTACAAATTAGCCTCACTTCTCAGTGAAGAAGAATGCAATTAGTGAGTTTTGCACAAAGAAAAACCCACACAGGACCTCTCATCTCAAGAATGAACCAATAGGATTTATGGAATAAGATAATAATCAATCACTTTTTCTTACTCATCGGAAGGGATGAAGTTCATGATAGGATGACACAAGGCCTCAGAGTCAGGAGCTCTCACACAGCATACAGGGTGTGTTTTCCTCTAACCCTTTTACCACTCAGGAGGCAGATTGGACTTCTCACTCTCAGCTACTCCGCATTATTGTCCATTATCACACTGCGGTCCATGTGTAAGGTGACAGTGGTGCTCTGATGGAGAGGCGACAGGGGGACCCAGACTGCAATAACATATTATTAGCTTTTTTCACAGCTCCACTGGGCTGGATTTACACTGGATATCCAGAGACCTCAGAGGGCAGCCCACTGTCACAGCGGCGTCCACCAGCAGAGCAATTGCCAGAGATACACCGGTGTGTGTGGACCGAATAGCCTTGCACCCACGCAAGGGACACACGGGGCACATGTACACACACACAGACATGCAAACAGAGTGTGTCTGTAATCAGTGACAGGCTTTTTCCAATTAGCCTCAGTGTGCTGTCATTCTTGTGTGCTATTAGTGCTGCGTGTTCTCCTTTTGTCCTGTAAACTGTAAACACATCTGATGCCATCCCTGTGGTGAGTGTGAGGCAACACATGAACAGATAGATAGATAGATAGATAGATAGATAGATAGATAGATAGATAGATAGATAGATAGATAGATAGCAGAAGGTAGAGATCAGAGTACATGAATGCATTCAAATCCATATGAGGAGGAGTGTGGCACATCTGCTGCTCCTGTTTAATGCAAGATGCTCTTGTCCTTGGTAATGTTAACAGTCTCCCTTGTGACTGATGCCTCTTGTCCCAGCCCTGTTTATAAAACAGTCAGAACTTCGTTAAGAGACAATAACATCAGCCAAGCTCAATTATGGTGACATTTTGCTGACATGCAGATTGCCTCCCCTCAATCTTTTTTATGTAAAATACCGATGTGCCAGTCACATATGGATGGATGAACTTTGGGAGAATCAATGGTATTGATGAATCATAGATCATACAAGTCAACAAGACTGACATCAGGAGAGTGAATTCATCGCACGCTGAAAGTCAATATTAAATTGTAATCATAATCAGACAAAGTGAGTTATGTATAATCAATAGCACAATTATGATAGTACGTAGGACTCGTCCTTGCAATACGGACAGAGAGTGCATTCAAACAGGCTGTATTGTGTTTATTGAAGCATGAGCTTGTGTAAATGTCTATGCATTCATACTGGTGCCTTAGTTATTTATAGTTACACAGATTATCTCAGGCAGCTTATTTAATAATATAACTACACACCAATTTTAATAAATACACATAGGACTCTTCAGTGCGTCCGTACGAAGAACACAATATTGCCATGAACTGTTGGGAACTATGGAAGTTACCGATTTTGATCTGAAATATGTTGAAAGGAGATTGTCAGGATGAGAGTACAATAAGGCTGCTAAATCCAGTGAGATGACGGCATTTGGCTGCCCTTTGGTGTTCCCTGAAATACTAGAAGGACTGCAAACTTTCAGAGGAGCAATACTCCTCAGCTTTATTTGATGACCACGGACTAACCGTACCAGCAAGAGTAACCAAAAAAATGAGGGTTTGTGTGTTTATCAGATAATTTCTTTCAATAAGATCCTGTACTTAAGAAAACATCCATCCTATGGTAAGACAAATGCTGGAAAAAAAGATCACTTTCATTATTACTAATAATTCTACATTATATGCCTTTAAATAGCATTTATTTGACAGATTCTCAGGTTTTTATGCTTCCAAAGTAAGTGGCTATTTTAAAAGTTTAATATGTGAACAGCTAACTCACTCTGTGCATTTTTCATATTTATGAAATCAATAAGTCTATCTGGTTTTTTTTTTCTATTTTTAAGTACCAGAATTGATTGAACTATATTCTTAATACACAGAGTACAAATAATAAGACAACTCAATGCAATTTAGCAACCAGCCAGAAGTGCAAAATGGTTCAAAAAACGTCAACATGTCCTGTCAGGTACAATGACTCTTGGTGGCACAATCAAGTAGGAAAAAGCAAAAGCAAACAGAGATTAAACTTGTCTATTCAGACAGATAAACCCATGTTTCATGTTTGCTCTGTATGTCATATTTAATGAGTCATGGAGGAATTATTGTTGAGCAGACAAAGACAAGGGAAGCTAAGGGAAGCCAGGAATTGGAAAATGAGAGCTGACATGCTGTAGAGCAGCACATCAAGAGAATACATCTTGTAGGTGGACAGGTATTACACACATGCCTAAATGTCTAATAACTTTAGTACGTATGTATGACCTCCTATAGATGGAGTGGTGTGAATATCTCCACATTTTTTCCACACCCTGTTTATAAACTGTAATCTGTCACATTTATTACTCATATCATTGTTGCGAATTACAGGCTGTTCTACTTTTCCCCTTTTCTTTCTTACAAACAATTTACACACTTACAGTATCTCTGGTAGTTCTGCTGTTGTTGATATAACTGCTGATATTCCATATATTCAGTAAATCTAAAAAACGAGTCCAGTGAATCCTCTTACATTCTCCGATTTCTATTTGTTGCTGCAGAGCAATGTGTTCATTGATGAGTTTCTGTAGCATCATGAGCAGCATGAAATGGGTTAAAATTCATATTGTAAGTTAATTGCACTAATGCGCCATAGAGATAAAACAAAAAAAAGAAAAACATCACACACTGGAATCAAAGCCTTTGCAAATTAAGTTGGCAGTGAATTTTGCATGTTTGGGAAAAACCTTAATGCCAACAAACAAAGCATGCTTATTGAAACATTAAGGAAAAACCACAAACTGTGTTTACCTTCAATGAAAACTCCACATAGTAGCTTTACAGTGCCCAATTGCAATTTAAGGTAGGTAATGATATCAGGTAATGTTATCTAATCTATGAGCAGATCCGCTGTTGTAGTTCAGTGTTTTGGTTTTCTTTGGGGTTCACTCTGTCTTGGGTAGACATGTTGGATATGGGATGTGGTAAAAGAAGAACTAAATCAAAAAAAGACCAAACCGATAAACTGAGTTTGCTGCAGCAAGGATGGAAAGTCAGTGGAAGGCATGCAGAGGTTGGTTAGTTGCTGCCTTTAACTTCAATCAAGAAAGAAACAAGGGATGGTTATGGCCAACGGACAAAAGGCAACAGAAGCCTTGAGCGAGTGGCTCTGGCCAGTGTTTACCTTCTGTTGCACAAAGTGGTGTTTGAACTGCAGAGGAGTCCCTTTGCTCCTCAAACTTTGTTCAAGAGCAAAGCCCTCCAGCAGGCAGTACATTTTTCTTGGGAAGTTGTTGAGCAGAAAACAGCCCTCTTTTCATTTCATTTAATGTCTCTTATAACATAAGATGGAGTAAGTGGCTGGTATTGTCAGCTGATGTCTGTTGCATATTTTCTCTTTCATTGAATTCAATGTGTAATCAAGGGTGAGATTAGAATTCAAATGTTCATAGTGAATCATGGCCTTCCTAACTATTCTCCTGGCTTCATGCTCTTTGGGTAAGTGGAAAAAAATGCTTTGTGATTTAGGTGACCCTTTAAACTGTTCAATATTTTGAATTCCTTACATTAAGTTGTTATACTTCACTGCCAGTTAACCTTTTCATAAAAGCAGAACATAGAACATGCAGCTCTGCTTCTCAACCCAAACTCTTCAAAGCCTAATAAAATTTCAGGGCTTTGTCAGGTTCGTGTTTAGTTATTTTCAAATATGATTTATTAAGAGACTTCTCTCTTGTTCTCTCTGAATGTACCAATTATCTGCATCTCCTCCTCTTGTCATGTGATGCCATTCTGTATGCAGATTCCCATTGAGAAGAGGGTTTAGCCATCCATTAGCCTAGTAGTGAGTTAACAATTATAAATGAAATATTGCAAAGAATTCTGCAGTTTCAGGTCTTCGGTTGGTTTAAGATCTCTGATGGGGCACTGATAGTTAAGCTTAGGTTGGGTTCTAAAGATGAAGATGTAAGAGGAGTTCAGGTCTCAATTTTTCATAATTCTCAAACTTTATTTGCATATATTAAATAACTTGTAAAGGATTTATGACCACTGTCATGATTCCAGTCAAACATGACAACATTGATTTAATTTACTTTTTGAAAAGCACAAAGGACTTTCAGTTACAGTCAGAAGCGAATCCATATAAAAACACAACGTTCATGTAGACTTGCAGCATTATAGATAATCACACACATACCCATGCTGCTTCTCTCTCTCTCTCTCTCTCTTTCTCTCTCTCTCACACACACACACACACACACACACACACACATATGCACCCAAACACATGAGGATTTATGTAACGGAAAGAGATATTAATATATTTTCAAGAGTGAATATAATCATCAAAACAAGCTCTCTTTCCCTCTCTCGCCTGTGACCAAGGCAATAAAAAACATTACATATGACTCACATGATGTGAGGCTCCTTTTTCTAATAAATTCCCCAGAGAGCGAGACAGCCTCTGTCATCTTCATTAGAGGATGACAGCTTTTCTCCATCAAAAAGCTCATATTAAGGATGTGTAAGCGCTTTGAATCAGACGCCGTAATTGCTGACCATTGAAAATATTCAAGGCTGTGCACAAACAGTCTTCACCGAGGCCTCATTTTCCGTTGTGCAGATTTGATTGGGCTACAAGGTCTAATAACTTCAGAAACGTGACAGGTGCATACCCTGATAATCATCCTCTCCTCTTTTATCAAGTTTTTTCCTCATTATTTCCACTTAACTACTGACAGTTTAGAGGCCACAGATTTTTTCCTTCCCCCCACCGCAACTGTTCAGTGTGCAACATCCTGATAGAGGGACAACCCGTGAGCCACCACATCCACCACGTATAATTAATATAATGTCCCTGAGATAAAAGGTGTGTAAGGTTACAGACCTGCACCTTTGCTTTTCTGAATTAGACATCCTTTTCGCCCCTCACTCTGTTGTCTTTCATTTGTCTGGCTTTTGTTGATTAACCATAATGAGGTGGCTTACTGTAGACCCCGGCCAGCCCCCTCCTTTAGTGAGGTAGTACAGATAAAAAAGTCCATCCAGGCAGCCGTCATAGGGGGGTCAGCACAAATCAGATGGAGGGGCTTTCTTGTGTCTGGCAGCCGACACTTTCAAATGTTAATGGATGGGGGCGGACAAAGTTGAAGTGGGTCTGAAAATGCTAATTGTCCCTAATTCATGTAAATAGGTTTCTTAATGGAGGAATTAAGCATTTTAAATATGCAATTGGAGGCAATCAGTTCTTTCATTTGGTGGGGTGGCACAGGTGTAGTGGATTGAAATTCATCTTTCACACGAGGTGGCTCATTTGTCACTTGGCTGTGTTCAGGCATGGATGACGGGGACTGGAAGAGAGGTCCTTCTGCACTGTTATGTGCAGATATCAGGGAGTGAAACACGTTGCAAAACCTTTAATTGTATTTGTGTTGTCGACAGTATCAAGATGGAGGGGAAAAGCAATTAACACAGACGCTATTCAATTCTGGTCAAAACAGCCAGTGGAAAAATATAATTATTTTGCCCACTAAATGAGGCAATATACTTAGATACTTACACTTTTTTTTATATTTATTGGTTATTATTTATCTAAGCCATATATAAAGGTATGTATTTTCCCATATATGACTACAGTAATAAGTGGTGTCATGTTGGGCTAAAAAAAACGAGTGTAGCACACTACAAAGGAAAGAGGTCTACCTACATATCACAGGCAAAAGAGCAGCAGAGTTAGACAGCCCTGACTTATTATTCTGATCATCTCAAACAGACAATAAACCAGGAGGTCATGTTTCAGCATGTAATAACATGGTGTAACAGCAGGACCAGAGACAGAGGGAAAACGCCACGTATGGGCTATGAATCAAATGGGCAATGCATTGTCTCAGAAAATGACTTATTAGTCAATATGGAGGGGGATACTGTGTCTTTGAGGTGTAAATAGCCGTGGCTCTGCAGAGAAGAGGAGGCAGCCCTGGTTAATGAACGAGACAAGAAAAACCTTGTTTAAAAGGACAAATCAGATCACAAGATTTCAACCCCATTAGCTGCTACTCACAGGGAATGATAATAATGATAAAGGATGGTTGGGCCTTTTGATTTTAGAGTAGCAAACTGTGTTGTCTTGAGAAAAAATCTTTTCCTGGAGGAGAATCAAAGAGCAGTTCATTTTCACACTGACCTTCAGGGCTCAAGGCGGCCAGACAAGGGCACAAACAGATTGAGAATTAATTGGTGCAATTAACATTTTGTGATTATAAGGACTTCAGATCAATACCCTATGCAAATAGCAGTATTGATGTGCAGCAGAAACCTTGTTAATTGTGTTTGGCGAACAAACAGGCCCCTGTGTTACTATACTATTCCATTATGGAACAGGAGGCACGGACAGGTTCAAACTGCTGACCACTTTGGATGCACGAGGACATGCGACAGTTTCTCTCTCCCCTCCTTCATACCAGTCCAGCCCTTCACTACTCAACACTTTTAAGAAAAGTTGCAGAGTTTGATGATCTCGTTTGCTTTTAAGTTGCCCTTTAAGTGGCTCTCTGAAGAGGCTCTTAAAGGCTGGATGGAGATTTTTCAGTGTTTCTGTGATCACCATGCTCATGTCAGAAAGTAGCAGATTACACAAACGGCCTTCTGCCTTCTTTCTTTTACAGTTTCCTAACAGTGCGAATGGGCATGTGAGGAAGAATTGAAACACTCTGCACCGACAGCCATTGAAATGAATTAGTTTCAGCTTTATTGCTGTGGACTGGATTTTCCACTCTCGATATTAAAGTGCGTTAAAAATGCACTTTCATTTCAGATAAGTACCAGTAATCCTGTTTGCGGACCACAGCAGATGAAGTTAAATATAATTTAAGCAGAAACGGAAATGGGTGGAACAATGTAATCACTGAAAGTGAGATTGAAGTGATGATATTCTTATCATTATTATTATTTTCATTACTGTTGGTGTAGAAAGACACTAGCGATGGCAGCGGCAAAAGCAAGCACAGGGTGAGAAAAGATGGGGGAAAAAAAAAATCTACATTCAATAACTATCAGAGCCAATAAATCCCAGCTCTCTATTGCCTTTCTCACTTTTTGTATGACAATTGGCTTGCAGATTGTTGCAGGGCTTACATCCTGTGGCCTTGAAGAAACACACCGAGCTGGCAACATGCACAAAGCATCAAGCTACTGTTAATTAGCTGAGTTTACAGGGCAAAGGAACAGTTAGCAGGGTCTTTTATGTGCTGTTGCACACTGCCTGCTGTGGCTGTGGTGTTGCTGTAATAATGCTTGATGTTGGTTTACCTGTCTTTAGCCATGTTGTGTCATATTTGCTAGGATGCAGCACAAAAAGGTAGAGACCCTGGTGAGAACAGAGCGTGGTTGAGACAGAAAAATAGTGTTTTATTTACTCTGTATTTATTTGTTATGTGGATTTTTCACAAATTGAAATGATTTAATTTAAATAACACGAGACCTCATTTCACTGTCATTTAAAATGCGGTTCTCAAGAGTAATATTACAGGTTATATAATAAAAATATAACAATTGCCACCGTATTAGCCATTTGTTAGCGTGCTAATTACAGTTAATTCTTTTCAATTTTGGGCTGTGCTCCTTTAGGCATTAGCTTTAATCTCCCTGGTGATGAAGTTGGTGTATTAAACAGAAAGCGGTGGAGGGAGGGGAGAGTGGACATGGAATTAAACCATCATACTTATAAGCATGTTTGACAAACACCACCGCTTACTGGGTTATTTGATAACGACTTGAATCTCAATACCTTTCTGCACAATACATTTGTGAAGTAAGACCTCATTAAATCTAAAAACAAATCTAGTGCTCAAGTGAGTGAGTTTCCAGCTTGAGGCTTTGACCTTACAGAGATATTTTATGAATAAATAAAGATTGGAATTTGAAAAATTTCTCTGTTTAAAATCTGATGTTGTTGCGAGTAAAAGCCAAAAATATTCAAAAATATCCTGGAGGAACATTGTTTTACATTGGGAATCGTAGTACAGTTCGTGTTATTACCAGATTTATTGCTATGGCAACATATAGCGACCTTTTGGCTATGCGGCTTTATACAATCCATTCAAAGGTTGATGCAGTTGCTGCATGATGAACTTCCTCTTTCATTGGATCAATTGATGTTGATGGTCGAGAATGTAAAAAAAAAGGGTTCAATAGAGCTGTAAATACATGAAGAGGATCAATCCACAAGTAAACATCAATGCCTTTGGATGCTGAAGCTGGCTACACAAACATCACTGTGAGGATGAAGATGATTGTGGTGATGATGACATTGATATTATCTATTATTGCACCCTTTATAAAATTGATTGTGTCTCTGTTGAAAAAGAGAAGAGACGGTTTATTCTAACCCAAGCAATCAACATATAAAAGATACATTTAGACTACGTGTAAAGCGTTTTCCAAAAACTGCTATAGAGACTAATATAATGCAGGTAGTAAATCATAAAACTAGCAGTCCAAATGCCCATCTCCGGTCAGGCTGTGGAGAGCAGGTGAAAAATACACAATAGAATTGCATTTTTAGATGTGGTTCAAAAAGACCTTGTCAAGATTGATGGGTCTCTTGTAGCTATAGTTAATAGTAAGGGAACACTTCTGAAATTAGAATCCACTTCTTTCTAAACGCACCACCTGTGAATCGAGGACATCTGAGAAAAAAAATGGAAGGGTACATGTCATTTCTATAGGTTTCCAAGACACAGGGAAAGGAGAACAGCCAATCTGTGAGATGTAATGGATATGTCAAGAATTGCTAAATCATGGGTGTGTGAGGCAGAAAGACAACTAACCCAAACATAATGTCATTCTGGTGGCAGAAAAGAGGCAAATGCAAGAAAGAAGAGAAGAGGAAACAACATGGGGGGGGGGGGGGGGGGGGGGGGGGAAAAAAGATTTTTTTTTTTTTTAAAAAAAAAAAATGTGGGGGGGGGGGGGGGGGGGGGGGGGGGGGGGGGGGGGGGGGGGGGGGGGGGGGGGGGGGGGGGGGGGGGGG
>JAQMCX010000001.1:13461322-13481615 GCA_029814765.1 Acanthurus leucopareius | reverse complement strand
CCCCCCCCCCCCCCCCCCCCCCCCCCCCCCCCCCCCCCCCCCCCCCCCCCCCCCCCCCCCCCCCCCCCCCCCCACTGCATTTTAATTTAGGGATGCAAAAATGAGAAATAATATTAACTGTTTATTTTCTTGCATACTGTTCTTTATTATTACCTATTTTGGCATCTCTGTCCGGGTGCATTATGGAAATGAAGTAATGGTACTTTGCTTAACAATAACACACTGACTTTGAATCCTCTTACTTAAGGTTTGATTGCTTCTTGACGGTGGTTTTAAATGAATTGTGTTGAGGAGTGATAAAGAGCTTATTGCCAGGAATAAAAGCCCAGAGCAATGAAGAAAAGCTACACATGGAGTGGCTAGGCGATACAGGCTATTACGGTGAGGGAATGGTGTCCTTGACTGCCAGGACGGCTTAGAATTTTATTTCATCTTGTTTTGCTGGCTGCTGACAATGATGCGTGACTCTGGCACCGGAGGAAGAGGGCAAGCATGAGAGCCATTTTAGATCTCATTTACATATAGTGTGTCTATAACAGCATGAAAATAACCACGTTTGTTTGTGCGTGCGTGTGCATTTGGACATGCCATGTGCACGTTTCAGAAGGCATGAATAGAGTGTGTCAGGTGTATTTGTGCATTCAAGCATTTTCAAAGTTTGTTTTTGAATTTTCTACAGGGGGGTATTTTAAGGGAAAGTTCTGTTTATCATTCTCCTTGTGTTGCGTGTGTTTGTGAATACACTCTTGCTCTGACCTCTATCTCTCACATGCACTGAAGCCCCCAAACCTCATGTAAATTTGGACAATGGAGGACTCTGGGACTCTGGGAATTGTTGTTTATCAGCGCAGTGAAAAGAACGGTTGAGCTGTAATGGCCCTCCAGTGGATTTAGTATGCAAACTTCTCTGTACAGCAGCAGTTTGAGGCCTCCCCCCCTGAGCTGCACATCTCTGTTATGTTTTTTTTTTTTTGGTTGGCTTCTTGATTTGGGTGGGACCAGTTCATTTGGAGGTTATCACTGCTTTTGTCAAGGTGAGTCAATGCTTTGTGTTGCATACACTGGCTCAAATGAGGCGGCATTGAGAAAACTTTACTTTTTGCTGTTTTGCTTCTGACTGTAAACTTTCCTCAGAGTACATTCAGCCTCCAAGGTTGAAACATTTTGAAGATCTTTATAGTTTTTAAGAATATGAATGATTTTATTGGAATTTCTAATAACCAAATTAAATGTTACGCTGAGTAATTAGCTGTTTTTTTTTACATGTAGTCACCTGTCCATGCTGCTAACAAGCTCTCTAGTTTTTATACTTACTGAAAATACCACAATTGTTCAATCAACTGTTTGCGATATCCAGACCCCCTGTCGTTATGCCTGCCAAACTTCCATTTCTGTGCATTGCATTTCAGTGATAATAGTAACACATTCACCACTAAAACTTCATAGTATATTTGAAGCATTGGGTCCTTCATTTTAGACAGAAATAGACAGATCAGTCTGCTAGAAAAAAATGACAGCTAGCTAATTTTAAGCTACCACTTCCCTAGCCAGTTAAGCTAATGCTTACTCAAAGAGTTGGTTAAAAACACTGCTTCCACCCACTTTTTTATCAGTCATTAACAATGATAGGGGAGAAACTAATAGATAAGGTTCCAAACTCGATTATAGTGAAGTAAAGGTCAACATAATAGCATCAGCTAAGTCTTTATAGTCTATTTCTCCTTAATTCACTTTAAAAGTTACCCTAAATTATCCAAGGCCACCCTGCAGTGGCTCTCAAATTGAGAGGAAGCACCCTTGGAGGGGACAAAGAGCCAGGCAAACAGACAAATAATTTTAATACCACAATTTTATCAGACATCTCTGACCAAAGCTACTTACACCGGGGACATTCAACCTTCAAAAAACCAAGTGCTACAGAAAACAGTTTGAAGTAGATCAACGACAAGTCAAAGCGTTGATTGATTGGTCCAACTAAAGCGGAAAAATAGAAAACACTATGTCAAAAACGAGACACACCGTGATGAGGAAAACCATACTGGAGACCATAGTTTGTTCTAAGCAACAAATTCCAAGCGCTGACTTCTTGACTTAGTGAGTCAGGCATGCCAAAAGCTGTTAGTCTTTAAGGAAAGTATATGTCCAGTAATTATCTCATATGATGCTGCGTGTTCTCAGGCATACAGAAAATAATGATCGTGTGCCGCAAAGTGCTTGAAAAATTGCAAGGGTGAAACTGCTCCCTCTGATAGGTTTAGGCATTTCAGACATCCTTTTCCAAAGAGATTTGGTCAGAGCTTTCCCTCCACTTAAACACAGAAACACTGAGGATCAATTTGTGGGATTAGTGGACACTGCTGAGATAAAGTTTGTGCTGAAGAGGCCCACATGACTATCGTCCCCCCAGTGTCCTGCTAAAGTCCTCTTAGCTTCATTCCTGGCCACAGACTAAGCCCATCCAAACCCCAAATGCAATCACAACCCCAGCTCAGTCCGGCCTCTCAGAATCATCATCTCCAACAACACCAGCCTAAATTGCAGCTCTGTCCCCGATCTCCAGCCCTCCCTGCCTCGTCTCCTCCCAGAACTTTATTTAATGAGTGAAGTTTTGTGGTGGGTGTTCGGGGGTCTCACGCCAGGACTGCAGAAACAGAGGAGGAGCTTTCATAAACCATGGGCGAACAAATGGGATTTAACACACAAGAGGCTCTGATGGCCTATTAATTCTGCTTTGGCTGGCATCCAGAATGAGCCCAGCCTCTCTCCTAATTGGAGAGAGGCTAATTTCTATCAGAGGTATCAGGAGACTTTTTTTTCTCTGTGCAGGATGCATCCACATAACTTTAATGGATTCATTCAAGGGCTACGGCACGCAGACATTGATTAGATTGCCTCTGAGGCCCTGCTGCTGGTCGCTTGACATAGGCAGCAAATGAAATGTGACCTCTGGTAAAAGGCCTGAACCAGCCAGCCCCAGTCTAATCCATTAGCTCAAAACCTTTCCCAATCCCATTTAATTAATGAAGTGATTTGAAAATGGGCGAACATTTACCAATCCCTGGAACTGGAAAATAGTGGGCATGTAAAGTAAGTGAAACAACAAGAGCAACAAGAGCAGCCACAGCCTCATTCATAAGAGAGAGAGAGAGAGAGAGAGAGAGAGAGAGAAAAAACCCTATACAAAGTAAAAGCACAGGAGTTGGATTGCAGAGTAATTGTTTGCAATGAGATGGAATATTATTCCATCCCTGAGACAAGATGATCCAACCACAAAACACATACAGATGTGAGGTAATGAGCTGGGTTAAGGAAAATTGCCTTTCTTTGGCTGGATTGCTTAAATATTTGTCAGCAAGAGAAAAAGTCAATTTATTCAAATTCATCAAAGCCAAACAGTGACAGCAGGGGAGGGAGGGAGTTAATCAGTGAAATGTAAAACAGAGGAGAGGAAAATGTTTACCACTTTTGTCTGTAGAAAGAATTTTACCAGTATGTTCATCTCGGCTGTTGCAGCTGCGATCCGCACAGATCAGCACCACTTCAGATCTGCTGTCTGGAATTCACATCTCGTACAATCATTCCCCCTTTAACAAGGATTCACACGTATGTGCATGTATGTCCTCTTAATTCAGACACTTGGGAAAGGAGCTGTAGCACATTATTTCTCCTCAATGTCAAAAGAAAGACAAGCACCAGATCTCTGTCGGTGCATATGTCACATTACTTATTTTTCTAATGGAATTCATTTATTTATCTTCAATTAATAATTTATGATGCAACACACAGTGGTATGCAAATGAACAATTTAAATTTAATGAGTTTTTAATGACCAAACAAATAATTAGTCGAGCCCGGTGTGGTGTGCATGTAATTTGAGAAGGAATAAATTTGAGAGCTTTGTTCAATGTTTGAGTACAGACAGGCTAATTTACTTATAGAGCAGCTTATGCAGCAAAAGAACTGAGTGGCACATACAAACGCATCGGCAAGTCATTACCTCAAGGTCATTAGGAAGTCTCCGAAAGGCCAGTTGTGGACATGTAATGCTTAAGAAATAATGCGAGTCATTTTATTCCACCAAATCATAGCAAATAGCAAAATAGAAGCACATGCTCTGAATATAACTCACATGCTGACAAAGGAAAAATCCACTATGGGTATCCTAAATATTCTAACTATTCCCATTGGCGTGGGAGAAAAAGGCAGAGGGCTACAAGCCACTGGAGCCAAATGGCATTTGATAATGGCTTTTTTCAGCAAACCCAAAAGACATTGTTAAGATTTACATTTTCAAATATATGCTGACCTTTTTTCCCTCCTCTCCTCTGTTCACTTGTCATCAGCACTGTAATTGAATCAATATATTTCCTGATCAGCCCAGAGATTGAATAAGGTCACAGGAAGCCATGTGTGGACATTAAAAATCATTATTCTACTCAAATTGAGCAGAGATGGCATAGACCATTCAGGGTTCAAAATGAAATTATATTAGAGTCTATTACACTTTTACAATTATAGAGACGTTCCAATATTACAACGGGAAATGAAGTCATAATAAAAAGCCCAGGGGTGTATTACAAAGAAATGACCCAACTATTTTTTTTTTTCACTTTCACACTGTTACTGAATTGATGAAGAGAACTTGGTGACATTACATTTACTGATAAGTGACCTTATTCATGAAAAATAGAGGAGTCTGTTTCAGTTGCTCCATTTTCTTACTTCAAGTTTGCTGTGGAGCTGTTTTCCACCTGCGAGACCTCGACTCAGTAACAGTGTGCACATTTACATTTCCTCACAGACACTTCTCAGGACAAGTGGTACTAATGTAGCTACGAAAGCACTTACTGCTTTAATTGCCTTTAAGCATACATTTATTTTAATTATTCATTTATTTTTTGAGATATGGGATTTTGCTTTATGCACATGTCTAAGCAGCAAAAAAAGGGGCTAATTAAATAGCCCAATTGAGTTGTGCAATTGGAAGACAAAGTTTCAATCCTGTTAATCCAATACTCCAGAAAAAAAAGTGGAAAATTAAATTAAACCACACTATTAGCTGAGAGTTTTCTGTTCTAAACTCTTGTAAATTATGTCTCACTATCAAATTAGATAAAACTCCATTTTTAATTGGCTTACTCATTGAAATGAATAACACTTATCAGCGATCAACTTATCAACACCCGTGAAATAAGAATGAGCAGGGCAGAAAAAAAAAAACGCTCCCTCTAGCTTTACAGTCGTTCAATGGTCCAGTTTTTCTATATTTTACATATTTAAAGATCAAGCTTAGTGTTTGTCAAATTAGACACTCATATGATTTCACACAATTAAAGTGGTGACCTGTGATTTGTCTGTGCTGTCACGTCCATCTGTTAAGGCAGAGAAAGAGGTTCATTTCTTCAGTTGTTATACTTCTGTTTCACTTAGGACACAGCCCCTCTGGTAAATTAGGCGTGATGGTCACAATGTCTGCAGAGCTCTAACAGTGTGCTCCTTAAAGCCTGTCAAATGACAGCGAGCGGGGAAACCCGGTCGCCTGGAAACGACGCTGGCTCCCACAGCCATCATCATCATCACTGGATGTAAATAGCCTTTCATCTCAGGTGGAACAGAGCCATTGAGCGAGCACACCTACGTTGCCCTGTTTAAACTCTGCATACAGAGGGATGAACTATAATGAAAGGGCCATTTACACCACCTATTCCACCTCCACCTCTCCAGATTTTTTGAATATAAAACCTCCGAGTGGAACGTTTATGAAACACATAATGACAATCTAAATCAGTGGGCGGCTACAAGAATTCCTCTGCAAGGATTAGTGGGCTTGATGTAGTTCAACACGTGAAGGCATACTTGTCGCCTTATTACTGTAAGAGCTTCAGAAATCTTCCCTGAAGGAGCGAGTGAGGGAGGGGGAACACTCAACTATGCCACATATCTCTGGCAGCAAATTAGGGACTGTGCTATCTATTCAGTATGGAAAAAAGAGGCTGCGAGATACTTGGCATGTCACATTTCTCAGGTAGAGGAAAATAACTCTGTGGTGGATTTTTACTTTAATGATATGCCCGGAACATTACTGCCTCAACACAGCCAAGCAACTTTGCAGACGAGGAGTGATATGACTGTGTACACTGGTATGTTTGAGACAGACAGCACTCTTCATTAGAGGTTTCTGGGGTTTTACAAGTGTCTCTATCAGTAGCCAAACAAAAGGTATCACAAGATCAAAGTAAGTTACCCGGGTCATGTAGACTACTAGAGTCCTTTGTGTAAATAAGTCATAAAAACAAAGGAAACTACACTGGTGCAGAAACTAAAGGACTATAGGACTGTACACCTGCAGATGTTAATATTGTTTGTGAAACTATTTGCACACTTCATATTTGGGATGAAATTTGGTTGCTCATCTATATGTTGGACCCCCATGCTCTGTCTATATTGTTCGGCTGAGACCTCTAGACAACTGGAGCAAAGAAGGAAGTCAGCTAAGCAGGATAAAAAGCATGAAAATCAGCATATGGAGGAGGTCTGAGTGGATGGATGGGTCAAACATAGACAGAAATTTCACTCAGGAAACAGCTGTTTGAGTGTAGTGTGATACCGAAAGTCAGTACTGACTTATTTAACTTACTTAACTTATGAGATGCATTCAAATGCTTCAGAGACTGTTTCTGTTGTGCATGAGCAGAGTGTTGCACTGTCATCACTGTAATGCACTTGCAGCAGGGGCAAGCAAAAACTTTTGAGAGTGATCATTCCAAGGTACATTGCTCAATCATCATTAGCGCTCGAGTTACTAGCTTGTTTTTTTTCACCACTGGGACGTGCATTTTTGTGATTTCACCATGGACCTGAAACTCGGTTCTGCTGACCCAGAGTCCGAATTTCTTGTTGGGGAATAGAAAGTTATTGCTCTTCTTCTGTATTTGAGACTGCTGTCTGTTCTCTGGGTTGCAGCTGGAGACACAACTCTCATCACTGGTGATGATCCCTGACATGGAGTTCAGGTAACTCAGGCCTGTTGACAGAGAGCCTCACTGAGTCCGACATTGTGCTGCTTCTGCTCACGGAAGTTACTGCTTGGACCTTCTACATGCAGTCCAGTGCAGCACTCTTGCATAACACAAACGGTCTTGGAAGTTCTAATATTTTTTTTTAATAATGTACAGGTCTTATATCATTTGATGATTAGGATTCATGGTTTCCTCCCTGGTTGCCATACGCTCTTCTACCTCTATACAGTACAAAGTCCTAATTTGACCTCTTACACTGTAATCAGTGCTAAAATGTCAAGATGGCAAATTATGATTCAGTCTCTGTCACCGAATATATCTGAATATTGATGAAGCTTGTTACATACTTGACAGTCATCAATGTGCACAAAGATTAGGATGAAATAAATAATGAAAAATAAATGTATGGAGCACTTCATTAAAGGCAATAGGCGATTTGTGTTGATAAAAAAAAATATGATGATTATGCCTCTAGGACTACTGAATGGGCAGTTTAACAAGCACACAAACACACATGCAATCTCTAGTTCACACGAGGTGCCCTGGCCGTCGTGCTCTGCAGTCTGATCGTCTCCTTCCTCAGCCAAACTGGCTGGCTCGCTCCATCACCCTGGACTGTTGGAGGCCCGATGGTGATGAATGTCTTTTCCTTTTTGTGAAGTCCCTTGTACTGCTACAGCATGCCAGGCGGAATGAAAAGCAGATTATAGAGGCAGGAAACCGACACAGAGAGGATGTTTGGCTGTTGGCTATTGAGTTATCAGCCCTTTTCACACCTAATGAAACAACTTTCAGCACTGCGGCTTATTAAATATCCCCCAGTCACTGGGCAGAGCTGCAGAGTTGCCAGGCCCGGAGAAGGCTACATTAGATTTTAATTAAAAACAAACAAATTACCCAGAGCTCCATGCATCCAGGAAATTTAACTCAATCCAAATAGGACCCAACTTTTAAATGTAGAATGATGGATGAGGTCTAAAGATACACTCCTGAAAAACACCTGAATGTTTATTAATGCTGTGGGTAGATTTAATATGTACAAAGACTTTTATAGATTTAAAAATATGCAAACGACATATGATAATATTTCAAGGGAACTGGGTCCAAACATCAACAAATACACCTTGTGAGCCCTGGCAACAGGAAACCATCACTGGACGATTCATTATTTGATAATCAATCTAATTTTTTCCTTTACTGTGTACACTTATCCTCAACACATCCTCGTTGAATCTTAAAATCAGAGTCAAAAAAGATTAATAATAATTTCCTTCTCCATTGTTTTGTCAGAATTTAAATGGATTTTATCTTAAAAGGCTAAAAAGCTAAAAATGTTCTTTCAGGTGTAAAATCATTAATGATGAAGATGTCATATCACAGCTTTTTTTCCCCTCTAGAGATCCAGACCTTTAAAGTAGAAATTTAATCAGCCCTGTCTGTGTTTATAATGATGTTTGAAAAAGAAAAAGAAAAAAATGTTTCATTGCTCCATCACTTGCTTCAGCAGTTTCTCACTGTGCAAGTCAAGTTGTAGCAATGCTTTGATTTTCTTTCTTCCAGAGCCTCACCAAAGCGACACACACATCAGGTTTTAAGGGTGCCATCTCTTCTCCCACCATGCCGGCGTTCGTTTTAGCAGCGGACACCGAACATATCTTCCCATGTGAGAAAGATTCAGCTCATTACTAAAATATAGATATGAAGTATTGTATGAACAAGTGCATTAACATTTTTTCTTGGACAAATGAAGACAGAGTGGAAGTGAAGAATTGGCTGAGGTGCTGAAGGGCATCTGTCCCAGGCAGCTAAACCAATGTGGACTACCTCTTCTTCTCCGGGCCTTTCCCCCCCAACGTTGCTCCCCTTTCTCCCTGAGGATTTCTGCTGTCCTCCAACTGCACACGTAGCAGGCTTGTTCGTTTCATTTGGATTTGACCCCTGCTTACCTTACTTCCGAGTGGGCTTCATTAAATGTCTTTCTGGCTCTTTCAGGGCCTTCTCTCCCCCTCTCTCTCTCTCTCTCTTTCTCAAAGACACTCACTAAGTGGGAGAATTGTAACAAAAGGAAAAGCCTCCAATGTGCAATTCTCAGTGGAGAGGGTGACCCCAACTTTAAGGAGAAAAAGAACCTGAGGATAATAGCAAATGAAGCCAAGGGCTGCGTTAATGGGCATACATAGCACACAAAGTTCCTGGTGCAGCTTTAACTGACAGACATGTATATTAACACTCAGCACTTTTTTTTTTTTATCAAAGTGGAAGAAATATGAATATTCATCCTCATTTATATTTCAAGGCATTTCCATTCCTGCGGGAACCTCAGTGGGTTTTGACAAATTTCCATCCCCATTACGGAAATGACAGTTCTCACTCTCGGGCCCTGACAGAGGTCTGCCCAATGCACAGGAGGTCTTACGAGGAGGGAGCCTGCGCCCGTTCCCAGCTGTCCACAAACACTCATTAACAGAGGAAAATATCCAACGGAATCTCTGTGAGAATTTTTAATCACACAAAGGTCCTGCTAATTAGGCAGCTGATGGGGCATGGAGAGCACAAGGACGAATTCTTTAAACAAAGGACTAGAAACTTTAGGAGCCTTAATTACTCGGGCAAAGAGTTCATTCCAGAATGGCAGAGCACATCATTCCACTAATGAGACCAAGTGGCAGCACATATTAGTGAGAAATAATGTGGAAAGTTCAATTACATTGTGCTTTTGGAGCCTTTTCCCTCTTTCCCTCCCTGCTACTTATGCACACACATAAGACAAAGCCTGGGCCAGCGCAGGAAGGAGGCAGGGGCGGAGGACACGTAATCACTGGCACCAGCACTCCGTTCTTCACGTGTATCTTGGCAGGCTTGATCATCTTAATTGCCCATTAGAATGTTCTCCTGTTTGAAAATGAATATCATTATGGCGCCCAGTTTCTGGCCTTTGCTGGAGAAAGACTTGCTGCAATTTCACCATTCAATAGCGCATGTGTCTTGAATTCCAAACAGACAATTGACTATCAATTGGCAGTAACCAGACCCTTAGAAATGCTATGAATTAAGGGCAGAGGCGAAGTTAATTATTAGGGGGTATGATTAACTTTTTTTTCTCTTTGCTACATAGAAAAATATTCTTTAAGAACTTGTTAAAGAACATGCGTCTTGTTGCAAATTCTCTTGAGAATTCAGGCCGGTTGCAGCATACAGACTGTGTCTTTAGGGAAAGGAGATAATAACAAGATAAAAAATCCTTCTCTAGTGCTTTTGCTGACTTAATGTGCTGCCTGTCATTACAGGCCCACTTATGCCAATATTTAGACAGCACTATCTTTTGGTGAAACGTGCAAACCATCCTGCTTTCATGGATTTGGTTCCATTACAGAGGCGTTACTGGAGAAAATGACACCAAAGTTTTCAAGTCTTTAGATGACGTTATTATCACCATTCTCCAGTAAGGGTGTGGAAACAAAGTTATACCCACTTGTATTTAGCTAATAACATTAGCCACAATCTTTAACTTTGTTTCACACAGAGCATGGGTAAATAATTGTGAATGACAATCAAATAATGTGCTACTGAAAGTGTAATATATGCGTATTCTCACCTGCGTAGAAGATTGTATTAAAAATCCTAATGCCCACATCAGGAGGTGCCTAGATACCAATTACAGCAAGCAGAAAGTAAATTTCCCGTGAAATAAAACAGCTAATGGGAAATGGAGGGCGGCAGGCAGCATTCCTTATTGCCTGCTAAGCTGGAACAAGAAAAAGAGGCAGGCAGAGCTGAGCGTCCACGACTGGCCACACTGGAGCCAAATACATCAGCTGAAAAAGGGCCAGCTGAATATGTTTGTGCTCAGGATGATGTCACTTCCTCACATATACTGCATGTCAACATCCAAGCGATCTAAGGATATTTTTTTTTCTGTGCCCATTACTGACTCTCTCCTGAATTGTAAAAGACTATATTATGCAATACATTATATGTACTGTATATATTTTTTAATCATTTATATACATTTTGAACCTTTGAAATGAATTTATATGTGTTTTTTTTTTTTACTCTTTTTCCCCAGTGACTTTGAGAGAGAATACACTCTTGTGACACAGACAGAGATGGCAAACCAAAAGGTCATGGGCCAATCTCAGGGTCATGATGTTGTGATTATGACACACACACACACACACACACACACACAAACTGGGCAACAGGGAGCAGCACCATCATAATAATTGTCATTCTCTGAACAAACTAACACCAAGTCCACTCGTCCTAAATAAAAGAAAGAATCTTTTTTAAAAAAAGAAAAAAATGATGTGCAATGAAAAGATGATTTATTCATTGAACTTTCAAAATGTTTGGAGAGATTTAGAGACAGATTAAAAAGGGTAGGCTGTGCGATCGAAGGCCGTTCCGACACATAAGGAAAACAAATACAACTCACATACAAAAAGACAAGTGGGTGCATCAGAAGTCATGAGAAATCTTGACTTTGAGCCCTGAGTATGGCTCCTGCTCTGTGAGACAGCATACAACTGTTTTCACTGGCTGCACTTCTCATAAATTGACTTTGACATGAAAAATTGGTGCCCTTTAAAACATGAACCATGAATCACAGTCCTGCGTTATAACCAATTTTCTTCTTTTGCTGAAAGCTATTATCTGTTTGTGCCTACTATTCCAGGGTAGCTGAGTGGGTTAAATGCACATGAGCTGCTTTTTCTACAGAGCCCCATTATAAAAGAAATTTAGAAATCAAGAGTGTGTTGACTGCATCTTGCCCTCCTTACTGTCTGCAGACAGCCAAACCCAGAGAGAATAGTCTGACCAGTGAAGACCCACCAGTGAGGGAACCTATTGATTTTTTTTTCTCCCCATGTTCTCTCTGCCAGAGTTGTTTGTTTCTTTTTGCTCATTGCCCCTGTTTTATTTACAGGCAGTGGGATCAATAAAGACACTTCCTCACTCGCTTGTTTCCAGCTTTATGAAAACACATCTTTCAGGTTCTTAAGCACACTGGCAGATCTACATCATTTCTCCAGTGGTTCAAATAATTTGAGTTCAAATGATTGACAAGTGTAATTGTGCAAGAAGTTGGCTGTATAGAATGCGATGAAATGCAACAGCGCTGAAGTGAACTCTAAATATGTATATTTGTTGAGCACTCTTCTGAGCTGTCATGGAGTTGGAAAAATATCTCTTGAATATCGACCTTTGCAGCCGTCAGTTCTGAGGAGAAACTTGAATAACATACCATGAAGACTTTCCTCAGTTCAACAAGAAAGCAGGTTTTATAAGATTTTCTTTAAAATTGTATGTACTTGTTCAGGTGACCTGATCAATATTCTGGCTGTTTCAAAAAATCCTCAGCTAATCTAATTGCAACATAAAAGCAGGGAAACCTTTGAACTTGGGCCCTGTTGTAGCATATTTTAATGTGTAAATGACAGGCACTTACTGTATCAAAAGTTTTGAAATTTTTCCAGTTGATCAGAACTTGTTGGAGTTGTAACACGGCTGCAATGTAATTTGTTGGTGCAGATGAGACTGTGTTTAATGCATGGACCCCCTCCTGAGCCAACAGCTAAACAAAAGAGCAATTATCATAAAGGAATGCTTTAAAAGATGGATAAGAGCGTTAGGTTGGGGCAGATGGATGGGTTAACAAAAGCCTCTGATACTGCCTAAAATTCTGGATTGGATATGGGTGAGCACATCAGTCTGTGCAACGATCCGTTGCTACTTAATGTATTTATAAGAAACAGAATGCTTCTGCTCTCCAGCAGCATTTTGTATACCAGTATTTGACTTTTTTTTACAGCACAAATAGCCAATATCTATAAATGGCAAACAGCATATGTAACCTCAAGCACATCCATATTACAAACTTTATACAGGGTTAGTAGCATACAGCTGTATACACAAAACAAAACAAAACAAAATATAACAAAACCAAACAAAACAGGAATACTCACCCACATGGATATCACACCTGCATGCACATGTTCTAATCTATTTTATGGCACAAAAAATAGATATAATTCAAAAAGTATTTTCTCACTTATTTGTAAAAAATAGGAGCAAAATTACTGGCTGTATAAAACCAAACAAAGGTATTATATTACCCATGTTAAATATAGATTTTACATTTTATTACTTTCTGTATAGTGTTTTTTAAAATGTCTCTCTTTTGCATGCAGTTTATAAGAGTTAGCTACAAGTTCAACAACAACCGCTAACTGTCTTAAGTCTCTAAAGCAGGAAGGAGAAATGGTTTTTGCATTTTATAGACTGGCCCTTCTCTCCCTTCTCCTGTTGACAGGCAGGCTGTTCCTGCCCTGATGCGCAACGCTTTCACACTCATTTTGGTGCAGAGGGTGCTACACATTGAATTAAAAGAGTTCTGATTGATAAGGTAGTTGAAGGCAAATCTGCTCCCACTAATTGTCTTTCAAATGCCCTCATTAATCAAAGCAGAGCCGGCCCCGGTGACGGGCGGTCCTGTCAGCCGCTCTGCTACAGGCTCTCCTCCGGCCACTCACCTCCCAGCATGATGCCTGCTTCCCCTCTGTCAGGCGCCGCTGTCCGAGGAATACAGGAGCACAGGCCATCCGTCCGTCCGCTGCACACCTGCCTTCTGCCAGACAGGATCTGACCGCCCCCTGCCACTAGGACGGCCCCAGAGACCAATTTAGCAGCCACTTAATGATTCATGACTTCAAGTGGTGGAAATGAGGGCAGCATATGATAACAGGAATAAACACATTTAATTAGCTCCTCATATACATTATTTATTTATTTACCTGCACTCTGATTAATTTATATATTTTGTGTTTATGTTGCTGGGATTTTTGGTATTCACAGCATCTGGCAGAGAGCCTTTGTTGTGTAGTTGAGAGCGTGTCTTCACCCACACCTGTCTTTTGGGAGGGGGTTAGCGCTGTACCTCCCCCTAATCTGGGGACCTTTTGCTAGGGTGCGGCGGGGTGGGGTACCAGCAGGGATTTGGCAAGCCCCCCACAATGAAATGAAACGAAATGGCGGGGAATATTAGACTTTAAAATATACAGTTCCCTGTGCTCTAAGTAGCCTTGTTTGTGAATTTCCTGACAGGTAGTTACTCCCCCAGTTTTCTTTGAGCATAGGGCATACATTTTCATGGAGGCACTAATCAAAGCTGTACTGTGGCAAACAGCACAGCCACAGTAGGCCCAATCAAAGCCGTGTACCTGGCTCTCTTCCATAAGGCTCCGGGAATGCTGATGACAACTCTTACCCTAGCATCTGCCATCGCATCCATCACAGGTTGACTTCCTTCACACTCACTCTCCACATCTTTCTCTCTCATAGACATATGAGCACAGACTGCACTATGAGCTCTCACTCAGCAGCATGAACTTAATGTTTCTAGGAGTTGAGTTAACAGAGAGGAAAAAGTTGCATCTTGTGGTTAAAGCACTAAATTAGACTGGCAAAGAACAATCATTAGGAAATATTAGAGATAAGTGTCATTTTTTTGATGCTAAATGTTCGATAATTGTCATTTTCATGGTTGAGATTGTCCCCCTCTTATACTGATTACAGAGGATAAAGGGAGGAGGAGGTGCATGAAACCAAAGAGAGAAAACGCTTTAGACTCTGTCACTGATATCTTATCCTCTTAATTAGCTGTTGTTGAAGAAATAAACTATAATTGTGTGCATGGCAGCAAATTAAAACGTCTGGTGTAAAACAAGCTCAGAAACACAATGTGGGAGTGACCTCTGGTATTGTCCTTCTGAGGCTCCCTCTCTTTGTGCCTTTTGTGAGGGGAGATCAGTGTTAGCAGTCGGAGTGCCATGATGACAGGAAGTTGAGGAGGTGAGAGAAAGGCCTACGTCCAAAGCGGCAGACGCAGAGATTCCCACTGAGAGAGATTCTCCTCTTCTTCTCTTTTGCGTCTCTTCTCCTCTAATCCCCGGCCGCTGAAGACCTCCAGACGCCCTCCTCTCATAATGACACGGCTATCAAACCCAATTGCTGTGGCTCAGACCCAAGGCAGTGCATTAAACCCCTTAGTGTCTGATTGCTTCTCCAGAGTCAAGTGGTTGTGTCCTCCCTGTCATTCCCCCGGCCACCGCCATCGCCGCTCCGTCTGCCTGAAGCTGCTGAGACAAGAGGGCCCTCACGCAGGCCTGGTTAACCCACTCACCCTATTCACACTGACCTCAAACATGTGGTGAGGAAAGAGCCTGCACAAAAAGATACGGGAGTGCTGAGTCCACGACAGACTGTCAAGATTGTTTTTAGGCAAAATAAATTAAATATGAGAGACTTTTTGGGCTTGTCAAAATGACCTGTATGATGACAGAATTCCCTTTAAATTTATTATAAGCTTTTCAACAGCAGATGAAGGTCACATCATATTGTCTCATTTCAAAAAATGCAACAGCAAAGTAAATAACACAATGTAGTTATTCACTTTGTTCTGTTGTGTCCACAGATGCTCAAAGAAAATGGAAAAACTATAATGTATTAGATTTGAAAAAGTACTGAGATTCACAAACTGCATTGGTATTAATTACTTCCTCTCATTTTTTAAAAAGCATTCTCATATCATTACTGTGTTAGTCAGTAATATTAGTCACCTGAAATCTTGAAAAACATAAAAACAAAAACCAAAACAAAAACAAATAAAAACTTGTAAAGGACTTTTGCTTGAAGACTATTCTCTCAGGCAGTCATTTGAGGTTGGTATTTGACTTATTTTTATGACTTATTTTTATAAGAATAAAAGACAAAAATGGCCGTTCACAGCCTAACAAACTACTCAGAAGCTGGTGCAATGATGCTTAAAGCTCCTACTAATGAACGCAAGATTTAAGAGTTTAAAAAATAAGCTCTGACTATGTTATTTTTGTTAGCATTTCAATAGCATTTGGTGCACATCAATAGTGAATTGTAAAGCAACATCATGTGCTGCAAATATGGCTATAACATCAGCAGACCTGTTTAAAATGCCAAAATAATTTTTGACCAATAAAGACACATGACAGTAATGCAACTTAAAACAAACAGGAAGTCATTATGCACTTTTTAGCATGACTTCAGTAACAATAAATTAGTAATTTTTTCCATTAATGAGGCACAATAGTCCTTCTGGTAACAATTTGTTAGTGCATTGAAATTTCTTTTCAGGTTACAATTGACTTGTTTTAAGAATCCTAAAAGAGTCACTTTTGTCAAATTTACTGCTGCAATCTGACATAAATTTTCAGAATAGTCTTTAAATAACTTATTTTGTTTGAAACAGAGTAAAATCTTCTCACGTACTAATAAATGTTTTTACTTGGTTGAAAAGTAAGATTAATGAGACCCAATCATAGACGCAGATTATTTGATAACATGCAGTGATGGAGGTGCTGAGTACTCTATTACTTTAAAAAAGTCTAATAGACCAAAGTACACTTGAAATAAAATAATCAAAAGCTTAATGTAAAGCAATTAAGTGCAAAAGCAAAAGAGTGAAGATCAGTGGAGAAAAAGCAGATATATATATATATATATAACACTCAAAAGAGCTAAGCCTTCTTGACACAAAGAATCCTAACTTAGTTTGTCAGAGAAGGAATGACAGCCTGACTCTGAGCTGCGAGTCTTCACACGTCAAACTGTATTTCAGCAGAAAGATCATCATAAAAAGTAGAAATATGTTATCTTTTCGATGACATAAGTTCCAGAAAAGTGATTGACTGTATTGCTTAACAACATGCTCTGCATAATTAATTGCTTTGTGTTGGACTTGACATTGCAATCACACTTAAGCGAGGATGTCGTCACCACAGGCTGCTGTAGGCATGTTCCTCCGGTGCAAACGGCAAAGCATTGACCATGTTGCCTGCTCGCCCATGGTTGCACTGAAGGGAAAAATAATGGGAATGAAAGAGCAAATATCTGTAAGTATTTGTTTGTCAGTGTGTGTGTGCATGTTGCCGTACGTTTGTGTACACATGCATGAGCTGTGAATGTGTGCGTGTGTAAGATGGAGTGCAGTGTCGGAGTTTGGGCAGAAGGTGAATAACTACAGTGCTTACAGTGTAATCATGGTTCCTGTCAGCCCTGCTGCAGGAGAGGAGGGGGCGCCCAGCAGACTGAGCTCCTCGGTGATGAAGTACAGGCACCGAGGAGCGCTCTACACCTGGATATTTATTAACACAGGCCTGACAGTAATGAGGCCTGAACAGGTGGGCTGGGACACACATATCAGAGTGAGGAGCATCCGCCAGGAGGCAGTGGGGGAGATGGTGAAGAAGAGTGGGAGAAGTTCACCCTGCAGGAACGCAGCCCTACAGAGAGCCGAGGCTGTACACCCACTCGTACCTACATACACAGCTGACTGAAAACAACAACAAAAAACAACTACTAAATGTTTTTTGCTTCTCTGCTGCTCAAAAATGTGCTTGCAACACTTGTGAAAAAACACACATTAAACTGGTCAATTGGTAACTGCAAAGAAACACTTTTTGGCACTTTTTTGTGTTGGAAAACATTTGGATAATTGAAAAACAAACTCTGCAAATGAGACAGAATGTGGATACAGTGAAAGGTACAGAATAATTTGAAAGCCCACAGATCCTATTGCAAAGCGGTCCGTGAACATCAGGAGAAGTGCTTGTTTCACCCTTTATTTTGACAGGAGAACCACTGTTCCATTGTCATTATTTACACAAAACACATTATAATAGTTTTTAAAAAAAGATACTTCCAAACTACTTCCAAGCATATCTTTAAATGGTCTGAAGTTCAGATGAATTCTTGTTAAAAACTCAATAGTTTCAAACATTTTAAATGATATTAAAGGTTTATCATGCTGGGATTATTAGTTACTGTATGTAAACATAATTAAAATGGAGTTTGCAGGCAGACACTGAAATGTTTAAGTTGCAAGTATGTATATGCAAGTTTGCAGTATTGTATTAATATTCACAAAAATATACAAATTTCTCTAGCCCTTTATTTCAGATGATCAACTTATCATATTGATTTTGACCTGCTATTGTAACCAGAGAGAGACAGAAAAGGATTCAAAGCTCAAACTCAGAACTGCAGACCTGAAAGTTCATTTTTCAAAGTTATTTGCATCTGGTGATGGTTGGACTTCATGTGTGAGCTATTTGTATGTAAGCATAAGCTGTTACTGCAAGACTGTTACATTTGTTGTAATGGAAAAACGGATACTTTACTGACTAAGCTAACTGCTGGCACCCACCCGTCCAATAGAAAAAAGGTGTCGCTCCTCATCCTCATCCTCTTCTTCAGGGCTCACCAGCGGGTACAAGCCATCCCAAGATTGATTCTCATCTTGGATTGATCTTTGGCATTGATCTTGGAGTTTTGCCTCACTATATTTGTGTTTTTTCTCACCTCACCTGCGTGCTGTTATTGACTGCTTACTACACACCCACAGCGCCGAAAGGTTGCAGCCCAGAAAATGTCCCAAACACAGCAAAATAAGAAGAAAATAAGAAAACACAGGCAGAGGGCAGGACACCGCCACACGCTTCTTCGAGTGATGATTGAGTGGGATAACTTGTGTGCGAGTCAATACAGTATATTGTTCTTTTAAGGAAAATCCTGCATATAACTTCCAAGTTAAAGTTAAAATAGGTAGCAGTGCAGAGTGGACCTCAGGAAGAACAGTAGAGCTAAGACTGGGAGAGCTGAACAAATCACCAACAGCAAGGGACGTCTTCCAGACCTCATTAGAGTTAGGGAAGGAGCCATAGTTCAGTTAACGGTAAGGAAGTAGGGTAAGCACACAGGCTGGGCATGTAGTGATTACCGCTGGGTGATCTGCTGTGTTTGTGTGCCTGTATTTGCCTTGTGCTGCTGCCTTTCTGTACTTCGGTTGTCTTATTAAGACTCTGAGTGAGGCTAATCAGTGCTGTCATCTGACGCTGAACAGATGCACTGAACAAAGAAGAGGAGGAGACCACTGCAGGCCCAAGGTGCATCTGCGGGGGAGGAGAGAGCTGTGCTGCCTGAGCCAATGCTAGCTGATGGCACTCCCTGTCAAGTACCCCTCTCAGAGACTAATGGCTGGAGAAGAGGTAGAGGGTGACTACGTCCAACATCTCATGTCAAATCCACCTTAATAATTCGTCATTGCCAGCTGTGACTGACACAAACTGCAGGTGAGACGGCTCCTCGTGCCCACCCAAAATGGCACATGGGGAAATTCACTTAACTAACGTACTCGACTCTGGATCCAGTCTGCCGCACTGTGAGTAATCTGAATTTCTTGTGTGTGAATAAAGAGTGAAACTTGTGCTTTACAGAAGGGGACATGATTTTGAAAATGATTAGGTGAAAGGGATGGATGACGGCACCACATGAACCCCCCCACCCCCCCCCCCCATTATTCTCTTGTTGTTATGTCTCTCTTTCACAATCAGTTCTCTTTTTTTATCCATCCTCCTGTCCGTGTGTCTCTCCATCCAGTGGCTTCACTCTCTGTGCTACTTATGTACACAGAATGAGGAACTCAACCAGGACTGCAGCCTTTAAAACCAGAGCGGTGACTATTAACTCATCTCTCCAGCCTTCCTGCTGAGTCTGCTAGGAGCTTGCGCTCATTTCCTATGCAGACTCTCCTAACAGATGACCTTGGTCTTATCAGGACAGGTCTAGATCTCGCTAAAACCTGCAAGGTATCATCTTATTGTTAAATATACAGTATGTGTTGGAAAGAGACAAGAAATATCATTGTTCATCTGTTAGTGTGTTCAAATTTAGACTCCATAAACCCAACTGCATTGTAGCATTAACGAGAAGTCGGTGATCTCTGCCATCTGAGCAGCTGCAACAATAGTTCCAGATAAGTTTAATTTCAAAATGTGTGATACGGTAGCTTTTGGTTAATCTACACAGATGTGTATCTCCCACGAAGGACCATAAGCTTCTTCTGTAAGTGCATGCTTTGGAAGAAAGTCCAATACAAGCGTAATTGGAAAGGCATGCACTCTTTATGGATTTAAATGAATCCCACACATGCCCTGTGTTACACATCAGTAGAAAAAAAAGGGGGGCTTTCTCTTGTGCAAATGTTTCCATTTTTAGTCCTCCAGTCAAACCAATCACATAAGCATACAATAGCACTTTATTAGCCTATCCACCGCACTGCTATGCAAGATCTCCAATCTGAAGAGAACAAGCAGTTCCCTTTAACTTTAACACCCAAGCATGATATAGGCTGTCTGGATTACTTTTGTTATTTTGGCTGTAAAAGTGTCATAAAACATGCT
>JAQMCX010000001.1:13442978-13461222 GCA_029814765.1 Acanthurus leucopareius | reverse complement strand
CGCGAAGCTACGGCAATTTGAATAGAGCATGCGCTGCGGTATCGGCGCCGATACCATCGTCGTTAAAGGGTTAAAGATCCTGTGTCTGGGGCTAATCTGGTAAACTCCCATAAATGCTCCTCAGCACCCCAGATGGAAGGAATTAGCAGCCCCAGACAGTGCTGAAAGGCCTTAAGCCTGTGATATACCTCTGAGATTAATTAGCTTCCAACTTTAGATATTATTATGGAATCTTAGGTTGCTACAGAAATTACCATGTCTTCAATTCCATTAGACAGTTGTGTGCCGTGGACCAGGCAGAGAGCCGAGGCGCTTAGTAAGGCTCTGTCTTCCATAATGCATGTTGGCCTCATCCGTACTCTGACAGCACTTAAGAATCCTACAGCCATTTGAGTGACAAAGATCTCATCTATTTTTCAGTTTTGACTCTCACTGTATGAAGGAGGATCTCATGTGCCATAGTTTATGTGTGTGTATGTGTGCACATAGTTATCTGTAAGTGTACAAAAGAGTGTGTTTTTTGTGTGCAGGGGCAATTAGAAGTATGTTGTTGGACAACAGTCTTGGATTTACTCACAAATCATCTCAACTCAGTGCAGGCTGGAGCGTCTCTCTCTGTGTGAGTCACAGTTTTAATGAGTTCTTTTCATGCAGTCCTGCGCTGCCTCGCTCGCCGGCGCTGCAGATTCACCATTTTGCTCTTACAAATCTCTGTGTTGGAGTAAATGTGTAGGATAAAGCCTCCAATTGAAGGAAGATGAACGATACATTCCAAGAGAGGAACTACACCTTTAAGAGGAAGAAAACAGACAATCTCCTGCCAGCAAGAAATCTGTATCAAATTGTTTTTGTGGAAATGACCCGAAGTGGGCAGCTCAGACCTCCATCTCTGTCCGTGTCAGAAAGCTTAGATTTTGAGTCTCCCAATCATCCCCTCTGCTCTCTCTGAAATGACTTTATTTGATTTTTTATTTAAACCACTCCAGTGCTCTATCACCAAAAAACATGCAGAATATACTATACTGCATTCTTGTAAGCTGAATGTGCAAAATACCAATGCATTTTTTTGTTGCATCATATAACAGCTGAACTTTAGATTTAAAGTTTTTGCATGCCAGCATCCATTAAACATCCTTTGACAGCTCTGCTCAGCATGATAAGTTTCACTCTTACAGGGGCGGGGCTAGATAATCCATTAATGTAGCATTAGACCAAACTTTAAAGCTCCCTCAGACAAGCCATCTCCAGTATTTGGCAACATCTGAGGTGGGCGGCTTCTTATTGCACATTAAGTGCTTTCGGACACAAGAGCAGAGCATGTGGTGAGTGATGCATTAGGAGACAGGCCGTCGGAGATATGTGCTCTCTCATGGAGGCCAATTGTATTGATTTTTATAGTCTTTTAATTTAAGGCACTCTCACTTAAGGCTGAGACAAATGTGAGAAAAGGCTGGCTGCATATTCAGCTGTTAATGCTACAATCATGTTCAATTAAAAATGCATGAGGCCGCAGATTTAAAGATAGGTCCTTTGAATCAGCGTGTGTTTGCTCGTCATTAAGCCATTAGGACTGGTAAAAAAAAAAAAAAAAAAAAGCACACTGCTCACTGTTAAAAATGCTTCTAGTGAATAGCAAAGCACAAAACAGGAGAGTCACAGATCGGTTTGTCAAAGCCCGTGAATGAGACAGAGCGCGGACAATTAATCCCTCAGAGGCTCTGACTGACAAACCAAGTAGATGCAGCTCATTGCTGAGTGTATGACCTTGCTGAACAGCCTTGAAAAAGCACAGGTGACCACTCCGCTGCTTGATAACTTTTCCCTGGCTGCATGTACTAAGTGAAATTGCTGTTTTTTTTCTTAAGCCACAGAGATGTTAGGCTGCGGGTTGACGGCATGCAGAGAAAAAAGAGGGAGGAGTGCAAGGTAACTCTGTCTGTTGAGCAGGCTGAGGCCACCTGGTGTCAAGCTCATTAACCTCGGCAAGGGAAATGTTACAATGAGACAGGAGATATGCATGGCATCAGGTCACATCCTGAAGTGCTGCTTCTTGTAAAACCTGAACCTTCACCGACTGACACAGCAGCATCGGCATTTCATATATTAAAGGCCTTTTTCTCTGAAGTGGTGGAATGGTGTTTGAGAGGAGAAATGGGAGTTATGTGTGATACTGTAAGTAGATTTAAATATTCAACCGCAAGGATGGCTCAGACAGGGACTGAGGTGATGGAGTATACATCATTATGCTGCTACCAGTCAGTATATCTTCATTTATAATGCTTCTCATACAGTCATCTACAATCCTGACCCGTTTAAACAAAGCCTTTGTCCCAGACAGACACAATCAGAGTGATGAGTAATCACATACACTATGTCTATCTTGCCTATTAATCTGGGCACCCAGCTGTGAGGGAGGCTTTGCTGCCCTATCTCCCTTGGTCCACACAGTAGCCCGTTGGTATTGCTGCCCATGTTTGGATTTCATCGAGAGCTCAGGATCGTTTCAATGCAACACAGATCAGAGCACGCTGGTGAATGGACTGTGGCTGTTTCTGTGAATATTTTGAATTTATTTTTGAGGATGACAGCACTTCTTGTAAATCTGGAATATGTGCAACTTAACTTTTTTAGTCCGACAAACAGTTTTATCCCATGCATGGTAATAGGGAGACTGGGAGGTAGATAAACTGATGCATGTTAAGAGCCGAGCAGCTTGAATTCATGTTAGCGGTGACACAGAGCAACTCCAACAGGAGAATAGGATAAATCTCAAATCTCTGTCTATTTCTATATGTTGTCCAACTAAAATTAATTCATTTTTTTTACTATAAATCAGTATACATTATCAGTGTACAGTATATATCGTTGGTGTTTGTTTTGACTTGTGTACTTTTTTGGACAAAATTATAACAATGAAATGGAAGAAAAATATAGCTCATGTTAGTGGTTTAATTGGGTTGGTAAAATATCAGTGTGTGAGGCGCTGAAATAGTTTGTAATATAACTTTTATGTCAACAGCCTCACAACATTGTTATTTTGGTGCTCAAACTGAGATTTCAGAACCAACCACAGTACTCTGCAACACCCTGACGCCGCATGTTAGTTTGGTTGGTGTAACTCTGTGGCATCATTAGAGTAACTAGGTGACAATTGTTGCAGGGCTATCTGAAGTTGTGCTTCCTTTGACAGTCTGGTAATTTACTTGAATAGGTGCACATAATCTACTATTGAGTGGTATTTTATTAACCATTATTCCCTTGACTGTAATTTTCTTCTTGTGCCCCTTTTGGCTTTACCTGATAGTACAGACAAAAGAGAGAGGAAAGAGGTTAGAGAGAAAGAACGACATGCAGTCAAACAGTGCGGGTTTGAATCGAACATGTGCTGCTGAATTAAGAATTCAGACATCCTACGTTAGGCACAGACTGCCAGATGAGCTATCAGGGCACCCAAACATTTTGTAATTTCATCCATTCAGCCAAGCCAAACCTTTTCAGGAGGGTTCACTGAACAATGGCCAGTAATGGTAGGGAGTGCCAAAATTTAAGCTCTGGTTTTTATGGTTCAGAAAAGGAGCACCACTTAATGTGATTCTTAATGTGAAACCAACTTTAAAAGCTGATGTGAAAAACATCTCGATTTAATAGTAGATTATAGAGGCATATTATGGATTTTCAAACCATTTTCTACAATTTGCATAGAAATAAAACAACTTATGGCTTTTAAAATAGCATGTAATGCATACACCAAAGTCCAGTTTTCTAACAAATGATACATCAATCCCTCACCAACAATCTAACCTCTATGGCAAGCAGAGCCACAGTAGGATAACCTGCTTTGTCATGATGTGAAAAATAAACATATGATCAACATCGGTTGTTGTTGCCTTAACCTAACTTTGGTTAGGTTAAGGCAACAACACAACTCACTAAGGTTTAGGAAAATCTTATGGTTTGGTACATCTCATTCACACACTTTACTTATGTTACATATGTAGTGTGAAATACATTATTCTTTGTACTATGTGGCCCCTGATTTTACTTTGTATGGTATTGAAATGCATCAACACTCCACAGAAATCAAAGAGACAGTTTAGTGTATCAAATGCACAAAAAATGTCCCTTTGGCGCATGAATTTGTATGCAGATTGAAGAGACTGAGCTGAAATATATATAATACTTGGTTGTGTGAACATTAGGCATATTATGCTTATTCATTTATGCTTATGAGCCTTGATATCAACTGTCTCCAATTACTGAAAAAAATAGAGCCAGCAAGTTTTAAAAAACAGATCCTATGAAAAGACGTAAGGTCTGTAACTCTGCAGGTAAATATTCCATGACATTTCATCCGCAGTGGTATTAAGGTGTGGTGCGACGCTGGCCATGCGGGTAGGGGGCTGCTTGAAGCATGAAATTCATTGTCAAATACTTTCTTCCAGTTTCCAGAAAAAAATGCAAGTGGGTGAAAATAACAGGAAATAAACCTATATGGCCATGAATAATGTGAGATTTACTGGCTTATTTAAAACACACTAAATTAAATGCTTCAGAATCTGACAAAAGGCATCTCTCATTTCATCATGATCACTTTGTCATGTTGAACCTCATCATGTCATTTCAGATGGCTCAATTCACAGAAAATATAGGTTATTAATTGAATATAACAGAAATCCTATTACTCCTCCGAATCTTAGTGTGAAATGCATAAATTGCAAATGGAGGCGGCACGTCGAACGTGCGACAGACCTGTTAATGAAGGGCTCTGATTAGCATTTGTTAAAACTGAGTGAAGTTCTTACATGCTAAAGGTCAGACTGCTGTTCTGACATTGGGAGATGAAAACGTTCTACTTTTTGGGGGGAATGTCATGATTTGAATTAAGATTGTCAGATTGGCTGTAAGCTCGTATCACAGTGCAGGCGTCTTGTTTGACCTTTTCAAGGAATTGTCATTTTCCGCCCCTGTGATGCCACCATGGCTCAGCGGGAGAGAGGCCCCTCTTCTCTCGCCATGTAATTTGCCCTGGGTGTTACCATTCACACTGCACTACTCCCAGCCACTCGCCCAAATGCCTATGTATCTACAGACCAGCAGGCTGCGACTCCAGAATAACGAGAATGTAGCTGCTCAGGTTCTACTCTACGCTCTGTGTAAAGCAGGAAAGGCCTCTGCTGTGTGCTGCTGTTGGCCTGAGCATCACACACTCACAGCCCTGCATGGCTCCAGTGCTGGAGCAACCACTGATCTAAAGCAAATATGATCGCAGCTAACGATATTAACTACACTTGCTACAACAACTGCACTCATGAGCGATCATGCGCTGAAGCCAGCTTGAAAGTTGTTGTGTACTTTGCAGTAAACTATTTTTTACTCACAATGATGTGTGTTCACAGCAGACAAAATGACATCAAACACAAGGGGAGATGTGTAAATAATGTGTTTTTTATATGAGCTAAGCTTGCATCATAACACTCAAATTTGTGTTAGAAGTAAAGAAAATATGAGGAATTTTCTCCAGAATGTGCCATAAAATTAGAAAATAGCAGGCAACACAAAACCATTCATATGATAAAAAAACCTTAGGATGCGTGGGAGTGAAAATGGGCTAAATTTGTTCAAAAAGAAAATTTTATAGTAGTGGCTGCAAATAATCACTGCTTCAACAGCATATGCTGGGGGTGAAGGCAGGGAGATGGGGCTAAGGTCTCCAGGGGCTGTGTCATCTTTAGACAGTTAAAGCAGTGATTATTCGTAACCCATATGTCTTTATAAGAGGGAGCCTATTATGCCAATAATAATTTGCAGCCTTTTTTTTTTTTCTTTTTTTTTACTAAACTGCTCCACCTAACGTACTGGGAAAGCAAAAAAATCCTCAGAGAGATGGGGGCCACACTGAATCTTTGACCTTCACCCAGGGGACCGCGGTGAAACTGTGAGTCTTTCACAACTGTGACATTACAGGGCACCTTGTGTGACTATATGAGACGCCGAGGAGTGTGAGAAAGTGCTGTCAGTACTTTATAACCTGGGATGAGAATGTGTTGATCCTGTATGTGAAGAAAAGACATGATGCTCCCCTAGAAAACTACTATTTATTATCACTTTAATCTCATGATGACAGTATCATTACATAAAAAACATTCATTATTCCTGTCTAACTATTGTTAGCATGAAAAACTGAATTTCAGAAGGAGAAATCTTGATGCAGAATCATCACCATGAAGAAACTTCCTTATTTACATGAGCAAAGACTTACACTGAAATACTCAGACCTGTTTACAGACTTAAAGGTCCACATATTTAGCCACTGTGACACGGCTCCTGATGTCTGCCTTCTGAGGTTTACACCTACAATGAAGATCATGCTGCATAGCAGCACTATAGCTGATGTGGCACTGCTGCCCTTTCACAGCTAATTGGTCGCTCTGTGCTCATCATCTGGTTATCAGCGGTGATTGGCTGATGGTAAGCTGCGACTGGTCATTCGAGTGTCACTAGCCTGTGTTCCTGTAATTAAAATCTGTCATCCAGAACCACATCCCTCGTCGCCACTAAACCCTTTCGTCAGATGGCAGAGCTCAGATAAACTGCCCTGCAGTTATTTCTCTGATGAAAGCATGGCACATTTATGCTGCAAAGTTTAGGAAACAGGAAGAAAATGCCTAAGATGTTCCATTAAAATTTTTTTAAGGTGGTCTTATTGTGCCAGGTAAATATGAAAAGAGTTTAAGTGCCACGTTAATAAACAGATATTCAACTTAAAAGCTCTCTGTATATGATTCACCTGTTTTAAAAGAAATACCGCTTATTCATGTACAGCAAGTAAATGGTTTCTGCCTTAAAACTCTAATTTCGAAACTTTTAACCGCTACTCAAAAGTGTTTTATCATTGATAGAGAAAGTAGAACTACTGCAGATAATGTAGTGGGAGAGAGGAGGAAGCAAGAGACACTTGATATTTTTAATGATGCTGAACATTTGTTCAGGGCTTTAACTACTGAAGGGCACTCCACTGTTGAGTTTCCACCATACTGGCCTTCAGAAACATAGACAACCGAAATCTTTGGAAATTAATTAGAGACAAATCCCTTCTTGCTGCTGAAGTGTGGCATTTAAGGCATTGTCCTTGGTGCTCGTATAACACCACCTTTCAGTGTCGAACCCTCTCCTTCCACCGGCTGGATAATGCAGCCTAATCCACATTAGCAATCACTCCAGTCCCTGTTGTGTGGTGGCAGTCCTTCCTAATTGCTTGGCATTATTAGGTACTTTACTTGTAAATTTGAAGAGGAGGAACATCATTCTACTGCATCCAAGCAGCAAATGATCCAATTTGCTTAATTTCCAAGAAACAGCAGCAGTCTGTTTTTCCCTCACTGCTCCCCCTATTGTTTGTTGAGGGGAATGATGGAGGCGCACATAACCAGCAGTCAGAGGAGGGTGTTTTTCGCTTGTTTTTAGACAATTATCATCTGAAAATAATTTCAGAGATGAGAGGAATCAAATGTATATCCATATGGACAAAAAGCAACTGTATATCCACAGACAGAAAGCAACGAACAGCAAGAATTTCATCAGATTTATTCTGTCTGCCTGAAATCAGTTTGTATTCAAATGAACTTGTGCCATTGTTAAAAATATCCAAAGGAGGCAGAGGAGTACCTTTGATCTAATATGACAACTATCCTTCAGCGCTGCAGAGCTGTTTACTAAATTAGAAAATGGCAATTTTTAAAAAAAATAAATGGAGCGATGTGATAGCTGGTGCATCGGCATCAAGGCATAAATGAGCCCCTTAGACTCATGCTGCTTATTTGCTACCGATGCAGAGTACCAGCGTTAAATCCCCACAATGTAAATATCTGAGTGACCTAATCTGAAACTCAGACACTGGCCTTAGGGGTGGGAGAAGGGAAACCAGCATTATAATCTGCAAAACCCACTCAGTCTTTATCTATTTTCTCTTTGTCGTCTTGGCACACTCAGACACAGCGGGGCTTTCTCTTTCTCTCTACCTCCGTGACGCTCTTTTTAAAGTTTTATACCCACTGTCTTGGCAACTGTTTCACTTTCACTCTTAAAGAGATTTACTTATGAGTTGTTGACTGCTGGTCTCCTTTTATTTCTCTGTCGGCATTAAAGGGCATATGCAGCCCAATCCAGCTCATCTCTCCCTCGGCTTGTCAGTCAGCCAGACGGCCAGCGTCCCTGGACTGCATGTGGAGGGAGGGAGGGAAGTCGACATGGCCCAAGGCATGCCAGTACACACCAACAGGGAACAAGGCAGACATGACAGCCTGATGACACTTGCTTTTGTGCATCATATCATTTTACCAATCATCTGCATTTCATTTATGTGGGACTAGGCACTCCGACGCAAAGTGTCAAGCCTGTTGGCCTAGTTAGGTTGAGAGTGAAGTTGGCTGGGTAAAGACTGAGCTGATGAAACCCTCCTGTCCGTGGCCCGCTGACAACGCTGGCACTCCAAATGAAAGTGGAAAGGCAGCCTTATTACAGTATGTTTCATGCAGCAAATGGGGAAACAAATGTGACTTGATATCCCAGCATGCCCTTTGTTGTTGTTGTTATTACTGCTGTTGTTATTGTCAATAATGGTGATGATAATGCCTGGTGTTTTGTTTCAGCGCTCCCTTTTGTTGTTCTACCCAAACAGGGTTTGTTGGCAGAAGAGCCGCTGCAGCTGCAAAGAAGCACATTTTTCACATTGAGGGCTATACTTTGTCATTGCAGTCCTCCCTTTTTTGAATTTAAATCTCCAGATGCAAACCCCGAGTTCATCTGTCTTTAACAATGCGGTAAACAAGGAAACAGTGGTCCGAGTGTAAATGCAGAACCTGAAGTAAAAAAAAATTTGGTCTGTCTCGAGATTTGACTTGTGTGATCTTTCATCTTTGCAGCACAAACAACCAAACAGTCTGAACATCTTGTGTGTGTTCAGAAATATCAGCCATTAGATACTGAACAGGATAGATCTCCTGACCTTGCATTATGTATATTTTTCCAAACTGGCAACGTTTTCCGTGAGGTTTTGTAGAATACATACAATCAGTTTGCCTGTATTGGTTGCGTCAATGAGAAAACAGCAATCTGTAGGCGGTCTTGATGAAACTTTGTCTCTGATGTGTCCTTCACATAAATCAATGTCTATTTGGACCCTTTAGATTGAAAGTATTTTCTGGTTTGCTTTTCGTTTTGTGCTCTTATACAAAAAACTGATTTAACTGACTTAAACTGTGTATATTTTAGGCTTATAAAAATATTGTTAAGTGTTGACACAGATGCATCTGTATTCTATTATAGATCAATATAAAATAAAATATGAATATAAAATCCTGTCCCGCTCTTTGTTGGCTCTACCCTCAGTTTTCCATCAAGGCAGGGACATTTGGAGACAAACATTAAAAGCTTGCCATGTAAAAACAGCAGCAGAACGCGGTTTTGAAAAAAAAAAAAACTAAATCCAGAAATGAATAAATAAATACAATAAAATGTGGGCACTGCTCTCATTTTGCAGCTTGGATGCAGCCTTGTCAAACAGCACTTAGAAGCGAGGGAGCTGGTCTTTGGGGTGGGTGGGGGGAGTTGAGATGTTTATTCTAATGGATGCCATAATGAACGCTTACGGAGTCAGGCCTTGGCTTCGATAGGGGGCTCTGTGCCAGCATGGTTTTAAAGGAGAGCAGTCGCTGCAGCAGCCCTGGGCGCTTGGCACGCCGAGTTCTCCACAATCTCCCGGCACACACAGAAATGGCAGCAAGGACCTGGAGATAACCACCCGTGAAATCTCACATCACATGCCTTTGATTACTTGTCCACTATTTACTGTTTTTAAACCCTGAACTTCAAACACAGTAAATAAAACACAATTCCTGTGACATCTCCCCCCTCATAGGGCCGTGTTTATTGAAGATTTATTTCTGCAAATTGTCCCCATGTTGTGTTGTCTCCCATTTCTCTTTGGAAACACAAAAAAAAATCAAAATCAAATGCTGGATTGTCACCAAATATTTAATTCTCCCACTGTTTAATGGAATCATTCGAAACATTTAACCGAGTTTTTTGACAACAAGAGCAGCTTTCTGTAGATTTCCATAAATGTGGATATTTTTTTCAAGATTAAATAGAGCCTATGGTGTGTGCAATTGGTTCATGCATGTGTTTCTGTGCTTGTGTGTGTGTATGTGTGTGCCTGCTGGGGGTGAAGACTGAAGCGCTTTATTAAAATGATGAGAGCAAGTTCAATTTGAATCATGCAGTGCCTGTCAGTGGCTTCTCGAATTGCAGGGCTGATGAAATTGCTCTTTCCGTTATTTAAAAGCAGTTGTAATCCATCTGAAAATACTGTGATATAATCCATTTAATTTCTTATTCCTTGCAGCAATAACACTGAGTAACAAAAACCTATCAAAGCAGTGTAGCCTGGTGATTTAGTAATTATCTTTATTTTACATTACTGCAATTCAGCCTGGATTAATTGGAGTCTTATCTGAGCAGAGCGGCAGGTCACTTACCTCAATACGCCACAATGTGTTTTTATCTTAATCATCAACCTCCACAAACTCAATTGTGACCCACTGTGCCAAGAAATGATTATTTTCTGATGCATAAAATCAGAAATATATACATACATGCATATTGAAAGCAACATTCATTTGAGCTTCTTCAACTGGTCCCTGCAAAATAAAACATAAAAGTGGGGGAAATAAATAGCAACAAAAAGCACACTGCTGGCTGCTGCAGTACTGCGGTGACCTTATCAGAGGAGGTTACTGGAGAAAAAACAATGTCCATGGGAGGAGCAGCAGGATGTATCACATGGTAAATGTCATGGAGTGATTCCTATTTGGGAGAACTCACCAAATATCCAGTATTGATCAGCTGTTTAAGTTGAGTTAATGTATGAGTGATGCTCAATGTATTCCCTAATGGGTAAGCTGCCTGTAGGCAGTGCACTGGTAATAAGACCTCAGACAGCCACATAACTCAGGCTGTCTCTAAGACCACTCTCTTTTTCCTCCACCTGGGCCATCTGACATCTGATATTAGCGAAATCACCAGCAATCTGGAACAAGGAAGTAGAGGAATGGAGGAGAAGAAGAAGCCTTATGAGGCCTATAATACTGTGGCGGGTGAGGGAAAGTACATATAGCTCTTTTTCTCCGTTAAGGCACCAACCTGCATTTATTTATATCATTGTCAACATGTAAATGGGACATATAACTAGATTAAACAGAATTACATTCCTTTACATCGGAACATTATAGAAGCAGACATTAGTGTCCATTCATGTTATTGTGATATGACCTATTGCAGTGACTTGAGGCAGTTCATTTTTGTTGATATTTTTCATTTTTTTGCTCAATAAAATCTTTTCACAAATCATCTCAACTGCTGATGAGAATCAACCAATTAAAAAAAAACATAAATGGCACTCTGGAGCAGCCAATAAAAACAAGATCATGTTCACTGTGCAGATTCTTGCATCACAAAGTTGCGTCCATTTGACGGCCCACGCTTACAGAAACTTGCCTACAACTGCTTTATCACTTAATGACGGTACAAGTGGCTACTTGAACTTAAAACCCATCAAAACTGAAACTAGGGATCACTAAAATAGTTGTCTGTGATGTAAAAAAACACAATTTGAAGTAAAACAATAAAAAAAAATCAAAATAAAGGTATGATCCTTTAATGTGTGTTTACGTGTGTGTTAGTGGTGTTAAGGACATCAACAGTAGTCCGTTCACTGCCCGCCTGCCTGCTGGTGGATAAAACACATAAAGGACTGTCCTCACTAAGATTAATTGATTCCTTCACATTTGGATTCAGTTCAGAGAACCAGAGAAATTGGTTGTTTTGACAGTGGCCTCACTCACTCACAGCCAAAACACGCACATTCACTGACACACACAGACAATACTTAGACATGTATGGTATGTGCAAGAACAGTTTTAAAAAACACCACCTTTAAAAACTCTACACCTTTTTTTTTCCTTTGGCTGTTTTGGTACCTTGGCATTAGTGTTAGAAGAGTTAAACACTATCAATGTTATGATTATAAGAAATCACTAGGGACTTAAATCCGAAAGCGCATCTTTTTAGCACCTTTTTAAAAAACAACTTTTAAAACATCACTCGAGCTCTTTAAATCACTTACACTGTGCTAACAGCAGCAACGTCTTCTTGGAAAACATCTTCCCCGTCACAAGAAATAAAAACATCACAGGCAGCAGGTAGAAAAATCATTATTTTTGATTTGAATTTACCTTGCCTGTAGGTATGAGTGTATTGATGCTGTAGCAGAAAATACACAACAGGCCAAAATAGAAACATGTAAACCCTTGGCTGTGATGGGACTTCATGATGGCATTTTCATGTATTTTGATCATACCCTCTGCACTCCCGGAAAGCCTCTCACATGTTCTGCGGCATAAGTGCTCATGTCTAATACCCTCGGAGGATGTTTTGGTCTGTCTCTATGAGTCTAATTTACGGATATCTGCATGAATTGGGAGGGCCTGGGGCCAACCATCTCATGTCTTTTTAAGGGAGGGGGGTGGGTTGTTGCGTTAGTAGGCCCTTTCGGGACAGGAGCAGCATTTCAGATAAGATCGGCGGTGGGAAGTGGTGAGCCGGGCCGTTTGTTCTCGTTGGCCATCTCTCATGTTGCACCACTGATTGGGAGGAAAGCTAAAATTGCTTTCACCGGGGCTCACTCCAGCAGTAGGCAATGATAACTAACAATGCCCCCGGGACCTAGTTAAAGCTGCATCACACGCGCTGGAAAACCACTTTAATGTGGCAGCATTAGGAAGCTGTCAGTTGGGTTGGTGGGGAAAACAGATTCTAACTCATCGTCAATTTTTGAAAAGATTTGTTATCCTCGCTTCAAAAATGCATATAATCAAGACAGCATTTTTAATTTTATTTCACACGGCATACCATGAAGAAAAAAATAGGTTTAAAGATCATAAAAGTGAAGAGACAGAAACAGTCTTCTCTCTCAAATCCTGTGCTGTCTCGCTCAGTCATGGGGATCGAGGAGCTCTTGTGATGCAGAAATGCAGCAGGTTGCAAGTAACTCTCGTTTAACTTGAGCAATGATTCAGGTACCATTTATTTGGTGTATTTCTTGGTCTTTACATTATTGACCTATCTGTACAATTTCTCAAAGTGCTACTAAAAATTAATACTAGCTCTAGATGTTTCTGATTACACTGCAGCTTCCTTGTCAACTGTAAAGCAGTAAAAACGATAAACTAGTCCTCTTTTTGAGGCTCGATATGATGGAGCTATTTTTTAGACGACAGTCATTTGGGGATAAAGTTTGAGAGGAGGAGCTTGATCTTAACTGATTTATTTTGAACACATTTGATCACTTTTATTCATCCTGTTGGATAATAAAAAAAATATTAAGGATGAAGTCCCAGACTACAGCTAATCTTTTTTTGAAAATGTGCTAATGCCGAAGTGCTGGACCGAGGAATCATATCAACTTATTCACAACTTATTAATATCTCCATCATATTTTACGGAGGAGAAAGTGTGAGAAGAAAAGCTGAGAAAATTGAGGGTAAATAGAGGGACTATATCTACCAATTTAAACAATTACAGTTTGAATATATGTGGACCACCATACAAACTCTGCGTTTCCTAAAGAATGCATCCTTCCAGGCATGCAACTAACAATCACACACCTCATCTGCTCCAACAACAACAATAAAAACATAATAATGTACAATAAAACGCACCATAATGTTTCTTTTATCTAATGTGCAATGTTACAGAAGGATGTTTGCTTTGTTATATATGTCTGTAGCCATCCTGGTTATTGTTTATCAGAGCCTGTGTGTGGATGCATTCAGGGAAATCCACTATTCATACAAAATTATACAAGCAGGAAGAGACAGTTATCTTATTAAGGTGATCTATAGTAGATGATGGCAGGTTAAACTTTCTTAATGACTATAACATGTCACTAATCTTTACTGTAGGATAGTTTGAGACATTATAAAGGCTTTAATAGTTTTTTTCAATTTGCAAGGAAAGATGGAGACATAAGAGTCACTTAGAAATGTTTGCACCATATTTTTTTTATATTTGTTTCTTTTGCTGTAGTTGCTGTCTTCAATATGAGGTTAAAACAGTTCTAGCTTTTTCTGTCATGATTTATCTTTAACTGCATATTGTAACATTATAGCTCACAATGCAATATAATCAAAGATCAAGATTAGCAGCTTTTATCAAATAGTTAAATAGTTAGTGGCTATTGTGCAAATTGTTTTAATAAGCTGAATTTAAACAATTAAAAAAAAATAACTAACTGTTAATTCTACAATAAAGACTATGAACAGTATGAAGCCTGATGAAGTCAGTATTTGTGTTTAAAAAAAGAACATTTTTGCATTAATACTGTCAGCAGGTAAGGTTTTAATAATGGTCAATCACTGAAAGAGATAACACGAGCCACTTAAATGATTTCAGTGGTATCTTCACATATTAAACTGTACAAATACAGACAAGCAGATAAGAGTTGGGAGGTTGTTGCAGCTCCTCTCAACCCAGAAATAAACGTCTTTTAGTTTTGTTTTTATGCTTCAATCTGTCACCTTTGGAGAAGTCAGTCCTTCGGCAGTAGCAGTCGATGGAAAGTGGTCATACCAGGTTCATAACTCAGATGATTTGTGTGATAAGTTGTTCAGCTTTGCTTCCTCCACTTCACCGGGGAATTTTTGAATCATAAAATCTGGTGATATGCTAATTCTAAGTTTTGCAAAATGATTGTTATCTCTGACACCAGCCTCTGTAAGCCAGGTAAAAAAGAAACATGCAGGCTGTAAAGGCAGAGCCATTATAAATCTCATCACTCTCTTTAATAGTGAGTATAATTAAAAAACAAAAGCAAAAACAACACCTTCTAATCATTTTAAAACATGCTGCCAGCAGGTTAGGGGGAGAGGAGAATTAGAAAGCCTATTAAATGTGTTTACTTTTTCCTCTTTGAAAAGAAAATGTCAAAAACAAGGTAAAACATGGAGCCTCATCTGCACACACACACACACACACACACACACACACACACACACACACACACAAACACACAGATCACTCAACAAAAGACACACTATCCTTGCTTAATGCCTTCTCTTCCATTTGGCAATGCTCTCTGAGTGTCCAAGAGGTGTTCTTACCCATTTAATATATGCTCACAGTGTATCCTGTCAAATATAGATTTGAATCAATAGCACTCTGGAGTGGCTCGTTAAACTTAAATCAGCTTGGAAGTGGTGCATGCCTGCCTCACAGCTGCTGTCATTAACCACCGCCTTGCAGATTATTGGAGAAACGTCCTTGTGTGAGCAGATTCACCAGTTTACCTCAGGACTGTCGTTCAGAACTCCAATGCAAGATGAACTAGCACTGAGGTACAAACAGCACATATCACACCACACCCTCTTAAAGCAACACTCAACCCGAGATCCATCTTTTCAGTGTCAAACATGCCCCCATGTACACTTAGAGAAGGGCTGTAAAAAGTTTGCAGTTTTGACCTTCACAGAGTATGAAGTCTGCTTGAATTCATATCAGTTACCATGAATTCCCATGGAGAACAGTTTTCCATGGTGGAAAAAAACTTCTCAAACTACTTCTGCAGCATAATTTACCTCTCCCTTGCTATCCATCCATGTGCTCAGCATGTTCCAAAGTGTTACTGTTTCACAAAGTTATGGCTTAATATACAAGAGAGAGGCTTGAGTTATAATTCTTACTGACAACAGTGAGCATTGGTTCAGAGACTTAAAATTCTTTTTAAAAAATGTAATGTGATAACTAATGACAAAACATGTGGCTAGCTGTTCAGGCACATAACCCTCACTGCTAGCAGCTATTTCTGTGTGTAAATGATGTGTTTAGAATTTTAATCTTCTGATTTAGGTCCACTAGATGACTTCAGTGGATCAACTCAAGATTCTCTGTCATCCTCATTTTACTTTTTATTTGGAAAAAAAAAATTGAAACTGTAAAGACCTGTTTAAACTTAAAATGTACACTACAGAGTCAAAGCCAAACCTGACATTCTGTTTTTTTTTTTCTCTTTTTCCAGAAGTAATAAAACTACATTTAAAGTCCAAATAACATTTGTAAGAACGGTATTAATAAAAAGTCAGCCTTAGAACAATTTCAAAACAATAGTTTTTGAGAGACAATTTCATATAATTGTTCATCTGATATTCAGTTTTTTAGAAGCCTTTAACAGACACAATTTCCCATAAGCCCTTGATATTCATGAGCAAAACATCACAGCGCAACAATAGAGGCAATGACAAGGCTGTTTGCCAACTTTGTAAGAAACTGCTGCCTGCCTTCTTTTTGTCGCATTCAGGAACCCCAGGATCCTACCGGGTGCTTGTAAAAAGACCCTCACTAATAAGATGGCAAGATTTAGGCGAGGACGTGCGGCCCTTTGACCTTTTTTGCAGGAAACGGTTTGCAGGATAACGCAGAAGTGGGGTTGTGCATTACATTTTTGCTTTGCTTGCGAATTGATTCAGACAAATTTTGTGTGATGTGACTTTTTGAAAGCTCTTCTTTGTTGTAGTCATTAAAATTTCTGAGAAGAGAGCTTCTGAGTAGCTGAGTCATCCTGGCTGGATGCATCAGCTAGGCTCGATGTTTTGCAACATGATAGTGTAAACCATAGTTTCATGCTGAAGCACTTGTCAGGCTCCAGATAAGTTCTCCATTCTTTTATCTTTTTTTTTTGTTTGCAGATTCACTGCCTTGAATAGTAGTAGTGTTTTGAATTTAAAAGGTTGGAGATAAAAAAAAACAAAACACACAGTAACTTGTGCAGTGCAACCTTTGCATATCTTGTAGTTGAAAAGCTAAAACATACAAAGCCATCAGTATTGTTCTTTTAAATATTTCCTCTCATGGTTCCCTTGACTGGTCTTGGCTTAAATCCTCACACAAATGCCCCTCATGGTGTGTGTTCTTCTCTGTTTTCCAACTGCATGAATAAATAAAAATACTGAGAGGTAAGTGATTCATCCACTCTCCTGTAAAGAGCTCATTGCACAACCACGCCTTGTGGGAAAGGGTTAACTGCGACAGCAACAATAATGAGAGCGCAGTGAGACGTGTGAAGTAATTAGTCAGTCTGCTCTCCAATATTTACCCAGTTAATTATTTGTGAGTATTACTCTTGTCTTTCCTTCAGATGGCTGCCTGTGTTGTTTTTTCCACACCATTTGTCACTGTCCACCTCTTGTGGGTTCTCATCCCTTCTTCCTGCCTTTTTTTCCCCCCTTTCTTCTTTAATGGCAGTAGAGTGGCATTTTGGTGAACCTTTGCCAGTGGAGGTGTTAGACCGCTGTCCCCGGTTGTCCCCGCTTGTGCGAGGTCAGCTTTGATTATTTATTCATCTATCTGTTTGTCTAACGTTAAGAAACATGATGTGTAAATGGTTGCTAACTTTCCAAAGTGGTGCACATCACAGAAAGGTCAGAGTACCAAGAGATGAAGGACAGGACTCTCCAAGTTCAAAGGTCATGTTTAGCAAGAGTAAACTTTATGTTTATGCTCTTTTGAAATTATAGACTGAGAACTGCAGAGATGTGAACTTCAAATGCAGCACCACAGCATTAGTGCATTTAGAGGTGGGTGGATGGTGGGTACAATCTTACAAAAACCTTGAGTTATACTTTAACATTATGGAAAATCCACTTATTAGCTCATTGATGTAACAGAAAAATTCTCATGTGTGTATGGTTAACATGAAGGCAAGCTGGCAGCCAGTTAGCTTTGGGTTTGCATAAACACTTGAAACAGCCAGTCTGGCTCTTTCTCAAAGTAAAGCAATCCACCTACCAGCACCTCTAGATTCACTGCTTCATACAATATTTATATATCTATATACTATTTACAATGTATTAGTGTTTTGTCTGTTACAAGAAAAAATCATCAAAAAAAATGAAATGTCTTGTAATTATATATTATTTTCGGTTGGAAACAGTCACTTCTTGGAATCCAAACAACAAGCAGAAATTCCAGGTCGCTGGAAGCTTGTCTTTAAAAGACAAACATGGAGCTCTGGGGGGGGGGGGGGGGGGGGGGGTAATGTGGTGTTGTATGAAAATGTAAAAAGGCCCCGGTTCGGTTGTTTTTTTTGGGTTTGAAGGGTGGGCCACAAGTGGTGGGGAGGTGGGTGGGGGGGCAA
>JAQMCX010000001.1:13423998-13441919 GCA_029814765.1 Acanthurus leucopareius | reverse complement strand
CACACACACACACACGCGCGCACACACACACACACACACACACATACACACACACAGAGGCATGCACTGTCTTTTCCCTTTCTTTGCTACTGTTTTAATATTCTCATTCATAGCACATGCAATTATTTTTAAAATAAATTTAGCACAGATAAAAAAAAAAAATTGTGCCTCTTGGGTGACGCAAATGACTTCCTTGTTTTTATTAGAAGACAAGGTGTTTATTAGGGGCCTTGTTGGCTTGTTGCAGGAGGTTTCTGAGTTTGAGTAATTGTCCAATTAGGTGTAATTTCAGGATTGGTGCTAACCCAGGCGATTGTGCTGTAAGAGGAAGACTACCACCGGGACACACATTAATGAATCCCACTGAGACCTGTCTACCTTTAAGAAAGAGAGACTGTGTCTGCTTCTGTTTCGCCTTCCCAAATCTTTTTAACGAGGCATTATAACTGGGATTTACAATTGAGACAAGGCACCTCTTCTCCCTCCCCCACTTCATTGTTCCTTTTTCTTCACCGTCTGTGCACTGGGTTACAAAAATAATTTATCATTCATGTTATTTCAGTTCTCTGAGCAATTGCCTCTTATTCAAACAGAAAGGTTACCTTAATTGTTATGTAGCTCAGCTATTTATGCCCTGGCATAAAAATGCATGTTTGCTGCTTCATGGAAAGGTCACTCATTACAACCCAAATAACTTTTTCTCTGTCGGTGTGGGCTCCTCAAAGTGTTTGCTGGCTACTTCACACTGGGAGATGGAACAGGGTTTTCAGAGAGGGCTCCGGAGAGTTCCAGTTGTCGCCACCTATCTGATGTGACTTTCTTTCTCTCTCTTGGTATCACTTTTGTAGCATATCAGTCCCCTTTTTCCTTATTAAATTGATAGTACAACACATTGGATATATATTCATTCACTTTCTTGCTGAGAGTTAGATAATAAAAATCTCGTGTTAAATACTAGACTAGACTAGGAATCTTTGAACTCAACAAAGAGGTTACATTTTTCACCTGCTACTTGTCTTTATGCTGAGCTTAGCTAGCCGGCTGCAACCCTAGCTTCTTGTTAAGCATTGAAGCACAACTATAGTATCAATTTTCTCATCTCCCTGAAATAAAGTGAACAAAATTATTACTTAGAAAATGGAACTCTTTCTTTAACAAAAACCATGTTCTTTCTCTAAACTTAACCAAGTGCATCAAAGAGCCCAAACAGTCATAAAAGCACTTCTCATGCTTGACATTTCTTAAGATAAAATAAGAAAGCTAACTTTTGTTGCCCTTTGAGATGGAGATATATATATTTTTTGTGCAGTTTGTGATTTATTTCTGTACAAGTGAATGACTACGTTTTTTCATCTATAACTAACATAGTTCTCTTAAGTTTAGGTCATCCTTTAAACCCTGCATCTTCCTTTGAGGATATCCTTATAGAAAGGGGATCACAGAAGTTCTTAAACTTGTAAATTAGTCTCTTGCTGTCCATGTTGGCTGCTGATTGGAGAGAAAATGAAATGCCCATGATGTCAGCATCAATTTTGACTGATGACAGTAGGTTGGAGGAGGAGCATAATCACAACACTTTGCAAAAATAGAACCGAAATAGACGTTTTTTTGGACATTTTTATTGGGACAAACTGACACAGTAACTCACTTTCTTTTTAGCATCGCCACTGTTGGAAAGTGTTTCCAGAAGCAGCAAAACAAATAAAATACACTGGCTTTTTCAGTTAGGGCTGTCATGATAACAGATTTTTACTACACAATTATTTGGTTAAATGAATTCATGGTAACAATAATTATTATAATATCTACAGAAAATTGGAAAAATACAAAAAATGTTTTGAGTCAAATTCTTTTTTTTTTTTAACTTTGTTTATTGTGTGTTTTGTCTCTTTTTATAGATGAATTACACTCAAACTAGATTGTAGGGAGGTGGAGAGGGAGACTATTACACATAAATGAACAAAAGCAAACAAAAAGAACAAACACACTCGAAGAATTTTTCTGTATTATGGTTGGTAGCAACCGGCGTCAAGGTGCATTTCATTTATCTGCTACTACAAAGTGAGAATGAAAGGAAAGGGAATGATTTATAAGGTCATGTATTATTCACATGATATTAACATATGTGTATTATTACCACAATCTTAGTTATTTGATTTTTTAAAAAAGCACTGTTATTAACACCAGATTTAGTACTGACAGGGAATATTGATGACATGATGAAAAATGTAATCCAGGCAGCTCTGTATCTCCCTACACAATCTTCTGATTCAAATTTGTCTTCATAAACACACTTTTAGGAGGCAGTATTTAAAATACAGATTGACAAATGAACAGAAACGAATGAGACACAGAGAGAAAAAAAAGCTGGAGGAAAAGGAGGGCAGTGTTAGGTGGTAGGTAAGTGGGAGGACCTGTGAAAGACACATGGAAGCTGAAATATTAATAAGGGTGAGGGCTGTGATGTTTAAACTCTCGGACAACATCCTCCTGTGTTTGCAGGGCTGCTCTTTGTGGACAAATAATAGGTGTTGGGCTGCCCTAAAAAATTCAGCACACTGCATAATGTACAAAGGTCTGGCATGGAAGCAAAAGAAATAGGAAGGTGACTCTATCAAAGTAGGCCTGGCCTTCACAATGTGTCCACACTCGCTCCCTGTGCGACTCCGTTGTTACATCTGTATGGGCTTAATACTCCAGCAGGACACAGAGGGTAGAGATGAAGTGGGAACTGCACACTGCGAGAGACTTCATTAGTTCAAGGCTCAGTGCAACAGACATGGCCTCACACCATCTGACCCACAGGCTTATAGTGCGCAAGACCCCAGAGTGGACATCATGCAGGCCCACTTGCTTTCAGCCAGTGGGGAGATAAAGCACTAAGCTGCTCATATGAATGCCAGCAGCATCAGGAGAAATGTGTCTGAAGCTCACATCTAGTTTGAGTTCATGTCAAGGTTGCATTACGCCCACCCACCCACCAACACCACCCTCTCTTTTCTCTCTGTCTCGGCTTCATCCCTTCTCACATTAGAGCCTCTCACAGTCTCACCACAACCACTGACACCACCATGAGCACATCACATCCTCGCAGCAGCTACCCACTGCTCATCTTCACACTAAACCTTGTCCTTCTTTCAGGCTTACGTCTCAACACTCCCTCAGAAATAAGCCATTTCAAAAAGATTCATGAGCAGCTGGAGCCGCCATGCTGTATAACTGCAGCCATCACAGGCTTCTTTGCTGATACAGTCTGACGTCTCAAAAGGCTCCGGGATTCAAAACAAAATCAGGTTTCCTGATCCAGCGACAAACTGAGCTATTGGGAAGGCGCTTTTGCTAAGACTCTTTGTGACATGATGATTGGGAGACAGGCTCAAATTCCCTATGAATATGGATGCAACTGTTTATGCCTCCAGGAGAAAAAAAAAATCAAGCACATACTTGACTGGTAAATATTTGTTAAAAAATTCTTGGAATGCTTTTGGCAAGGTAGGCTATATATCTGTTTTGTTAGGCACAGATTATTTCTTTCCAGTGTGTGGGCTTGGACTGTCAGTTCATACTATCTTAAAAAGGATTATCTGATGCACCTAGGTCTGATTTCAATTTGAATAGGTGTAAATTTATTTTGCAGTGCTCAATATCACATACAAATAAGTCCCCTATAATCCAATTCCACCCCCACTAGAAAAAAAAAGGATGAAATGAGAATCTCATTATACTGTCCTGCTTTATGTTGGCTTGTTCCCTCACAAACAGTCTTCTGAATTCAATATCAGAGTGTTTACTCACAGCTCTTGAATGGACAGAAATGTACAGTAAGTGAACGACAGGTGATATTTTTCTAATATCATGAAATTCAGGTGGAGGGATTCATTCCAGTGCATTAATTCATTTTGAAATACTTGCACTCTGTGCCCTTATTTACTGCCCCTGCTACAGTGAAATCATAGTGATTGAATGTGGTGGTATGAAATTAGATTGCATTGTGTGTCTCTGGCTAATAATTCCAGATGGAATAGCTCCTCACTCTGCTTGACATGATGCACCCAGAGAGAAATATGGAAGCAGAGAGGGAAAGTTAAGGTTGCTTAGGTTCATTCGGAGGCCTTAGAAGCACAATGAATCAAGCTTCACTAAACCTTGGGAGTGGTGAGGACCTGTGTAATTTGCTCTGAGAAGTGTCCTCTGAGGAGGTGTGTGGTACTTGTGGCCACAGGAAGAGGCCTGCCCTCTTCTGTGAGCACGGTGTGATGTGATGATAAGATGAGGTGTCCTGTTTAAGGGCTTGATTAATGGCAGAGGAAGAGATGGCCTCTCAGCACAGACACTGTTTGTCTTTGCTGAAGCACACTTCTGTTCAGGCAGGGGAGCACTCCTGGCGTGCTCCACTTCATCCTTGCCCAAACCCCAAATTGCCAGCACTGGTGTCACCACAGCTCATCTTTACTTTATGGCATAATGGCAAAGATCACGATCAATTTTCACAAGTCCATTGGAGCAGGCTCCTTCATTATGTTTAAAAACCATTCACACTGATTGATCCACGATGAGTGCATGGTATTGATAAATAATTAAAAAGCTCTCAGTTTAATTTGGGGGTAAGTAGAGGATGGAGAGTGTGGGGTGGGGGTCGGGGTTGAGGCTGTGTCACGCCAGTGGGCTCTTAGTTGGTGTAATGAAGCCCGGCCCCCTGCTGTGGCACACCCAGCCACAGCTCCCCCGTCTGCCTCCCCACTTTGTCCCAGTAGACGCACAACCAGCTGGATTCGTCTGCCATATTCGCAGCAATCAATGCAATTCGGCTTGAAAGAAAATCAATAAGACGTGTCCACTTATGCCTCAGAGTGTGGGAGAAGATCCTTTGCTGGGGCAAAGCTGCAAAACCAACACCAGAGATTTTATAAAATCTTCTGTGAGCCGTCCTTGTGGTGGCTTGGTGCTCAACATTATCATGTTTTGTTTTGTTTTGTTTTATTTGAGGCGTACATCTTCAATTGTAACACAACGGTTTCACGATGCAGCGCTCCAAAGGCTTCAAAGAGAGTGTCTCTACAAATATTCTTAGGAGGACAGTACAACAATGAAAGGGGTTGTAGACAGTCTGGATACAAACAATCCCAAACTGCAGCATGGTTGTTTTGTTCAAAGACAAATGACCTGCTTGTTGTTTATTTCGGAGGACTTGTTTGCCTCCATGTTGGGGTTGTCTACCTGGGTCTTCTGTTATTAGTGACTTGTGACTGCAGAAGAAAAGGGAGGCAGATGTTAGAATTGAATTAGAGCTTTTTGATTTATTTAAAAAAACAAACAAAAAAAATTTTTTTTAAAGGATTGGATGACATGAAGAGTAACTGTTATGCTCTAATTTTCACGGTTTTCAGGTTTATCCGTTTAGAGGTCTGAAGATAAAAAGGACTGTTTTCGTGCAGAAGAAGCTTTAAAGTCTGTCTTACTGATATGTTGTAATTTTCATTAACTATTAGCAAAACCAAATAATGTCTTTTCAACTTCATACTAAAAGATGTTACAGTGCTTTTAAAAAAACTTTGTTATTCATTTATGATTTACTAAAATTTGCACAAACCATAATCCTTTAAATAATATATTTTGCTCTATGATCAATTAGAAAGCCTAATAAGCAAAAGCACAAAGAATTATTAGAAAAAATTAAGATAACTTTAATTTAAAGAATTAAAAGTACTCATTATTTGAAAGAAATGAAAATTTTACAGTGTTTTATTGTATAAATTATATATATGATTGCCTCCTAAAAGCTTAATTTTCTAATTGTTGTGACAAAATATGCTATTGCAGTAAGAATATTATTGGTTATTTAATGCACATTATGTCATAGAATCATAGAAGATTAAAATCTGTATGACTCAGGCAGAAATGTTGACAGATGAAGTAATGTTTTATTGTCATTACTTTTTCTTCCTTCCTTTCTTCATTTTTCCTCTCTCTATGGGTTGTGTTAACACAGAAGTTAGCTACAGGCGACAAAATGAAACTCACTGTTTAGCTGTAATGAAATCCCAAATTCCTTCGAGTTTCAACATTATTTAAAACATTTGTGTATGCAAGTACACAACTCAAAATATATAGTACAAAAATACAGTTTTTCTATAGTTTTAGGCATTTTAAGAGGACATAGACTCAATCGGGAATATTCTGGCGTCAATGAATGATCTTTTATGTAAAAGAGAAAATACGACTTAAAGGACCAAAAAAAAGAATAAAAACAACTTAATGATCAGATTTTCTGTGTTTATGATAGTCATATTTTATGAAAGGAGTAATAATTCAATATTTCCATCAATTACTCTCCATCTCTGATGAAATAATTGATTAAAACTGATCTGACTTTAGAGGACTTAAAAATATCATTATATTTCCACTTAGTCAAAAAGCTCCTGCTGTTTTAGGAGCTTAAGAGGCCTGAATTATGTGTAAATTCAGGACAGTTTCTACCTCCAGAAAATAGTTGCTTCCATCAGAGCTCTGCTGGGCTGCTTTGGGGGGTGTTGACTGTGTTGACAAGAGCGGTTCAGTAAACCACCACATAAGCTTGCGCACACAGTGTTATGTTTGAAGGTATCAGAATGTATTAGGCTTTTTTGGAGAAGTGTGTGTGAAAGCCTGGCAAGGAGAAGGTGTTGTCCTATACTCTGGGGTTCATCAGCTCATGGGGGTTTTTAATGCTCAGCCCACCAAATCCTGCACCCCCTGCTATGACCACCTGGCTAAACCAGTTAACACCGCAGGCTTGAGGTCATGGCTCAGCGACCCTGGTGCAGACAGCTCCTAGAGGTGTGATATGAGGCCTCTGGTGGTGTCTGTCCCACAGCCTCACCCACTGCTACATATCACTACATGCCAGTCATGGACTCACACCTCCACTGAAAAGCATGATGACTGTAAATCTGAAACAAAGCAAGGTCAACTCTGACACAGACAGATGGACACATATATGCACAAACACAAACCGACACATACATCTATACTGGGTAACCAAACACACTCCGCCTGTGTCAGAGGTTGTGGTTCATGTGAGGTCCCCCGGTTGTCATTTACTGCCTCCGCCTCTGTAAACTAAAAACAGGGGAAAAAAAAGGAATATTATGCTGTGTCACACGTTTTAGCGCTGATATCCGTCTAATTGATGACTTTGTGCCACATCAATCCATTATGCATAATTTAACATGGATCAAGTCCCACATTAACATAATCACCCATTGGATATTCTGCATAGTGTGACACGCTAGTGAGGAGCAGAACCCCAGCCTGAGAAAAAGTGACAGGGGAGATGCACCCCGCATGAGTAGGCAAACACACACACTTTCCTTCAAACACACAGACGCACCCACACACACACATGCACACACACACCCACACACACACACACACACACAGTATTTTTGTGTGAGTATGGGCTAGGATGTGGCTGATGTTAAGATGTCAGATCCTTATTCGCTTTAAGCGAATAGTGGGAGGCCAGTCTGAGCATTCTGTGTTTATGCCGAGCCATATTTGAATAAACAGTCTCTCACACACACAAACACACATGCGTACACTCACACACACACACACAGAACAGCTTGGAGAGTGAGGGGTGTAGAGCCGCCCGCTTAGACGCTGCCGTTTGCAATCACTAAGCAGCTTTAGTGTCTCCTACCACAGTCCTGATTTAAAATTCATAAATGCTAATCCTTCATAATTTACAGTTTAAAAAGCAGCCCTGCTCACAGGCCCTGTGGCCACAGCTCTGTCAGAGTAATTATACCAAGGAGCTGGGAATGGACTACTAGCAGAGACTTTCAACAGTCAAGGAAATCCCCCTCACTGGCACCAGACCCAATTACTCCAAATACCTAAACAGATTAGCAAGTCATTTTCCAGTTCAATCTGGACATAGGTGCCAAATCAGTGTTATACTTTAGTCAGGTGGGTAAACAGCATTAAAGTTGGGACATGTCTGTTTCATATGAAGTGAAAGGTATGCAAGGTAATATTATTAGCCATTTCATTGAATTTGTGGCTCCAGTGATTGTCTTCTACAAGGTGACTTGGCTCTTGCTGTTCCTCACGTGTCACAGGGTGATTTGCTGCCCTCTCACTGTGCAATGTCATTGCAGTATGTACTGTATATGCATGTGATTGTGATTGTGTGAGTGTGTTTGGTGTGTGTGTGCGTCACCGATGAACGGATGCTCTTATTTGGGGAGGTGCCAACTGCTAAACCAAATTCTTTGTCCTTGCGAGGACAAAATACATTAGTTTAGATGTAGATTATCCGTCATTCTTTCATCCAAGGTCACTAATAGAAAGCCATTATCAAAATGGTCTGATTTCACTGTAATGGCCCACAATGACACCACAAAAACCATTGAAGGTCCCGTGAAAGGGCCCTGCTTCACATGTTGAAGCTCTCAGTGCAAAATGGCTCGCTATCCTTTTAAATGCAGAATTAAGTAGCCATCTCAAATACTGATTCATCTCTCATCCCTGATGCTCTGTATCATAGTGAAAGTGTGTACATATGTAGAGAAAATGATGTTAAGTCACTTGTGGTTACAGAGTTCCATAACCCAGAAAAAGAAAGGTTTTTCAGCGGTGCCAGGTGATTCAACTCACAATTTTATTTTATGTGAAATCAACTGTTTGAGGTCTAAAAGACTTTGTAAGATATCACATGAATTAGGGTAAAACTTGCGTAATGCATTCAAGCTAAATTGTCAAAATAAAAATAAAATATTTATGGTAGCATAGAAGAGTAGCATTTTGTGGTCAAATTTAATTAAAGAAAAGCTGCTCAGATTTATCACTTCAGTTTAAAAAACTCATGTTACACAAGAGTAAACCATGTAAATACAAGTCAACTGATCTACCTATTTTTGTCTACATTTAAGAGATTAATTCATTGTTTGTTTGTTTTTTCTGAAAAACGGCACACAACCCAGCGATATTTATTGCAGTATCAAATATGAAAAAGTAAAACACCAAAAACTCAAGTTTGATGCTGGAACAAGCAAATATATACACATTTATGCATTAAAATAGACTGAAATGATCAATCAATTATTAAAATAGTTGCCTATTAATGTCCGTCAGCTTATCAGTCAATTAAATAATCATTTCAGCTCTGATGCTTTTACAATCAAAATATAATGTGCAGTTGTTTTCATACTATAAGTTTTGTGCCATGAAATCACTGTATCATTTACTGTGAATAATGTTCATACCTCACTCTTACTACCCCCCTCGCTTTTTTAGTTAGTTTTACTTTAATTAGTTCTTAATATTTCATGAAAATTGAAGTAGTCAAATACATATAAATAAAACCTTTCACAGCTCCCTTTATTTTCCACAGCAAAAGAATCAGAAAGAACACAGTAACTATTTTGTCTTCATGTCTCTCTGATGTGTCTCTGTCCTATCAGATGGCCGCAACCCCCAGATGCTGCTTGAGCACTATATCACAGCGACTTTCATCTCTAAGTGAAAGAAATCTGGATTCTATTAGAGCAGATTAGGAAGACCGAGCTGGACATCATGTCACAAATCCTGAGCTTTAAAGTTTCTGCGTCTCTTCTCTGTAACCATCAGCCATGAGAAATTATTCACCCAACACTCACATGTCTCCCACCACTTTTCTTTTTCACAGTATATCTGCAGAAGCCTATTGCTACTGTACACTGCTGCCTGCATGTGTGACTAATACTACTGTATTAAACTTTGATTTAGATATAAACACACATCAGTAACCGACAACCACCCCCCCCCACTACATCTGCAATACTTTATATAGTTTACTTCATAGATAATATCTTATGCAGCAAATAACTCAATTTTACTCATTGCCTTGAGAAAATGTGCTGTGCTGAATGTGAGACAAACACTAAATCATACACTAGAGACAGACAATTGAGCTGGCCTATCGTTAGAAGAAACTGCTCCAACATCTCCTCTTGCAACCTCATTTTGTTTTGCTGCAAATGCATATTAATGTTATTATAATGAGCTCTTTGTAAAGAGCGGGATTGCTGCATCAGTGATCCAACTTTATATCTTTAGGTCTTGTTTTTACTTAGGGTGGCTCATGGTGGCAACTTATGGCCAACCTGAGGAGGAAACATTTTAGGAGAGGTTCAACTTTGAGGCCCAATGCTAAGCAACTCTGTAAAAAAAGACAGTCTCCATTCATGCATATGGATAATATACTGCGATGTGACTTTGAAACTGCTCTTATCAAAATGCTCTAATAATAATGGATGATTTAACTATTAATAATGGGAAGGATGGTGTTCAAAGTGCAAAACCAACAGAGATCTGTTCCTTTTTAAAAGTAAAAGCACATAAGCTACATTTATTTGCAACACACCAGAACAGCACGCTCTTAGTTGTGTTTTTGACCTTATGCATCTTCTTTCGTAATCAAAACTTAAGTCTCTTCCACTACAAAAATTGTTGTTTGGTCTCTGGGTTGTAACCGCAGACAAGACATCACAGCTGATGATCACTGACATAGTGTTTGGGTCATCCTGGACCTGCTGGTGGAGATCTTCACAGACCTCAACTCGGTGCTTCTTCTTCTGGTGCTGATATGATCAACAAATTTACCTCAGAATTCTTCCTCTAGAAAGTTATTGTTTGCACCTGGGCATTTCTGTGCAGTTGTCCACTGTACAAAAGACAAACATCCTTTGAAATATTTAAGTGCACCTTATTTAGGTATAAGTATAGAAAAAATTGTAGTTAAAAGTAGTTCTCTGAAAACAAGCAGACCCCTCTAAAATGGCTTCTTAATTGCTTTATAGCAAAACCATATTAGACAGTATATAATATCAACTGATCAATTGACAATATATAATCAATTAATAGATACTTTTGATCTGAATTCTGTATAGCTTCAGCTTCAGCTTTTTTGGCTTCTTAATAGTAACAACATTTAGCGAGGACAGTGAAAATATGCTCAGTTTTGCCCAGTGATTGTAATTTATATGATGATGATAATATTATTGTAGCCTACACTTTTCTTTTTAATAATCCTCTCTCTATTTGGATACAGAAACTATCATACTTTGTGGTTTAGTGTTTACTTATTTATAATAGTCTTTTATTCTTATTAGAATTGATAAATAAATATTCTTTTAGAGATCAATTAATTAAGTGAAGCTTTCTAATTTGTTGGGAATGTCTGCAGCTTTGTTTATTATATTACTGCCATTAGGATCCCACAGTTAGGCTAAGTTATTTCTACTAATTTTATTCTGAGTTAATAATTATTATTATTTTAAATCTTTCACATTTAATAAAATTACATTTTTCCGTGCAGTCTTGGTTTCCAAACAGGGATCAATAACACTAAAAATATGCTGCTTTTGATGCGCTGATGTTGCTTGTGATTAATACAGTTTACCATCATGGAAATTACCTTTTAGTCTTGTAGTCTGACGATGATGAACTCACTTCACGAAACAGGCCCGGGGTCTGTTCCTATCAGTGCTCAAAGAAACAGCCTCAGAATGACAACACACTCACACATGCTACTGTATATCTCCTCCAAAACACATCATGGCTTCTAATGTGTCAGGTTTGTGGTGCAGCAATTTCACAACCAAATAGCTCGCAGGAGTGATAAGAGTTTCATTACTGCACGAACAAATCAGAGGCAACAAGCAGCATCATTCATAAAACAGATTTCAATATTTCACCTGTTTTAATTTAGGTGTTCAACAAAGCAACAGAGAGATGGAAGACAGAGCAAGAAATAATGGCGAAGGTGGGTAAAAATACACAAAGAAAGCAGCACTCCAAAGGATATTGGTTTTAGTTATTCTAGTTGTGTGCTAAAGTCTGCGCTCTGTGTTGTGCAATTTTGAAAAATCTAATCAAAACAACAATGCAAGAATAAAAGACCTGCCCTAAGGCTCCGTCTTACACTTCAGCTGAAAACAATATGATATTTCTAAGTTATTTTAGCTTTGGAGCCAACCACAATGGCCTAAGTTAAAGTCATATCTAATGTTTACTGTTAGCAGTTTTTGAAGACCAGAGAAGAACTGTGGGAATAATAGAGTAATTTTGTTTATTATTGTGCAGTTTTATGAGGGTATTTCTGTTTGCAAACTCATCAGACACTATCAGATTGGTTCTGGTCAATTTCACAGTCTGACAAAACCAACATAAATACACAGACCGAAGAGATGCAGTAATACACACACACACAGACACACACAGACACACACACACACACACACACACACACACACACACACACACACACACACACACACATATATATATATATTAGGTGCACATATATCTACAAATTTCATAATAATAGTTTTATTTATTATGATATTATGTAAAAGAGAGGTATTAATTCAACTCCACTATCATTTTTTTATTAGTAGTTTCCATCATTGCGTTATATTGAACAGGTGTTGCCATTATTGTGTCCACCCCTTGTGCAGTAAATCGCACTCCACAGTAACAGCCACTGTGTTTCAGTTACCTTAAGATACCATTAAGTCATGGCCTTGAACACACAAACAGCAGTTAAATGCATAATCGTCTGATGTAACAAGGACAAAATGCCCAAATTAAAGATTTTATTCTCTCTGTTCGCCTGCTCTATTTCCACTCATTGTTCAACCTTGTACACATAAAAGACACAAAGCACCAAGGCTTACTAACGAGTAAGCACTGAAGAAGTTCAATTGAAGAAAACACAAAGGGATTGAGGAAAGCTAACTCTGGTATGATCACAAACAATAAGCTATTTTTGTTTTGGTCGGGGGCAGCACATGGGGTGGCTCAGTGGTTTAGCACTGCAAGAAGGCCTTTAACAAAAGCAGTAATTTTTCCTCACATAATACAGAAGTTGTTGGTTTGCTGCTGACTTGATCAGTTAGTTAGTTTGTGTTACAGTGTGACTTTGTTGTCTTTACACGTTAGTTTAGATCTAATTTGATAAGAAAGTAACAAACAACTAACAGATTGAGGTAATAAAAAGGAGTTGTTTTTCACATGAATCTGAGGCTTCCCCTCAGCTTTACTGCGGCTTAAAGTGAGCTTCTCTACATTGTTAAGTTGTCTGGTGCGAATTCTGGTGCACTATTTGGTGCATTCTCACATGATGTTGTTCTTGACGGTGCAGACAGCTCTTTCCAATGAAAAAAGCTTTAAAAACCCCACTGTGCACTTTTTGTTCAGCAGAAAGACATTGATAGAGGCTAACTTTTAATAAAAAGCAGAGATTTCAAAGGGAATTATGGTATTTTTAGACAATGGCCCTTTTTTCACATGTTTGGTGTTTACATGACCCGTACAAACCAAAACCTTTGTCATTGTTCCAGTAAGTTGCCTCGGGAGGGAGTTGCAACATGGCTACCATGACTGCTGTGTAATTCTTTGGGGCAACTAATAATTTCATTACTTTATGCACTAAAAATGCTTTTTTGCCACTTAAAGGCTGTAACGGTCATTCTTAGTGTCTCACAGCATTACTAGCAGACCAAAAGATCTCATTCCTCTTGTTTAACCCAAAATCCTGCGAGGCTTGCCAAAGTCTAACAGGATTTTTCTTAACATTTTTTCTTGAGTCATGTTTTTAGTTAAACAAGGGATTTTCTACAACTGCTGGACGTTTAAATACAGCAAATACAGCAACAGCTCTTTGCTAAATACTTAAAAGATGTCATGTCTTGGTCAAAAGTTTTATTTTGATAATCCATCAAAAATGAAAAAAAAATCAAAATCTTCAAAATCCTACAAAAATCAGTTATTGCGGGTTTGGATTTTGGGTTAATGCAGTCTTTGTCTAAACACTGCTGTAGTGCTTTTTTGCCCCAACCTAAACCTGCAAATTTTTATGTGAATAATAAATGGTTAGAATATGAATTTAATCTTGGAGAGACATGGTGGTCATAGGCACCTGAAACAAAATAATGTTTAACTGCAAGGGTTTTACAGTCCAATCATTTTATTCTCTATTTAAAATTGACACAAAAATCACTCATTGGATCCTTGGGCATCACATGACCTGCAGTTCAAACAGTGGCCACTATACCAAATCACTCCAAAGCCCACTGATGTAATTGTGATCTTTTTTTCTTTTATAATACAATAATTCTATGTTTTCTATTCTTACTCAATTAAGTTATGAGTGGTTGTGTTTCCGATGTATTCATTTTGGAAATTCAGATATTTAAGTATTTAGTTATTTTATACTGGGATAATGACCCCATTAGGAGAAGAAGTACTGTAGGTTATGTGTAGATTTGGTGCTGAAAACAGAACAGTTTGAAGCTATACAGTTTACACTTCTTTGCTTTGATCTAGTTAGTCTCCTAGGCCTTATTATAAACCCATTGCTCCTGAAAAAAATTGAAACTGCAACACATTTCAATAAAAGTAATTGGTCCTCATGCAGACAAAACCAGCCACACATTTGCTGTCACTATGTATATGAATGCGAATGTAATTACCTTGCCTGTGAAGCTCCTCTCCCTCTCTCCCTCCTGCACTCTCGTATGATTATGTTTTCCTGCTTGTGTTATCTGTGAGAGAAGTGTGCTGCCGTGCTGATTAACAAATAACTCTGTCATGAGCCCCCCAATGTCCAGTTAGGTGCAAACTAGATATGCTGTATTTGGACAGAGAGCTCAGGCCTTCTGGGAACAGACAGACTGCTAATCAAGTAATATGTTTTTGCAGCCTGAGGGTCTGATTTTGCGATTATATTATACATTTTATGCCGTGTTTCCTTTGCAATATAGTTTAATACTGAATATCCACTCTCTCACATCATTTGAACATTAGGATCAACCACTGGTGGTGGATTTGTGCTGTAGCAGGCTATCCAGAGCTGCACAGTGTGACTCTTATAACGTAATTAGTCCATCTCTCTAGGAGGGTTTGCGAGCTTTACCTATATGCCAAAGTAAAGTGCAGTCACTTTGATGATAAAAGGGATATAAAGGCAGCGATAAGGTGGAATGTTGAGCAGAGCGAGGCTGGTGTGAGCCAGCCAGCGGAGGTCTAATTGGATGAAGGAACCCTGTTGCATGAGGCGTTCTTCCCTGAGAGTGCAAAGACATTATGAAAACCTCCCACGCTGCTTTCAGTTGATTCAATTAATTTATTTTTCTGTTAAACTGATGGAAATATTGCCTCTTTTCCAATAAAAGCCTGACAGCTTTAGCACTGTGACATGGCTTGAAGTCCTCTGCTCTATGGAATTAATTGTGAATGCGTTTTGCTCCCGTCACCAGCCCCGCCCTCAACGTGATCCCAAAAGGATGACCAGAAATCACCCTTCCTCCATGGTGGCCAAACCCAGACTCAGTCTGTGGTCGAGTGATCTCATTCTCTTCTTCCATGTTTGGTGCTGTGGCTTTTGTTTTGAGCGGGCTGAGAGTGAGCCTTAACTGATGGCCATGCCTCATCGCAGCTGAGGAAAAACACTGGTTCAAACAATAGGCAGAGGATCAGAGAGGTGGGAGAGTGAATATTGTGTCAGGTGCTCTGAATGAATTAAAGTGCAGAGCAGGGCTGTGGAAATACCTCTGTGTGAGGCCCTAATCAGTTGCAAACAAGGGAGGGAGAGAGGGGGGAAAAAAAAGCTTTCATTCCTGTAACTAATCATTTGTGGTTTCCCAATGCAGTCAGCCAACGCCAAAGGCAGAGACTAATAAACTGGGAGGCTGTGTAGATTTATAAATGATTAATTAAGGGGCCTCCCATGGGGACTACAGCAGCTATAAGCAAAAATATTAATTAGTTGAGATGAGACTTAAACTAACAGGAAAACATTCCAGCCATGTTGGAAAGCTCATGATGGGGGCAGCTTGTTTGACTCTGGGCTGACAAAGAGGGCCCTCACCGCTGCACCACTGTGGGGTGAGGGAGGGGGGCTGTGTTGAATTTGGCTGGAGGATAATGAAGAGTTACACAGAGTGTCAGACAGAGAGACACACAGGTCCTTAGTATTGAGTTGTAAGGAGAGATGACTGAGTGACTGAGAGGGTTAGGATTGGGTCTGAAATGAGTTCTCGACTGCCTCAAGTACCTCTGTGCACCCCCCCACCCTTTACAGCTACATTACCATCTCTGGTTGCCTCTCCTCATGCCTGCCCTTCAGGGAGGTCTCTAAAGCCTCTCTCCTCCGCTTCTTTTCATGAATGTCAAGATGCTGAGTTTAAAGTCCTGCAGATTATATGGGAAGTGTTGAGTTTATTCTGTGTCTAATGAAAGAACTAGGTAATTTCATGCAGAGGATCTCAATGTCACAATGCTTTCCAGAGCAGACTCTTCTTATTTCCTGCCATCCATTGGGAAGGAGGAAACTGATTCCACCATTTTTGATTAGTGCAACATCATCCGGGATGATGCTACCTGGGTGATGTGAACCATCCACAAGAGTGCCCCCCATTCATTGTGTGAAGGTGTGATACAGGACAGTAAAGTGAGCACCAAGGCTCCATGGTGCTAAAACTATTCATGGCCAGTGTCAAAACTGATGAAGGCTGATCTCGTCCAGTTTTTCTGTCATCTATCAAGTCGGTCACCAACTGCTAGAGAGCTGCAAGTTCAAATAATAATCTGTCTGCTTTGTGCCATGTGGATATTCTGCAAGCTATTTGTGTTAAAAAAGGATAAAAGGCCTCCTCTTTTCTGATAATGTTGCCTAAATGTACTCACACATACTCTATGCTACGAGACACAACAAATGACACTGCCATTCCGTATTTCAGGAATTGCAAAGTAAAATCAAGACAATAATAAATAGACAGCCAACACTGCATTGGGCAGCCAGCATGAAATACAATTATAGAAATATGAATTCACTTGGAAAGGTCGTGTGTCCTTTTTGAAGGTCTTGGCGATGAGAGCAACATCCACTGGAAGCAGAAACTGCCTGAGCTAACTCAAATATTATCACAGCTAGTAAAAATAGGATCAAACCTGTGGGACAACTAATCTAAGCAACACTCTGAGACCTGGAATAATCAGGTAAGAGCCAGAGTATGCATCGAGATGAGATTAATAATCACCTGACTATACTGTAGATGACTGAGATGTAATCCATCCACAGAAAAGCCAGGGAGGAATCAGCTCTAAAGCAGGTACATCAAAAATTCCCATATGTCAATCTTGACTTCACTTTCGTATGCAGGTTAAAAAGAGCTGGCCTTGACTATTTTCATGTTTTCAGCGAAGAAACAGATGAAAAGACCCTGCGATAAAAAATTAGGGCCAAGTAGACACTTGAAGAGAGAGGCAGACATCCCTTTAAGCCATCATAATTGACTCACTGAAGGGCCAGGCACTGGTGGCGGTGAGGTGCTTAAGAAGTCAATGTTCCCAGAATCTAGTGTCAAGGGTGAATACATGTTTTTAGATTTCATAAATAAATATTTCATTCAACTGTCAATGGCATGTGTGTGATGGAAGGGAGTCCTTTCATGTCACTCTGGTTTTTGGATGGGTCGGTGGTATGTGTGTGAGAAAAATTGAGGATACTAAAGGCTATCAGCAGGAGTGAGCCAAAAACACTCCCATTTGAATGATGGGCAAAGAGTTGAGCTGTGTTTTTTCTCCCCCCTGAGGATGCTGGGGGTGTCCAGCAGAATTTCGGGTGACATTTGACAACAATTAGTGGTGCCGCTTTGAGCTGGGACAGGCAGGCCTACATACAACACAAAGACTTGTGTCCCCAAATTCAGTAAATCAGCCCCTACAAAACGTCAGATACTGATCCTGCAAGGATATTTTTTGTAGTTATAGTAAAAGTAATCTTCCATTCTAAGCATGTCTGCTAAACATGCCTGTACAGCTTATACATCATACTGATTTAAACAATAAGTCCTCCATAACTAATTGATTTGTCAAAGCCCTCTGAGATCGGA
>JAQMCX010000001.1:13398091-13418013 GCA_029814765.1 Acanthurus leucopareius | reverse complement strand
TCAAGCGGTCAGTCGAGGAATTGCAAGTTTTTTTACTTCCTGGTTGGCTTCAATGCGGAAGTCGAGAGTTTGCCCCTTGATTATAGAACCTAAAAAATGAATTTCTACCTTTTACCAGAGTACATGTGCAAACCCCAATGTGCATTAGCGGTGTCATAATGACTGATCCACAAAATCACATCCTAGAAACTACTGAAAATGAATTCTTCTATACCTCACATTCATTCACAAGATTTAGTAGTCCATAGTCTGAAAGCTGAAATTACACTTTGCTACTTCGACTGTGCCATTTTTGACAAAATTACTGTCAAAAAAGAGGCAGTAATCAAATGGACAATTAGCTTTTAAGTGAGGTCGAAGTGCTCATTCCTAGTTTCCTAACGTGTACTGCCTACCCCTCATCAGTTCACTGCACCCCCCCTATACAAAGCCTCTTATGACCACATTAATGCAACTAATTACCATGTCAATCACAAGTAATGCTTATTAATTGCTCCTCAGAAAGGGGCTATTTCAAACAGTGAGTAGTGCCTTTAAAAGCCCACTGAAAGGCTGACTGTAGGGTAGGTTATGAGAGAGAGAGCCATGTTTCAGCCCCACCGCTGGCATTAGTCAATCTGCTGTCCAGATGTCTTCCACAGGTGACAGCTGCAATAGCCTAACAAGCAAATTAATCACGGAGCTTTTGTGGCGCTTCATTTTAGGGAAACTCATTTCGTTTCATAAAAGGCTTCATCTCGTGTGAAAAATGACAAATTGCGGCCATGGAGTGATGTGGAGGACCAAGCAGCCGGCTCTCATTTCTGTACCATGCCTGCAAGGTACTGAAGAATAGAGAGGCAGAGAGATAGAGCAAAGGGAGAACTGGGCCAGAACCAGCGACGCAGTAATGAAGCCCAGCTCGGCCCCTGTGGGCTCAAGTTCTGACGAGCCTCACAGGTGGCTTGGTCAGATTAAAACCCAGCTTGGTTATAAGCACTAGGCTTTGAATGAGGGGATACACTCTGTGGTCTGTCAGTCATTGTCCTGAAATTGCAACATGGAGGAGGTTTTGAAAAGCTGGCCCAACAAGGGTCTGGTGGCAGGGAGTTTTCCTTGATTTAAACCCAGATGGCTTGTTGTACTTCAATGATTTTTATGGTTTAGATGTGATGTTTTATCTCTTGGTTTAGTTAGTGAACTGGAATGTAGAGAGTGTTAACTAAGGTGCAACCTCTGAGGCTAAAAAATAAAGCCAATGAGAAAGTGCCTAAAACCGTAGATCCTTGATTGGCCACTAGGGGCTTGCTCCGAAATCGAGTCATAGAGCAACATATTAAAATGCATAACTATGCAGCAGAAATTAGCATGTTTACAGTCTAGTACAAAAAGCGCTTCATCGTTTATATTGTTATCGCTTATTTCCCCATTCAAGGCAACAGAGGTGAGTTTTTGTATAGAAAACTCCTTCTAATCAAATTTAGGCTTAAATTTGTGCATAATGGAGGACTTGGATGTTTTGGGAGACAGATAACCTCAGGCGTCCTGCTTCAAATCAGCTCAGCTCATTCAAATCACTTAACTTGACCTTTTGGCAGTGTTTGTATTTTTTTGTATCCTTTATAGAATTTTTCATTTAAATATATCGAACAAATAATACAGCCTTTTTTGCTGTTAATTGTACCAGTGGACCATCAAAGAAGTCTGTGCTCCACCCACGCTCCACCTCCTTGCCCATTTTTGGATCAGCCAGATGTTAGACAGAGTCAGGTACTGCCAAGACGGTGATCAGAGCCACCACCCTGAGCTCCACAATGGCTCTTTGGAAACTCATGGATGATGTCAGGAATTAATACAAAAAAAATCAAAAGTGGTTTCAGCTATATGTTCGGGATGAAGTGATTACAGAGACTGCCCTCACAAGAAGATGGCATTGACAACAACATCAGTAATTTCAGAGCTCTAAAAAACTACATTTGTAAAAAGTGACAAAGCCCTCTAGTGGTCACAGTTACAGTGTCTCATGTCTGCCTGGAGCGAAATAGGAAATAGAGTGACATTGTTAAAAATAAACAAAGTCTGCAGAAGAAGGAAGTCAGGTTGGATTGAAGGGTCAGAAAAAAGTCAGACTTCGACACGGGAGACTGCTTTTCATTTTCCATTTCTTACCAGCAATCAAAGTTGGTTTCTTCTAACCATGACCACAATCATGCCCTAAACCTAACTTCACTGCTTCTGTGCCTAGACTTAATCAAACCTGGACAACAACAGTGTCAGATCAGAAACTTGGTTTTGAAGTCACACACACGATGCTGATAGGAACCTCAATAAAATAAAACAATAAAACAAAAATATGTGTTGTAATGGACTATTAGGAGGATTTTTTGAGGGTGAGGGGTTTCAAATTAAAATATTTAGTTGGACTAACGTATGATTGACTCCAAGGAAAAACCTGAGGTACTTCATACTGATCACAGTTCAACATCTCATCCACACATATTTATAGATACAATGCAGCAGCTGAACTATAGAAAATTTTCTTTATGACAGAACACCGAGGAGAATGTCACATGCCAACTTAAAGGTGTTTCAAACAAAAGTATGGAAAATTGAAAAACTTACAATGGCCACACAGAACCAACAAATTAAACTTTTTGGATTTAAAAGCTTCAGAAAGCCATTAATACAGAAAAGGAGATAAATCCTTGAAAGCCGTCCAACAAAAACTGTAATTATCATTGTCAGTAGAAAATAAAAGAGCACAGGGAGGCAAGAGGATTACACTCCTTCACAACAGAGGAATGTTCTGTGTTTATTTCTCTTCATTTGTTGAAAGAAATTCTGGGGTGACAGATGTCAGCAACACTTTATAATTTAGCATAATTATCATGTTCTTTCCATTCTACCGGTGCATATTGTATTCCACCTCTATTCTTCAAATTCTTATTTCAAGTCACTGTGATTGTGTAGAAATTCATCGTCCCCCCTCTTGAATGTTTGACCATGGCACATAAAGGGAGTCTTTTGCTTAATGGATTAACAAAAGCAGATTCCTTGACAATACAAAGAATGTGTTGGAGTATAACTGAAAAGTTTTCATTTCCTTTTTCTTTGTTGAAGTCTTCAACAAAACTTTCTCAGTCAATTTATGTCTCTCTGTTGGGGGACTTTCGACAACATTCCTCGATGCTTCTCAGTGTAGATGCTTATGTCCGTAAAAATACATCAGCTGTTGATAAATCATCAGCTCCTGTTTTTAGTTCAAATGGCAATGCTACTGCTCTTGACTTTTGTATCTGTAAGCCGTTTTCTACTATTAAGACCTATGTATCAGAATATATGAGACAAGATTTAATTTCATTTAAAGACTTTCCATATTATTTCCACCTATTGATTTTCTGTGTTGCAATTAAGTTAAATATTTCCAAAATATTGTGAGGACCTAAAAGATGCCAACATAAATGACAGTTACAACCCTTATAATCCAACTTGCGTTTAGGAAAGTTTAGTTTTAAATTAAACATTCAGTAGGTAGAGAAATTTCTTATAATACTGAGCTGTAACCTAAAAATCATTATGAGAAGTTATTTAATCCATTTTCAAAGTGACTAATGTATGCTATATATTATGTGCAGCTGACGCCATTTAATTATCACTAATACCTTAATGATGGGAAAATGTACTGTAGCAAGAAAAAGGACAAATGTCAAACAATGTGGTGTAGTTTGAATATTGCCACTATTGGAGTTAAAGGAGGCAACAGTCAATTAGTAAGTAATGGCTTGATCTTTGGTTGCAGAGAGTGCATCGCCATGGGGACCCCAGTCCCTCATGCACAGATGCGACGCTTTCCCACAGAGTGAGATACAGCCAACCTCTGACTCTTCAACGTGGTCCCACTGGCAGATATGCTCTTATCAGTACAAGCTGTTGCATGCATCTTCCAACAGCCAAACACAGATATAGAAAAAGGGGCCTAAATATTGTGATCGGTGCAGCACAGGTGACTGCTGTGTGTGATCCACTGAAGTGTGGTCAAGGCCAAACTACTACAAACTCTTAAAGGAAGGTTCATGGCGGATTTACAGAGATAGTTTGATATTTTTTGCTGAAAGTTTGATATATCTGTTTGTGTAATGTGAGGACAGCTAGTTGTTAGCAAATTAAGCACAGGACACAGATTGAAAACAGGAAGAAACAGGTCGCTAATCTCTGTTTCAAAATTCTATAATAACCCGTCATAAAACCACAAACTGCCATCTTCATATGTTGTTTTTTGTATAGATTACACAAATGAGATGAAAAACCCCAAAATAGTGTACTCTAAAGATACTGGCAGACTGATTTCGTTACGTAGCCAGGCTAGCCCTTTACCGTTATATCAAGTCTTCGTGTTGAGCTAAGCTTAATAGCTTCTGGCAGTAGCCTCATATTAAACTGAGGGATATGAGAGTTTCTCAGCATAATGTCAAACTAAACGCTAAATCCTGCTTCATGCAAAGCATAAATTAGAATTGGTAATAATAAGTCAGAGAAGAACACAGGTAGAGTGGCGGGTCAGACAAGCATCTGTTGTTCAAGTGACCAGAATTTGAATTTCGTGCAAAAGTGAAAGTAAAAATTGAAGTGTCTCATTTCCCCAAATCTAACCAAGTTGTTTGGTGTGTAAACCTAACCAAACTGCATCACCTTTACAAAGATAATAGTATGCTGATTCCTAAACCTAACCCTAACCCAGGTTGTAGGTTTGCATGTTTGCGAGTCGGACACAGATTCTTAAGTGTACGCTGTGTGCCTGTGTCAGACGCAAAGGGGTATCACAAAAGCAAACATATTTGCATGCTGAGATAACAACATGTTGAAAAGTTAAAGCCTTGAACTATTCCTTTAATTTGGAATAAAGAAGATGGATTTTCTTGTTCATGTCAGTGTTATGACATACATCATGGTAAGAGGATGAAGTACATTATCTTGCATAGTGGCTTCATATATATAAGAGGTTAGTTATCTTTTCTTTGCATTTAGTTACTTTGAATTTAAATTGTTTGGCAGCTCTGTGGATGTCCTTGGGGTGACTAAACATGAGAATAGTTTGGAGTGTGCACACACTACGTGTGAGTGAAGGGGTTGGAGGGAGAAAGAACAGGAAGTGGACTAGTGTCGACTTGAAGATATGGCAATATAAAGAAACACACATACTCACGCACACACTCGGACACTCGACACCCCCCTCCCCTGAGGGCCTAGAAGCTAATTAGCTCCTAAAGCATTTATTTATCACAGATAAACTGTCCAGCAATCTCACTGGCACATCCCCAATGGAAATAAGAACTACTCATTAGTTTGTTCAATTAAGCTTTCTTTTCCCACTTCAGCCTGCCCTCCCCACTGCACCACCGCGATGAGAATACACTTTTTGGTACTGCAAAAGTTGCTTCCCTTAAGCAGACTTTCCTTGTACACACTGCAGTAAAGGTGGAAGCCTTTGACATTTCTATCCATTTGTATGTGACCCAAATTAGATTTAGAGCCAGTATGTGGAAAGTCCTTGAAAGGAGAACTATGATTAGTAATCCTAAAGCAAAACAACAAGTAGGGGATTAATTCTCATTTTACATTTTTACTGTACGACACTCGAAGAAGCAGCCGTCTGCTGCTGCTGTTGAATAAACTCATGAAGTGAAGTCACTTCACACAGCAAACTTTTCCACACGAAGGCCTATTTGGGATTATTTTGAGCTGAATGAACTGAATTCATATTGTTGACTCTGCTGCATTTCATTTATGCAGCATAACACCAAGCTGGTACCAAGTGGATCCAACTTGGTGTCGTGACAACTTGGTGTCAATAGCCAATTATTCAGTGTGCTGAAAAAGTCCTTTTGAGCCTCCATCTGTACGATCTTTGCAAAAACATGCTCTTCTTTCAGGTTGGATGCCTTGTGTTTGATCTGGAGGCTAAGATATGCAGCTTATACTTTCTGATGCAATATAATCTTTAAATACAACTGAGGAAGATGTCATGCAGCTCACTTGTATTTACCTTTAATACAATATTTAATGTTCTTTACAGTAGGTTTAGCAGTTTAAATAAAGTGCCACTTTTGTCTTTACTTTGCTGTTGCCAAGAATCGACATCTTTCTCAGGCAGAGGGGTTAATTATTCATTTATATGAACTTAAGTTTTGTCCTCCATTATGCAGTTTTTTCCCACTATTCTATATTAAATAGTCATTCTGTGTGATACCCAGAAAAAAAAAAAAAGATTTTATGAAGTACTGTACCTTTTCTTGTTCTGACTCATTACATTAAATCATTAAAAGCAAATTGCATTTTAAGCACCATTGGTATTTGAATGTCAGAAGCATAATAGATTTGTCGAAGTAACAGTGAAGTTGTTAGAATTCTGTTCTTAAGGTCAAACCCTTATCACAGGTAAAGGTTACTGATATTCCCACAAATTCCCATTTTTCCTCATACACCAAAATACTCAGTAGCACAACAGTCATCAACATTGCATGGAGGCAAACTTCTCTGGCCTACTGATGAATGTGCCAAACTTGGAGAGGGGTTTTTACTTTCCTCAGGCCTGAGTGTCTATTCCCCCAAGACAGTATTGCCGAGACACCACAAAGGCAATATTTGGCCCATTCCATCACTCTAATTCACTCCCTGCGCATCCATATTTCATTCGGCCTCGGCTTTAATGAAAGTCATGGCAACTTCACCACCATTGGAGTCTCTAAGCGCAAACATTGAACAGAAAAAAAATCATAAATAAGGACATTGGCCTTCATACAAAACAATATGGGAGAGAATGAGGCCCCAAAGTCAAAGTTGGGTGGAGGAGAGAGGGGAGGGGGAATTCAGCTGCGTTGTAGCTGGGGAGGCCATCTGCCTGGAAGAGCCTGGCTATCTCCCATCCCAAGTCCCCACTTTTCCTCCACCCGACCCCCCCCTTCCTCTACTGCATAGACAAGTGCCTCTTTATCCCAATGCCCTTCAGAAGACATTTGCACAGGTCTCATGTGCAATCCTGTTATCTTCTGCTGGCCTGAATATGCTCAGATTTTAAGTAGGGTTTGCTGTATTGAGTTGGCCGTCTTCATCCCTGGGAAGCAAACATGACATCCCCACTAAAAGGCTGCTGGGACACCGGGCTTGGCGGTTGGTGCAGCTGTTACCTGCATATGCATGGCGTTTACACAGCCCCCTCCCCCTGCGAAATACAACACCGCATTAGCAAGAAGAATACAGTGTCGTTTCTGAGCTAGCTCTTCTAGATGCTGCTGACGTAAAAGAAAAACCTGAGCACCTCAATTCAGACATTTGTATGAGGCCTCTAACTTTAGCTTACAATTTCATGGTTTAATAACAAAGTAAAAAGGGAGAAAGTAACGAGGCATTTATCAGAGAAGTAATGTAAAACCCCATTTGCAATAATCTTTAACACTGTTAAAATTAAACACGAAGACTGAAATAGTTACACAGATATTAGGATATTCAATTTTCTTTACAGCATTCAAGCCTTTTATGCTAAATCCAAAAAGGGGTCAATCCAGATAGCTAGCTAGCTATGTGGCTAGCTATGTAGATAGATAGATAGATAGATAGATAGATAGATAGATAGATAGATAGATAGATAGATAGATAGATAGATAGATAGATAGAAAATAACATTATAATACCTAAATGAAGGTAGAGTGCACTGGAGTGTTGCATTAGACTGCATTCATTTTAGATAAGTGCACCTAATAAACTGGCAACTTGGTGTAGATCACAAAACACAGAATCATTTAACATTAAATTGAATATATTATTTTCATGTTTCTTCAGTTTTACTTCTTTGAGAATAAAATGTGTCTCTTAGAAATTTTGTGGTGGAAGTAAAGGGCAGCAGGAAACACAATTTACCTGCATTTGCTAAAATTAATGTATCAGCGAGGTTTCAAGTCAATGGTCTAAAAACAAATACAGATGAGTCTATTATCCTATTACAGCCACTCAGAACGGTATGATGCATAGAGAGATAAAGAACAGGCTGAGCCCATCAGAGGACATTAAATGGGGCCAGCTCTTACTCTCTCCTCTCTCTCCTTTCACAGGGAACCAAGCGGAGCAGAGGCTGCCACAGTACAGCAGGCCGGGATCACATAAGGCCTGCAGAATTACACAAATAAATTGCTACCAAACTCATATGCTGCTATGTACATAATGACTGTGCTCAAATCAAACATAAACAAAGTCAGAGCGAAGATAAATCATTCTCTGGAAATTAAAACAAAAAAACAATTGACACAAGAGCAAAACTTGCCAATTTTTATGCATCACACATCAGTAAAAGGGGCTTTTATAGGCTACAAAGACTCCTTTTTCTTTTTTGAATAAAATACATAATCACTATTTAAAAGAGAGGCAATTTACTGCAAAATTGGTGTCAGAATGCATCAGATTTTGTTTTTTTTTTGTCCGTCTATGCCTATATGCACAAGCAAAGACGAGGCTATGGTTTCCTGCAGGTGAAGACTGACATGTAATGACAAACTGCTTTCATTTGAAATGTGGGTTTAAAGCGTATAGTCACAAATGAAAATGAGGAGGAAAAAATGCACATTGCAAATATCCCCTGAAGCTGCCTCTTTAAAGAAGCAGGCTCAGCATAAGGTATTCACTTTGCAGATAAAGGCGTTCTTTCCACCCATAATCAACATATACAGTAATGCATCATTTTCTACAAGATAGCAAGAGAAGAATTAGCTCAAATTATTTTAAGTTTTTGTTAATTACTTTTGAGGCCTGAAGCTGTTCGCTGCAGCAGCTCAAGCCTCAGAACTACTGAAAAGTTTACAGTCACTCGGTCACATTAGCTGACTTATAATTCAAGCACTTATCACCCAACTCTGAAGCAGTGCTTTATGAAGCATCCCAGTCTTTATCTGTATGTACACCTCCAATGTGATCACATGGCTAAATGATATTTCTGCTAACACTCATCCCTTAAATTAAAAAAAGCAGTGGGCGTGCATTTCTGTGGGCATAATCTTACTCCTGATCTCAATGGGGCATTTATGGAGGGTTTTATAACTCTAATTATCTTAGCCCATTACAGTATATCAAGTTTTAGTGGTCCATTGTATTTGTAATATCAATCAACTGGACAGATGCCTCTCTGGCATAGAATATTTATCTCAAATTATAAGGCTTAGAGGCTAAACTTTAGCTGGATGCAGTGCTGTATGCTTACATCTACTTATAGTTTAAGTGCAAAAGTACATTAACTGTATATTGATGCTATGCAGGAACCAAAACAGCATGAGAGAGGCCTTATAGAATGATTACACTGATGAGTACTGTCATATACTGTCATATACTGTCAAATAAGCATGAAAAGACAAAGTTTGGTCAAAATACTGTATCAAAAGGTTTCTGTATGCTAATTGGTTACACCTTTAATTAACTCCTTCCTCATTTTACATTTGTAAGCAGTATATAAACTCTTAATAAATGGTTTGTAACAACATTGTAAAGTAGCTAAAGGTAAATACAAAATACTTCATAGCAAGTGAATGAACAGATAATGAAAGATTAATATCTTAATATTAATATATAGAAATATTAATAGATGTAAAAAAGTTGTAATCATTGTGTAATAACCTGTTCATCATTTTCAGGCACATTTGAATCAGTTTTTAACTTGCCTTTGATTGAACCATACACATATAACAGTTAAAACACTGAAGCAAAGATTGCTTCATGTATTAATCATGTATTATTACAATACAGCTTCATCAATCATTCATCAGCAGTTTATTCACCAGTATTTAAAAAGTTTTTTTATATGAAGGGCTCTGTTGTTTTCAAATATATTATTAAACACTTACAGAATGGTTTTTAACTACCGGTACATTAGTGTGTTAATGTGTTTTCAATCAAACTTATGAGACTGTCCTGTGTGTATACTTACTGCTTAGAGATTCTGGACGGCAGAGGTAAAATATAAGTTTTGTTCGTGCACTTAGTACGGTACACAGATTGTGAACTGATCTAAAATGTTGCTAATATTTTGTGGTCATTTTAAGTCGAGTGTCCCTTAAAATGTGGCCCCCCACACCACAGCAGCCGGTTACTCAGCCCCTGACAAAGCTGTTAATGTTCTGCAAAGAATGTGCAAATTGTAGAAACGAGTCCAAGTGTGGGCAGAAAACACTTCTGGTACTTAGAACCAGTGATGGAACAAATTTGGTCAAATTGGTAAAGTGCCCAAAGGGAGGAGGGAGATGTTCCACAGAAAACCAATTCCAAGCTTGGGTGAGCTCAGGATTGTTTGGAAACTCTCCAATCTGGGGGCCTGCATTGAATTGCGTGTCAGGCAGAGACTGTTAAATAAGATTAGAATAAGGACCAAGAGAGCAGCACAGGTACCTCACAGGATGGCTGTGTAATGTCAAACCACAGTTACTCTTTAACAGACATACAACAGCTGAGGTAGTATTGGAAAAATGTTACACGAGGTGACATGTAAACTCAGTGGACAGTTGCCGCAAACATTAGAGGTTTTTAGTGCATTATGAGTTGTGTTTGGAACAAGTCCCGTTTCCTGCTTTGATTTATTCCTCGTAGCACCAATTAGGCTTGGCCCACTCCAGGAGGAGTTGAAAAGCTGACGATGGATATGTCATGGGATGCTATGATCAAAGCGGAGAGCTAAAGTGAAACAGAGAGAAAGGAATCTCATTCAGTTTCATATTTATTAGGCCTTCAAGAGACTTGTATTACAGCTTGTAAACGCAGCCACTTCCAAAAAAAAAAATGCAGCTTAAATCGTAAAAAAAAGGCAAAATGAAGACCTTAGAAAGAAATGAACAGAAACATTAACATCTTTTGATGAGCACTTCGGCAAGTTAATGTGACAGAGAAATCTTGAAGCCTTCAAACACTGACTGATCTCTGGCTCCTTTCCCTTTCATACAGTTCATCAAGGCCAGTGAATCATTATGCTAGAAACATTTAAAAGGGGTTATCCTTAGTTTTAGTTTTTATGTTTCACACTGAATGGCTTTGGACATCGTAATCATTGGCATACTGGCAAAGTGAGGTGGATTTATCTCTTCACATCCTTTGATCCTGAAAGACTAAAATGCAATGTGGGATGAATAGCCCACATTTATTTTACCATTTCAACAACATGTTACAACCAGAATATGTTCATGCACTAATGCTAAAGCTGGGTCCTTAAAATCTAACTTGGATGTAGCACTTAATTCTCTGGTATTTCTCAAACTGATTGTTAGATTGTGTTGGTGTCAAAAATTATTAAAAGCAATAATAATCTCTAAAACCTACATGGGGTCACTCATGACTCAAGCTATATGGGGTGTTCATGTTTTTTATTTGCAGTACAATGTATTCACGTCATGGTGGTTTGGCCTCATGATGGCAATGATGTCTAATTATCACTCTGAAGAAATACAGATGCAATAACAAATATGTTTGCTTATTATATTCTTATACTTACATACATATTCTTTTACTCTAGCAGTGACATGATGGTGCAGCAAAATGGTGACCAAAATAAAGCAGTTAGGTCTGTCAGAAATGATGAGAGAGCCTTATACTACGTCAACTACCTTGACCTTTCTGCTATAAATGTGCAAGTCTTTTTTTGGCTAAATTTTCAGCTTGGGAAGCCAAGACCTTATAAATGCTGCACTTTTCTGCAACAAACATCGGCCATCATCTGTTTTGGTCATGGTCAGAGAAAAGAGAAAAAACATCTGAAGTCATGTTTCTGGTCACTTGGTAAATAAAATTCAAATGTTCTCCTTTTTGGTTTCCTTTAACTCCTCCACATAAAACATAACTCTGCAATAAAATCAAAACAATGAACATATAGATGCTGAAATTCTCCTTAGAGCTGAGGGGAGCCACAGCATTGGGTGATAATTCTCCGTGGGTCTTTTCACCACCAGTGACCCCATCAACACTCAACACATTCTCACTCCCAACTCGTCACATGGCAGATTGGTCAGGATCCCTTTGACGTCACTTTTTAAAGCATTTAGTAGCCCTCAAGTGTCTGTGTGTGAAGCTCGTAGCCAACACTGCTGCTTCAGTCACATGTTCAACATTTGTTTAATGTAAAACAGTCTCAGCTTGTTTAGGTTTAAGCACCACAATTAGTTGATTAAGTTTGGGGAAAGATTGTTGACTTCAACTTTCAGTTTACTCAGACCCTGTTCTTTAAACTGAAGAGTGTGTGACCAACCAATCACACCCTGAGTTCTGGTCTTTTTCCCTGTTTATATTTCATGGAGTTGATCTATTGTAATAAGCTGAAAGCCTCTTGCATTGCAAACAGACACTAAAGTGATAACTACTACCTTTAAATGAGACACAAAGGGATCCTGACCAAGCTGCCTTATGTGACAAGTTGATCATTTGAACAAATTTTGAGCGTCCTAATGATCTGCTGATGGAAGCTTATAAGAATAAAATATTGGAAGGGGAAAATCACTCTACAGTCAAAACAGCTGTTTGCATGTAGGCTTTACTTGTGTTTAGTGGTAATGGATTGCTAAATATTTAAGCTGGACTTGCAGTAGATTGCTTCAGAAGCAATGTGAAAAAAGAACAACTGGAATAAGTGTTCAAAGAGCAAATTCAGTTTTTGTTCATGTGAAGTGAATTCTTTGTTTAATACAAGGATGTGGAATTAACTGGCCACCTTTCCTCCTTTCATCCTCAACTTAGTGCTGTTTGACTGAGACAGATGGTTAAGGTAAATCAAGGCAGCTGAGTGGAGAGCACTGCTGACAGCACATTAAAGCCTCTCTCAATGAACTGTCACAAGTGCAGAGTGAAAGTAAAGTTTGATCATACGTGGCTGCTGTCCTGTCAGACATCCTTAAAAGCAAATGGGGCCTAAGTGCTGCGGAGCTCTGAATGAGCCTGAGATGACATTTGTAGTCAGTGCAAAGCAAGGGCATCGGCACTTCATCCTCGCTCCTGCAAAAGGACAATGAGGTGAGGACAACTCTGGCAGCATAGCCCGCCCTCCACCCTCACCCTCGTAGTAAAAGCATCTGACAAAGTGTCACTCTTCCACATCATCATTCGCTTCATTAAGGGCCAGGGCTGAAACTTTTATGCTGCTTGTGCAAATAGGTCATGAAGCTGTGCAAGACTTCACGTTTCCAATTAGTATGCACATTTTCCAACCAAAATGAACAGTTTTATTGAAAACCAAGCTCGCCAACTTTAATGGGAATGCCAACCTTTAATGTTACTTGGTTTTGGAGAAGCTTTTTTCATTTTTTAAAACTATTTACTAAGAGTTTTTTCTGCTTATAATCAGGTTTATGCTGTTTTCAATTATTCCAAATGAGAGCTGGACCTGACCACACAAACATTTACCCAACCACATGAATGCATCCACTGCAAGCAAGCAAGCACTTCAGCTCGCTATGCTTTCTATGGCATCATAGTTTGGTATCTATATTAAAAACAGTTGCTGTTGTGGGCTTTTTTAAAGCTCGTTGAAACATGGTATTGATATTAATAACATACTGATATTGAATTTTACAATTGCACATGACATGATGTGACATAGCGTAATGCACAGTGTAATGATTTTCAGTAATTACCTTACACTGGTCTGGTGAAAATTGTGTTACACATAATTTTAAAGCAATTATTGTATAATGCATTGAATTAAAACTGAAAATCCTGTTTTGTAGGTGTCAAACTGTAATCAAGACACTAGTGACAAGGAACCATTGGTGTGACTTTTATTAAGCAATGAAAAATAAAAGGGTACTAAATAATGTGAATGCTTCCTTTACTGAGTAATAAGTTATTATATACAGATTGCTTTTAATAAATACACTTCCTAAGCCTTCTGTTTACATTAGCCATTCTTTATACAAATGAACCAAAAGGTTCTGATTTAAAATAAAAACACCACCAGTGTTTTCCACAAGTGCATTCAATCTTCAGCTGGGTATAAAGCAGAAGCACGTCTGGGACAATGTTAGTCTTCACTGTAGTGAACCTGTTTGTAAACCAGATCTTCTTTACCACAGCTGTTTTTTCTCATTTGTCTGTGCAGTGGGGAGCAGAGACAGAAGAGACAAGGGAAAATGACAATAAAGGTGATACCGGTTACAAAAAGGCTTGGCTGTGGATGACAAGCTAACACCTAATTTGAAGAACATTCACTTAAAACACTTCAGTCATACTGTTATGATCTGGGTTCTCTGTGTTTGCCACTCTACATCTACATGTTACATCCGGGGAGAATATATCAATGTGTGAAATTTTAGCAATGTCACTCATATAAGAGAAAAAGCTGCAGTTTGCTGCTATGATATGTTAAAAAAACAGATGCCTGATGGCTAAATGCTTAGATAAAGATAAATTAAGCAATTGAGTTCCAAAGGTGCCCATGAGGTGACTTAAAACGGAAGGAAAGTTTTGATGGAAATGTTTTAATGTCCAGTCATTCAGCCGTCAGCTAACACCTACAGAAAACTCTGCACGGCAGGAACCGGTGACTTGCGTCACTTTAGTACATGTGTTCCTCTTAAGTAAATTTTATTTCTTTTCTCCGTTGCAAAACCTATGAGACTGCCCCACTTTATCCAAAACATGCTTTTCTCCTTTGACTGGAAGAGTGGAACAACTTAAGAATACTTTCAAATTAAAACATTGTATTGATGCTGAGTTGTTAATTTAAGCTTGTTTTTATGCACAATAAACCATTTTGCACTTTAGTTTGGAGTTTACTGTCATTATTCTTGTATTCATTGCTTCATAGCTCCCTGATGAAAAATATAGTTATATTTTGGCAATCATGGCAGAGCCCTCTGTCAAACAATGCAGAGTGGTTGCACCAAACATAGTGTGCCACCTAAATTAATTTAATATGATAACAGAAAAATAATCACTGCAGCATATTTTTGTTTTTAAAATTCATATCAAATAGAAATAATTAAAGATTGTCAGTGCTCCCTCATTAGAATCATCTAGGAAAACACCACATTTGCCAAAATGTAGACACATATACAACTTAAAAAAAAAATCTTGTGAATGTTGTTTTCATTTATTCCACAAAGCATTTGCAAAGTGTAGATAATTTGCAGATTAAGCTGATTAGATAAGGCTTGATTGCAGCTTTTGAAAAAAAATGTAATCTGTAATAAGCAAGGCTTAATTTGTCTGATTGGAAAGCAGACCACCTTAAATTACAGAAAGCACAACGGGACGGTGTCTGTGGGAATAGCTAGAGAGGCCTGTGCTGACATATCCTTAATGAATAACTTACGGACCCTTGGACCTACAGTGGGTAGAGCTTTGTTTACCTCGGCCCAAACCTGCACTCCAACACTGTATGCTACTTCACTCTTCCATTAGGGCGTGTGTTGAGGCCTGTGCCCACTGTTTAGCCTGGCACAGAGGTACTTCTAGCTGTAGGAATTTGGTCTCCCACATATTCTAAAACCCACTTTCACTTGCTTCCCAGTGGGCCAGAATACCTTATCTCTGATGCAAAAGCACTTTCATAAGTGCCCCACTGGAGAGGAAAAACACACAAACAAAGAAATATTCAGACATAGATTGAACTTTGTTGTTCTCAGCCAATTTGTTTGGTAGGTGGTAGTGAGCAAATGGGCTGTTTTTTCCAAGTGGAATGTTTTACACACTTAAAAAATTTACAAGGTGGGTGAGCAAAACATGTACATTGAATGCGGGATCATCATTATGGCATTAAAAATGTAAACATTTCTAGGGGCCTTTTAGAGTCCCTGTGTGAGCGCATTTCTTCTACACTGATGCTCTCAATGTTGACCATTTAATGCTGAAGACATAACTGTCCTTGAGGGAGTTTTTCTTTAACAAAGAGGATAACCTAGTTCAAAAACATCGAACAAATGACAATGGCAGAGCAGAAATGGTCCGTGAGTCCATCTCATTCTAGCTCGATGCTTTTAACGTCACTGTTCCTTAGACAGACATCACCCCACGCCTAAAAGTGGCTCTGAACCAGGAGAAACAGCCATTAAGAGCAATTCAACTGCATGAAAGTAGAGTCTGACAGGTCCACTCTCAGTGGCAGATGCCATTATAACCTGTAAAATGTGATACTGTCACTTTAAGGTTATATCATTTTCCCCTTCCACTCTGGCAGCCCATCTGCTCGATAATAAGGCCACGCTCCTTTGTTTGAGGTCATATAGCCAGTGTGTTCATTTAACATCCTTTACTTCACCAGTGTTTACTATAAATACATTCTGAATCCTCTTAGAAGTAAATTGTTAAAGAATATCTTTAGGCTGTGTTGGCCAGTGTGTGTGCAAAGCCAGCTCCAAATGAGTCTCTGTGCTACATTATGTTTCCATACATATAATGTTATTATAGCAATGCAATCTGCAATTTGTCCCTGTTTCTTACAGCAGTATAGTTTCTGAAGGTTTGACTCAAGACTCCATCTCTTGAGCTAAAGCTCCTCCAAACAAGAAGCTATGAAAAAAAAACCCCCTCAAATTTTCATCGTCACCACAGTTCAGATGACAATTACGACAGCCCAGGTTTAATCATAGAATCGGGTAGTTCATTTTCTCAATGTCAACATGAAACCTTGTCAAAAAATGAATTCTGTCTTTCTCTCGGGAGATAAGCAGGCTCCAGTGCACCGGGCTCATTCAGAGGAAAAAAACTTGCAGGTCACAAGGCAGCGACTTGCATGTTTTCTTATTTTTTTTCACCCTCCCGCTCTATCCTCCCCCTCTCCTTTTTTCTGAAAACCACCCAAGAAGAGATTAATCATGAAGGGAAAACTCAACTTCACCCTCTAGCTGCAGGTCACAGTTCTTATTTCGTGTGGAATTGGCTTTCGGAAAGCAGAAGGCCTGCCCGGGGGGCAGGGACCTGATATGAGAGGAATTTGAGAATGAAGCAGAGGGGATTGATTAGCCCACTTCATATCCCACACTCCGTAAGCACAGTCCAGCTGCAATCTAACACACCGCTGAGCTGAATAGACAAGAGAAATTGGATTCCTTCCTAATATTTAACCTTCAAGTCAGCTCTAACAGCTGTTGATGGGTTGCTCTACCAGGTAGTTACAAGAGGACTTTTTACATGTAACATAGAGAGGAAATAGCAAAGTGGGAATGTGATGACTTTTCTTTAGGTTATTCAATTACAATGGTGCAAAGAGCAGCTAGGCTATTGAAGCACATCATCTGCATGCAACTGCACTGGGGGATTTAATTTTACACCTCTACTTGTCTGAACAGGCTGTGTGAGTGTGTGTGGGCACACACATATACACCACTCACATGCACGTCACTTAAACGTGCACACACACGTGCTCAAACAAGCGTGCACCGGAATACACACGTTAAAAGCAATTAATGCCAGGAAAGTGGAGTATGCAGCTAATGGATGGATCATATACAGCCATAATGACTTGCTTTGATGTTGGTTGTCAAAGTAGACCTATTTTAGACTTTAGAGCAAAAGGTGCTGGAAAATATCCTGTAATGCTTCCATTCTTTTTATCTCTTTTCACAAGCAGATGGTAGAACAAAGAGTGATGGCATCACGTCCTCACCCTCAGATCTCAAGAGTAACTACCATTTAGATTTCTGTTTTTCTTGGTCTCTTCATAAATCCAGATCAATGTCTAAAAGTATGAAGATTTGACTGAGAAATTGTGCATCTCAGTGACTCTGTGACCACATTAGACACCAATGAATACTTAGTGGTTTCATTTATAGGCCCGTTTGATCATATCCACCCACCATCTCTTGTGCCAGCCTTGGGGAAGTGTTGATAAGAGAGCAGGATGTCATCAGGCTCTTTTCTCAAGTCATTAAGCCATGCAGTTTATTCCAAGCAAAGTGTTTCCCATTTGAATGAGCACATTCGCAAATGTCTTATGATAATTAAGAGCTTGAGTTGCAGAATTGCAGAATCAGATTCATTAGGAGAGTCACACATTTTTTATTAGCACCTTATTCTGTTCCAGGGCTGCAGCAATGCCTGACGACACGCAGCTTTCCCCCCTCTCCACAATGAGGGCTAGAGATTTAAGTACTCAACTTTCATGATTAGAGAGGACGTATTGTAAAACTTCACATCATAGATTTGAAAGAAGTATATTTAAAGTAAATTTAGCTGATTTTTATGCTCCCCGGGAGAATTTAGGTCAATTTGCTAAAGCATATTTCAGGCGCAGGAAAGCAATCCAATAAAGTAGTCTGGTACAAATCTATAGATAAATGATGCTTCACATTCAATTACAGTGAGGATTTTATCTTTACTTTTTAATGATTTTGTCAATTAGTCAACACAGTGTTTCTTAATTCATCAAGGACTCTGGCCTAGTATAACTCAGTGTGTAAGCATTTATTAGATTAGAAAAAGGCAGGGGGGAGAAGGAGAAAAGACATTAGATGACATGGATGTTTTTTCATTAAAATAAATTCACCAGCAAATAAACGATCCACATTCCACTGAAGACAGCTTTCTGTTATTTGGGAATCTTCTGTGCTTCTTAAAGTGGGTTTAAAGCAGTAAACAAAACAAAGCTGAGGAATGGCGGTTCCTTATTTCCTTGAGTTTTGACACAACTATAGAGCACAGACGCAGCACACCAAACCAACCCACTGGGGAGCCAATGCAGGGACCATGAGAGTATACTCACAACACAAATTAATTGGGGAAAAAAAACTAATTCTGACATTCCCCGAAGAGGGTCTTTCATCTTATAAATAGTGGCTGCAAACTTGAGTATTTTTGCTCAAGTAACACAACACTGCAGATGATAGGATTCGTTTGGCTCAACCCCAGGGGCCCGGCATGACAAAGAACACTTGTTTAGCAACTGCATAAGCTGGTCCCAACATGGGCCCGTGACTGTGCCCAACCTCACCTAGAAACCTGCTCCATTTGCATTCTGCCTCTCCAGACACCGGGCCGCAGAGTCTGAGGGGATGCAGTGTCCCAGAGATGGCATTGGAGGCTCACACATAAATTAGTGTTTTTCCACCCCCACCTTCTCCCACCGCTGCTCCTCCCCTCTCCCCCCTTATTTGTCCCATGGCTTCATCACATCACAGTTCATGCAAAGGAGAGAGTGAAACCCAACTTTAAAGTTTTTCCATCTAATTACAGTCTGTATTTACTTTCCTGAGGCTGCTGTGTGAGCCAGCATATCGGCTTTTAAGTCCTGAAACCGATGTTTAATTCAGCATTGAACAAGTCCTTTGGAATAATAAAGCAACAGTGTAAAATAAGGTTCACCCCTAATCCAAACCCACAAAGCTCAATCTGTTACTTTATATTGAACAAAATGTATACAGTGGACTATAAACTGTATTTTCATCAACCCCCTCTCTCAGCGTTGTAGATTAGATTGATTTTCACATCATACGCTGGCAGAGTTGCTAAGCTAGCAGCTTTTACAGTGGTTGTATTATTGCATTGTAGCTAGTAAGGAGTAACCAGTAGAGACACCACAAAGAGGAGCGACACTCCCTCCAATCTGTCCATCTAATGGGGAAAAAGGGAAGACAGAAGACCACTGCGGAGTTGACTCTTTCAAATGCTACCCCCGCCCATTCCTGGCCTTTCCAGACAGTCACACTCTTCGCTGGCACATCATTTGCTATTGCCACAAATGCAATCATTAATTTACCCTTCCCACTGAAACTTCATATACCCATGACACATTTTTTCTTTGTCTAATTAAATATAATTTTGAAGCTCTTTAAATCCAACTTCATCCAAATGCACAATCTAATTTTTCATTTGCTTTTGTACATGATATAAGACATCAAGTCAATAATTTATTAAATTACTTTTCCAATTCATTTTCTTCTATCTATAATTGATATCTCCAGTTGAAATTCTGTTGTTCCTCTTACTCAGCAAGTCTG